>JBAJHW010000001.1:135672856-136200356 GCA_037013535.1 Intellagama lesueurii | reverse complement strand
CAATCCCATTCCTGTGTTAACGATCCATTGCCACTTGTCCATTATGTGTACCTAGCCGTGGATCTCACCACCATAGAGTACATATGGGGGACATGCATTGGCATTCCTGTGTCTGAAGAAGTGGATTTTGATCCACAAAAGCTCACACTGAAATAAAATGGTTAGTCTTTAGAGCCTCAAAGCAGGTTACCTTTTTTGGTTCTATTTCTTTTGCCTTCAGTCAAAAGCAGGAGTGGGCAAACAGGGGCTCTCTAAATGTTGCTGGATGGCAACTCTCATTGCTTCTCACCATTTGGTAACACGGACCAGGGCTGATGGGAGCTGGAGTACAACATCTATAAGGTCAAGCTTTTCCCACCCCTGTTCTAAAGGCATAGTGACAGACCAAGCCTCTTCCCCTACCCCTGTCCATTTGGCATATCTGCTTATGGAAGATGATTCTTATGATCTCATGGCTTTTTCCTTATTTCTGACTTTACACACAGAAAGCAAGAGTACAACTGGGAATAAAATAACCGATTCTTAAAACTAGGTAATATGTGCATACAGGCCCAGATCATATGTTAAAGATCAGGAACATTTATTGAAAAGAATTATTCAGATCTTGGTGTTCTTTAAAGACTCTCAGTTTTTAATGTGCTGTTTTGGACTTTATTTAGCTATGCAAGATATCACCATATTCAGTGTTTTATATATATATATAATAAACATGTCTAGTCAAAGAAAGCATTAATGAAGCAATTCCCCAAATAAAACAGCCCATCATATCTGAGTTGCAGCAGAGAGAAAGTGTGGTCTTTGTAGTTTAATCAAGATCACAAGACTTGTTTTGAGCGTCTGTCATCTTTAATTTTACGGCACTTCATTTCAGAGTGGGACTGCCAGGGTCACATGCAATTAAAACACAGGCAAGATTTGTCTTGTGAAATCTTCACATAAAAAGTAATGTGTTACTCTATTTTAACTTTTCTACTGAACTCTGTGAACTCACTAATTACTTTTCCCCCTCTTGTCACCTTTTTGATATGACATGGATTTTACAGAAGAGAGAAGTTTGGAATATTTCTCTCCCTTTCTGAATTGTGCATATGATTGAGGATAAGAAAATTAAACCCAAGGACAGAGAGTGAGGG
The DNA here is from genome assembly GCA_037013535.1 of Intellagama lesueurii. Classification (NCBI taxonomy): domain Eukaryota; kingdom Metazoa; phylum Chordata; class Lepidosauria; order Squamata; family Agamidae; genus Intellagama; species Intellagama lesueurii. The sequence goes on along the minus strand of JBAJHW010000001.1, from coordinate 136,199,223 downwards.
AAAAAAGGAGCTATACATCGAGGGGGGGGGAGGGGGGAGTGTGAATATTACTGTTAACTGTTACAAAGGGACTGATGGATCTAATCCAATGAAATAACCATTAATCTTCTTAACTAGGACAGGTAGAAGGAGAATAGTGAGTGGAGGGTTTATACTATGGCTGTCCACATGAATCTGTGCGTAGTGCTTTGGGGGAAAACAAGTTTTAAAAAGAGGCTCCAGCATATTGGACCATTAAAAGTCATAAAGGTAATGCCCACGGGCTTCATTTTCAGCCAAAGACCAGTTGTGACAATATGGCAGTTGGTCAATTACAAGATCCTTATTAACCTTATTGATAAGGAGCTTAGGACATCCCCACTTGCTCCACAAGGACGGCTTCTTTTTGTTTTCCTGTCCTTCTCGGTGTGCAGTCTTGCTTTTTCTGTTTGGGAAAGTGAAAGCTTGCACTGCAAAATATGAGGCAACTGTTCTGCTTATGTGTTGATGGGTGGGGTATAGAGTAGAAAGGAATATACCTGTGTGCCATGTCTTAAAATCCTAAAAGCACAGCTGCAAAAACTCAGGCGTTCCTATTCTATCATTCCAATTTCTGTCAAAAGATGATGCATTTCTAAAATACTATGTAAAAGTGTTGGGTGGGCCCTTTTTTCTCTTCCCCTTCCCAATCCTTTCAGAGGATGGACAGCACCATGGCTGATATTCTGATGCCCTGGATTGATAATAATAATAATCATAGAACTGCAGAGCTGGAAGGGACCCTGTGGATCATCACGCTCATCCCTTGTCAAGGAGGCACCGTGGGGAATTTGAACTCCCAACCTATGGCTCCACAGCCAAAGACCTAAGTCATTGAGCTATAAAGCAGTTAAGGAATTGTGCGTGCAGGAGGCCCTCTCTTCAAATACCTTGGTTCTTTTTGGTAATGAAATCAAACTGTGTGTGAAGAAAATTGGTTAGCAATTTACCTTTTCCAAGTTATTTTAAAGTTGCCAGCCATGGTAACTATGGCCTTAAAATTGATTCCTTTTTTTTTTTTTTTTTTTTTTTTGACTCAGGGCAGGCAGGAGAAAGGAGAACTGCTGACACTTTCAGCATCACTAGCAAGGCCCAGAAAAACTCCTTCCATTTACCTGTTATGTTTTTTCACTGAGGCACATCTAAAGAGCCCCTCTTTGCACTTCTTTGCATTTTCACAGAAGCCTCCATTTCTAGGTCACTGTCTTCCCAGAAAAACACATATGTCCCTCCTATTCTCTTGAAAGGAGCATCTCCACTCTCTCTCTCCCCCCCCCCCCCATCTCTCTCTCTCTCTCTCTCTCTCTCTCAGTCTCTCTTAGCATTTCTTTCTTTTTGGTCCTGTAACTGGAAGGACTTGACAGTAAAATATAGCAGAAGCATATAAAAATTTAATCCACAGTGACAAAAACAGATACATTAAGGAACACCATGGCAAGGAGAACTTACACACACACACACTTTAAGTGATAGGCAAGACAGAAGGAAGGTAATGGGGAAGGATCCAAACTGCTCAAGAAAGGGAAGGGCAAAGATGTTAAATACCTAGTGTGCCGTTTAAGATTGCTTTCTTTTCTACTCACATGGAAGCACATATGACTATGACCTAGATAAGACCATTGTGTGTGTTCTGTGCCATCAAGTCGGAACCTACTTATAGTGACCCATTAGGGCTTTCAAGGTAAGTGAGATATTTAAGGTTTTACCAGTTCCACTCCCCAACTGAGTTTCCCTGGCCAAGTGGGGATTTGAACCCTATTATCCAGAGTCCTAGTCCATCACTCTATCCACTACACTACACTGGGAATCAGATAACACCACTGGCGGAGGTTCAAATATTCCCATCTCTCTCTCTCTCTCTCTCTCTCTCTCTCTCTCTCTCTCTCTCTCTCTCTCTCTCTCTCTCTCTCTCTCTCTCTCTCTCTGCTTTGTAAAAAGACCATCCTTTTAAGCCCATATTGAATGTTGGGAAGGAAATTTAAACCTCTCCCACAAGTGTGTGTATGTGGTGGTCCTTATCCAGCTCAAGGCAACTTTTACTTTCTTGTGAGTAGAGAAAAAACCAACGAACGGCACATGATACCCAGAATCCTACTGAGGGAATTCAGAGCACTCCAGATGATTGGAGGAGGGCTAACATTATCTCGATCTTCAAAAAGGGCAAAAAGGAGGAACAAGAAATCTACAGACAGGTCAGCCTCTCATCAATCCCACGGAAAATTCTGGAACAAATTATAAAGCAGTCACTCTGCAAGCACTTTGAAAACAATATAGTAATAACTAGAAACCAACATGGATTTGTCAAGAATAAATCCCGCAGACTAATCTTATCTCATTTTTTGATCAAGTAACCTCCCTGGTAGTAGTGGGAATGCTGTAGATGTAATACCTCTTGACTTCAGCAAAGCCTTTGACAAAGTGCCCCATTCTGATTGGCAAGCTAACTACATGTGGGCTGGATAGAACAAGTGTCAGGTGGATATACAGTTGGGTTACAGAATCATACTTAGAGAGTGGTTATCAATGGCTTTTTCTCAAACTCAGAGGAGGTATCAAGTGGGGTACCACAAAGCACAGTCCTGGGCCCAGTGCTCTTTAACATTTTTATTAATGACTTGGATGAGATGGTGCATGGAATGTTTATCAAATTTGTGGATGAGACAAAATTGGGTAGAACAGCTAATACCTTGGAAAACAGGAACAAAATTCAAAAAGATCTTGATAGGTTGAGCACTGTGCTGAAAACAACAGAATTAAATTTAACAGGGATAAGTGGAAAGTTCTACACCTGAGAGTAGAGGAAACAAACACACAGTTTCAAAATAGGGGCAGATACTTGGCTCAATAAAACTATAAGTGAGAAGGATCTTGGAATTGTTGCAGATCAAAAGCTGAATATGAGCCAACAGTGAGATGTGGCTGCAAAAAAGGTAAATGCTATTTCAGGCTGTAGTAACAGAAATAAAGACTCCTAATCCCACGAGGTTCTAGTCCCCCTCTACTTAGTACTGGTTAGGCCACATCTTGAGTACTGTGTTCGGTTCTGGACACCTCACTTTAAGAAGAATGCCAACAAACTGGAGCAAGTTCAGAGGAGGGCAACAAGGATGATCAGGGGACTAGAAACCAAACCCTCTGAGGAAAGACTGAAAGAACTAAACATGTTTAGTTTTGAGAAAAGAAGACTGAGAGGAGATCTGATAGCACTTTTCAGATACTTGAAAGGTAGTCATACAGAGGAGGGGCAGGATCTGTTTTTGATCATTCCAGAGTGCATGACACGTAATAATTTGCTCAAGCTACAGGAAGCCAGATTTAGGGTGAATATCAGGAAAAACTTCTTAACTCTTAGAGCAGTATGACAATGGAACCAATTACCTTGGGGTAACCCTAGAGGGATTCAAGAGAAAATTAGACAGCTATCTGTTAGATCTACTTTTATTTGTATTCCTGCATTGAATAGAGGGTTAATGACCTCAATGACCTTACAGACCCTTTCCAACTCAATTATTCTATGACAAGAAATACACATCAATGTATGTATGTATGTATGTATGTATTTATTTATTTATTTATTTATTTATTTAATTAGATTTCTACCCCGCCCATCTAGACCAAAGGTCTACTCTGGGCGGCATGTACACAAAACCAAAGGCCTGGGTTCTCTTCCTCCAAAACTTCAGTGAAGCCGATTAAAATAAGGCCTGAAACATTAAAGATCTCTTACTATCCTGCCAGTTCAGACAATTTCAATGCCATTATTTGTGCTTACTCCATAGGTATATCCTATGAGACTGCTCGCAATCTGCCATGGGGCTACCAAGAGGTTGCCATAGCCAACATAAGTCAGCTTACATAACTACCCCAGATCAGCAGATGAGAGTCTAAGGCATTAACCAAAATATTTAAAACACAGCATTTCCCACACCTCTCTGAGTTCAGTTGCAGATATCTATCAAACCCCTAACATTTTGATGGTAATTCCTGACTATAATTCCATGTGACTATGCTGTGGAACACTGAGTCCCACCTCCCCCAGTTTCATCCCGAACCCCTAGAAATTTTCATTTTCACAACTACAGTATGGCAAATTGTCATCTTTTTTTGCACACAGCTGTCTCAGTATTCTCATAATTTGAATGATTCAAGATCACTGTCTGGCAGCATGATTCACAGCATGCCCCCATGCCTGCCTCTTTTTCAATTATATCTAAGAGCAAGAATGCTAGAGTGGATACCCTTTTTAAAAAAAAAAAAAAATCTTCCACAGGACCCCAAAAGTGCCAGATCTCATTTCAATATAATATGGAGTGGTAGGTTACAGTAGATATTAACAGGATGCTGAAAGACAAGACTGGTGTGGAGGTAATATGTTACCATGTGGGGCAGGCACTTTGCTAATGTACGTTTTCTGGACACAGCATTAACACTTCAAAAGAGGACTCTATACTTTAAGCCCTGTACTGATGATTTATGGCTTGGACATTCTACCCACACACCTGTGTGGCGGTTCAGAGTATTATTTTGCAATGATTAAAAAGAATAGTGCCTGTGAGATAGCTGACTGGTAGCTCTGCTCTGCTCCGCTCTGTGAGAACTTACCCCATTCAGCAGGACCTCCTGTTCCTTCCTGAAATATTTTCAAGGAATTGGTGTGAAGCACTGTTGAGGTGTGTGAGGGAGTTGTTTTTTTCTTCCACCTCAGTGTCATGTGCTTAAATTGGGATCCATCCCATAGTCTATTTATATATTGTTTGATCATACTTGCTTTTGTACAGCACTAAGTATGTCTGAAGTCGACTGGTTAGCTCAATGAGTTAGATATCTGGTGGTTGAGTTTGATTCCCCACTGGGCATCCCAGTAGAAGAGCCAGCCTGTGTAGCATTGGACAAGCTGCGCGGTCCCACATTTTCCCCTGAAGGGTAAACCACTTCTGAGTACTATATATTAAGGAAACCCTGGTGAGGGCCGCTGCTAAGTTGGAATTGACTTGATGGCATGTAATCATCAAGTCAAGTCTGACTGAATGCAGTAGGGCTCACTTAGAAGGATTTCTGGTTGCTGGCACTTCAATGTATGCTTATTTGGAAGTGTGTTCCCATAAGTTCAGTAGATCCAGCGAGGATGGGATTGCTTGTCTCATTCAACATAGTTGGCATCATCATACCTGAATCTTTGTGTCTACCACTTAGCATTACCTCTCTCTTCCCCACTAGTAAAGGAATATGAGGGTTGTGCCCCTCATACTGGCATCAGTAGCCTTCACTGAAATATAGAGCCATGTGTGTCATGCATATATATTATCCTAATTTTCTCACCCAGCGGAGACCCAAGGCGGCCTACAAAAGTATTTAAATTCCAAAATGAATTTAAAAAATCAATCAATTAAAATTTAACTGTGTGGGGAGGAAGATGGAGAGGTGTGAGCAAAAAGGGGTTGTGAGTCCTTTTTTTAAAAGTTGTACCCTTTTTTTTGGCTGTACCCTGTTCCACCCCACACTACTTTTGCCTCTGGCCACGTTGGCCCCTTGGTCTCTGTCCACCTCGATAGACACAGTGTTCCTCAATAGATTTTCCAAGGCATGAAGCTCTTGAGAGCAAAGAGGGTCGCCATCTCCTTGCAGAACAAAACTAATTAAGCCTCCGTTGAGAGTGGCATTTCTAAATGCACCCATTATCTCTCTGATACCCCTAAGAAAACAACGTGCTGGACCATAGCAACTGCCTCTTAAAATGCACTTCTATGAGAAGTAAGAAAGGAAACCATTTATTAATAAAACATTCATTGTGCCACAGGATAAGAGATCCTTCTTTATTGTTTAGCTGGCTCATTTATTGTTGATGTCTCTCTCATTCACCCAAACACAGACGCTCACACCACTGAATATGCACAGAACCTCTAAGGTCCTTTTACATTTTTAATAAGTTCTCTTCCCCCCCCCCCCTTTTACCAGTCCAAGAAGAAGGAGAAGAAAATAAGCAAGCTGGCATAAATACTGTATGGCACCGTGGTTTCAGAAAGAAAAGCTCACTGGGAGTGGCAGCTAAAAAAAGAAAAGCAGGTTTGGGAGAAGTACCTTCCACTGCCTGGAAAGTGAAAGTCATTACAATCCCACCCACCCACATTTGAGGTGAAACAAAACAGCTCCTAGCTAAAGATAGTTCCATGGGGGAAGAGCTGATCCATGTTCTGCGCAAGCTTGCCTAATTTCCAAACAGATCATGGGTGACTCAGTCCGGACCTTTCTTTGAGGAGGTGCCCTCCAAGCAAGACTATGGGGGAGGTATCTTAAGCAGGAGGAGAAGGAGGGTCCCCAAATGCAGCAGGATTGGCTATGTTTTCAAGTATCCCAAGTAATGCTTACCATCTAAAAACCACCTCCCATATATCCCAGAATTTCAAAGTTTACATTTACTTAACTGGAGTAGCTAGAGCTTGGTCTGATTCTGCAAGACCTGCAGCATAGCTGTTCCTATGTTCTCATAGCCATGTCCTGGGCCACTTTTTCCCCTTTGCCTTAAGCAATCATCAGCTCACACTGCATAGCATGAACTGCTGGATAGCTTAGTGGTTTAGGTATGTATTTGCAGAGCCAGAGGTTGGAAGTTCGATTCCCTACTGTGCCTCTTTGACAGGGGATGGACTTTATGATCCCTAGGCTCCCTTTCTAAGATCCAAGCTATCTCAAGGACTGTGCCTGCTTGAATGCTAAGATCATCAGGAGAGGCCCTTCCCTCGGTCTCAACACCTTCACAGTATGTTTGGTAGGGACATGGGACAGGGCCTTCTCTGTTGCTGCTCCCAGACTTTGGAACTCCTTTCCACAGGAGGACAGGGTGGCCCTATCTCTGCTGTCTTCTCACAAGAAGAAAAATAACTTCTCTTTGGGCAAGCTTTCCCTGAGTGACTGCCTGCCTGAGTCAGGTTCTTAAATGGATGGTTGTGCCTTGCTGCTTTGAATGTGTTTTTGATGTTGCTTTTGCTCACCATTTTTTAGTTTGGTAATTGTTTGACCCTTTTCAGTTATTGAATACTCACCGTTTTTAGCTTTAAATATTATCTTTTAATGATGCAAGCCACCTTGGGTCCTTTTTAAGGAGAAAGGTGAAGCAATTTTTAAAAAATAAAATGAACAAATAAGATGATGATGATGATGATAGGCTGAGGTAATTTGCCTAAATTGCTACTTGTTTTCCATCAGGAGAGACAGCAAACCCAGATATGTCCCCTCTAGACTTTTAGATGTGCTAGATGTGGCCCATCCAGACCAGGGCTTGGTGGAGTACAGCCCCCAGAACTTCAAAGCTAACGTATCCATGAGTCATGCTTACTAGGGGATTCTGGGCATTGTAGTTTTTCTGGTCTCTGATGCTGACCTACTTTCTAGAGGATAATCTTTTGCTTCAAAGACTTCCAAAGTACTGTCCTCTGTCTGAAGCAGCCCTCTACGTTAATGACATGTTGTCAATCTAAGTCTCGTTTTTGAGCTCCAAAATGGTAAGAAAGGAGAACTGGGGACCTGAAGTTACTCATTCACAGTAAACTCTTGGACAGCGGACTCAGTGGACACAGAGGTCACAAGCTTTCCTGCTATGACCTGATGTGTTGTGTTCCTTTTAAAAATACAGTGATTATTTCTACATTTTATATATATATAGAAATACCAGCCTCTGCAATGGAGTGATAATTGTAATCCATGTAGTATTCGTGAAAGTAGAACCAGAGGAAAGAAACTGTATGTGTCTGGGAAGATAAGACAGCGATTGTAACGAAGCTTGAGGTTACAACACACAGCAATGCTAGTGATGCTTTCTTCCTTGATATCAATAAGCTTTAGAGAACATAGAGGGATGTAACATATAAAGGTAATAAGTTACACTTGCTAGAGTCAGATTAAAAATGTATGAGATATAAACCTTCCTTCCTGCTTAAGGCTACTGCATGTTGAGACAAGATTATCATGTGACTGGAGTTTGGATGAAACACCCCCATTGGGCACTTGATGAAGAATCACACCTTTGCATCCAGGCAATGTTTTCACATCGCACACACAAAAACGAGGCAGGGAGAAGCATTAAGTCATGTGGCTTTCTTGAGGAGCCACTTGTGCTCTTGATGGCTGTGAAGATAACATGCTTCACTACACAGTACAATACTAATCATATGTACTATCATAACACTACTAGACCAAATAGCGTTCTGAACTATAATATCACGTATTTAATTAGTGCAGGAATGTAAACTGCTACTTTTGTCTCATTAGCAGAACTGTAGGCTCGATCCTGCCTACATAATTCTAAGCAGCTCCTGATGACTAATGAGAAGTGGAGAAGGAACATGGTCAAGGACTGGATTTTTTGAATGTCAAGGACATAAAAAAGACACACAAAACCATTTCTGCAGGACCTTGACTGCAAGTTGATAGTGCGACCCACTTTGGGGATGGAAGAATCTGCCATTTTAGTTTGTTTTGGCCCATTTCTGCATTGGTCTGCAATTTCTGGGGAAAAAACATCTGTGAGGAGATTGTGTGTGCATTTTTCTTCTCATTTCATGTAATATCACATGCATTCATTCATTTTTGATTATACAGTCACAGACCCGAGTTAAAACAATATGAACAAGATAAAAATAATTATTAAAAACATGCACATATTTAGAAAAAGTAGTCAGTTAGATTAATAAGGCCTTTTAATCAAATCTTACAGCAGAAAACAAGAATTTAGCTACAGACTCTGTAACTGTTTGATTTATACCTGTCAACAAATACTCCAAATACCATGTGAATGGGCTTCCTGGGCATTTTCTCATAATAGGGCAGAGAAGTCTGTTATGATAATCTCTGTGGAGGCTGTATTTAAACAAGACATGGGTCAAAAAGACTCAGCTACTTCATTTCCACAGACACACAGCTGATGCTCATAGAGGATGCTATGATACTGCCCTTCCAAAATTGCAGAAGAGAGACAGTTGAATCGGGTCCTGGAGAAAGCATGCCGGTATTTGGGGACAAGTAAGTTTATCCAAATACCGAGCATGCTTCGGGAACTGAACGTTTAGGCCAAGATGTATAGGCAAACAAGACCCATAAGCCTTTGATAGGGAATATTGCAAGTCCATGTCTTTGATTCTTTGTTCTAAAATGGATTTTACAGCAAAATGGTCCAGTGTGTAGAGAAAGTCCATAGAAAAGCCTAGTAAGCGTGATTTAGCTACAAATCCCTTAAACCAAGAACTAATACAAACAACTTTTCGCAAGAGATAAAGGCAACCTAAGGATGGGTCAGTATACACAACTTTTAACCAATACTGAAAGGCAAAAGACCAAGCTCTCCACTCTACAGATACGAGGCCCGCCTCTACTCATAGTCCTGCAAATGAGACGCCCCAGAGCATTCCAAAAACTGAGCGCAACAGATTTGAGAGTACAGTTTGAAGAGCTGTTCTATGCAAGCAAGCAAGCAAGCAAGCAAGCAAGCAAGCAAGCAAGCAAGCAAGCAAGCAAGCAAGCAATTTCCCCTAATATAAGAAGCCTTGTGAATTATTTCTCCTAATATATTTTACTTGACTTCCAATATATGTATGTTTGTGAAGGCTTTCACCTAATATATGCATATTCTTTAAATTGGTGAACTGCACTGCAAAATTTGGGGACATGAAAAAGAAAGGATAACTATTTTTTGGTTCACTTATTGGTTCAAGAGATGCATGTTAAGTAGATCCCACCTAATGTATGTGGTGAACACATAAAATGATATTGAGTCTGGGTGCTGTAGTTAGTCTGTCTGTTGTTGTTGTTGTATGCCATCAAGTCAGAACCAACTTACAGCAACCTTAATAAGGATTTCAAGGTAAGTGAGGTATTGAAGGAAAGGTTTTGCCAGATCCACATCTCCAGTGGGTTTTCATGGCTGAGTCTGGATTCAAACCCAGGCCTCCTGTGGCCTAATCTGACACTCTATCCACTACACCCCATTGGGTATCATTAGGTCTGTTTAGTCACCTGAAAATAGATGAAAATGTGGCTTAGACAGCTGTGGATTTCCTCCTTGAGTAGAGGGTTGGGCTCAGTGGCCCTTGGGGTTCTATGATTCTGTAAAGCACAGTTTGATTTCTCCTGAGGTCAGGTTAGGAGGAAGATCTATCAGCTGCAGCACTGATATAGTGGACACTTTTGCAGCAGGGAGTGAATTAAGTCTACAAAGGAAAAGCTAGCAGTCCTCCCTGCTCCCTTAACTTCCAGAGTGCATCACAGAATTAGACTTTAAAAAAATTATAATTAATCTGCACTAACAACTGCTTGCCTGCCTGTGCTCTGTAAGCCAATCCATATAACCAACAGACAGACCCACTTAAAGCCTATGAAAGGCCTTGGAGCTGAATATTCATTTGAAGTCCCTCTTTCTTCTTACTGGACCATCTATCAATGCCATTTCCCCTGCTTCAGCTGGGGAAACTACACCTCCCTAAATATGTACATGAACCTTTAAAAATATGTATAAGTGAAATGTGAACCATTGTTGTTGTTGTTTAGTCGTTAAGTCATGTCCGACTCTTCGTGACCCCATGGACCAGAGCACGCCAGGCCCTCCTGTCTTCCACTGCCTCCCGGAGTTTGGTCAAATTCATGTTGGTCGCTTCGATGACACTGTCCAGCCATCTCGTCCTCTGTCGTCCCCTTCTCCTCTTGTCTTCACACTTTCCCAACATCAGGGTCTTTTCCAGGGAATCTTCTCTTCTCATGAGATGGCCAAAGTATTGGAACCTCAGCTTCAGGATCTGTCCTTCCAGTGAGCACTCAGGGTTGATTTCCTTCAAAATGGATAGGTTTGTTCTCCTTGCAGTCCAGGGGACTCTCAAGAGTCTCCTCCAGCACCACAATTCAAAAGCATCAATTCTTCGGCGGTCAGCCTTCTTTATGGTCCAGCTCTCACTTCCATACACCGCTACTGGAAAAACCATAGCTTTGACTATGCAGACCTTTGTCGGCAAGGTGATGTCTCTGCTTTTTTAAGATGCTGTCTAGGTTTGTCATCGCTTTCCTCCCAAAAAGCAGGCGTCTTTTAATTTTGTGGCTGCTGTCACCATCTGCAGTGATCATGGAGCCCAGGAAAGTAAAATCTGTCACTGCCTCCATATCTTCCCCTTCTATTTGCCAGGAGGTGAAGGGACCAGTGGCCATGACCTTAGTTTTTTTGATGTTGAGCTTCAGACCATTTTTGGCGCTCTCCTCTTTCACCCTCATTAAGAGGTTCTTTAATTCCTCCTCACTTTCTGCCATCAGAGTGGTATCATCTGCATATCCGAGGTTGTTGAGATTTCTTCCGGCAATCTTAATTCCGGCTTGGGATTCATCCAGTCCAGCCTTTCACATGATGTATTCTGCATATAAGTTAAGCAAGCAAGGAGACAATATACAGCCTTGTCGTACTCCTTTCCCAATTTTGAACCAATCACTTGTTCCATATCCAGTTCTAACTGTTGCTTCCTGTCCCACATATAGATTTCTCAGGAGACAGATAAGGTGGTCAGGCACTCCCATTTCTTTAAGAAGTTGCCATATTTTGCTGTGGTCCACACAGTCAAAGGCTTTTGTGTAGTCAATGAAGCAGAAGTAGATGTTTTTCTGGAACTCTCTGGCTTTCTCCATAATCCAGCGCATGTTAGCAATTTGGTCTCTAGTTCCTCTGCCCCTTCGAAATCCAGCTTGTACTTCTGGGAGTTCTCGGTTCACATAGTGCTGAAGCCTACCTTGTAGGATTTTGAGCATAACCTTGCTAGCGTGTGAAATGAGTGCACCATAAGCCTTACTTAAGCATTACAGCCTATAGTTATGAGAAAGGAGCTAGTGACACAGCGTCTAGCTTCACCACCTCCATTTCTGACCTCTCAAGCATTACATAAATGGTTCCCAACCTTGGGTCCTCAAATGTTCTTGGATTAAATCTCTCCGAAGCCTTAATGACTTCCTGCTGGCCAGGATTTCTGGGAGTTGTAGTCTAAGTACATCTGGGAACCCAAAGTTGGGAAACATTGACTTACACGGATAGAATGACCACCTTTAGGGAGAAGCTCTAGCCCCTCCCCTCTCCAATATCACTTAATCCATGAGGAAGTGCATCTTCAGAGCAGGAATTCCTGCTCACACACAGGGTCTCCATTTGAGTAGAAACCCTTTCAAGGTGGTCAATTATGCATGGGTGTTTCTGAGGATGGGGATTGCTCTGGGAATGTTTTTGGCTGTCCAATTTGATAAAAACACTTCAACTAACAGAACAATAAATAAATATTGGTATTCTCCCCACCCCCACATCTCCATTCTAAATGGGACAGCATCTTCTCTATCTTTTCAGTTCTGGTGTATGTTCTCAAATAACAGAGGAGCATCATGCTTACAAAACTTACCCATGCTGAGTTCAGGTTAATTTTAGGAATGGCAGAATCCTGCCTGACTTAATTTCTGACATGAGCATGGTAGTTCAGCTTGTATGGATAGGTATCCTGAAATCACCTTGCATTCCATTCTTTCTATTTCAATATTTGTTTGGAGAAAATACCCCTGGGAGAATATAAAATATATTTTCTCTTGCTATCCACATACCGCTGTAATGCTATGTATTTTTAGAGTACAGAGCTATGATACTGGAGCCATAGAATATACCAGAACCCCACCCCCCACCTGCAGAGATAAAGAAGGAAGTCTTCCCTCAGAAAATGCCTCACCCCAGAAGCCCTTCCCAGCCCTCAGAAAAACATATGGATATAGTCCTTCTATATAGACCTCTGACATCAGAGGGGAGGGAAAAGGAGTCATGTTGTCATGAATGTGATACAGGGCATTCTGGGAAAACCTTTGGATCCAAAGAAGGCACAGATTGTCTGATATCTAGGCATGCCCTCCACATTGACTGCAGTTCTGTGCCAGCTCTGGGGCCAGCAGAGATCAATGGGATGTATTCAGTGAAACGGGGGCAACCCAGGGAGGCCAGAAATAACAGAAATGCCACCTCTGTCCTGCTGGATTTTCATTGGTGGGATGTTTGATTCTTTGGAGCCTTTGGTACGGAATCTCTCGTTCACTCATGGAAGGATGTCTCTCTCCTAGTATGCTTTTATTCCTGGTGTAAGGTATTCAGAGAAGCTGATTGTACAGAAGCATAAAAAGAGCTAAAACGAAATGAAATGAACATGAAAATAAATAGCTTACTCTGAGGGGGGGGAACAGATGTAGTTAGATGTGCAACAACTGTGAAAAGGCTGCAAAAAGCATGCGTAAAACTGACAAATTCCTTCTCTCCCTCCTTTAATTGCTCCAGCAAATGTGAAGAGGCTCTTTCTCTGCAGAGGACAATGCCCACCCATCTCCACTGTTATTATGTGCTTCATAGCCATTGGGTTGGTTCTGGGAGTCAAGCACCTCCCTCACTGCAAAGGCTGGGTTCAAGCCCTTTTAAAAGACTGACCCATGACATGGCATGTGCCCAAAATAAGCCTTGCTCACAACTCCTCTGCAAACCTTCTGTATACATCAGAATTTCACACTGATTGATGAATGCAGCATAATCCACACAGCTGAGATTTCTGATATAAAAGTGTGGCATGAGAAACATGTACACATATGAAACATAGGGGGTGATTATTCATGTACAGTGAAGCAAGTCCAATCATTTTTTCACATATGGAAATGTCATTATCACATACGGTGACTGAATGGCAAATGAGACACATGTATCAGTAACAGTATTGAGTTCCTTTTCATTGTGATGAATGAAATCCTTTTTGTTAAGGGACAAGAAGAATCACATCCACCTCTTCAGCATATTCTGTGTGCTATGCCTCGGTATGTCAGTTGCCAGGATGAACAAAATGGAGTGTGCATTTGGACCCATGTGCCATGTGCTATGCCTCGGTATGTCAGTTGCCAGGATGAACAAAATGGAGTGTGCATTTGGACCCATGTCCTCCTCCTAGGCTTTCCATAGGCAACTGTTTGGCCACTGTGTGGACAGAAGGCTGGCCTAGATCTTGGTCTGGTCTAGCATGGCTTTTCTTATGAAGAGAGGGAGAGACAGCTGTCTCAATAGCTCTGGAGATGGGATAGGTTCATCCTAAAATGTGAAAATCCCATAGTTCTAGAATTGTAGCTTTTGTAGCCCAAACCCTCTCCCACCCACTGTTTGCTAGAACCGTTGTGATTGGTGCCATAACAGCCGAGTTCCTTTTGCACTTGTGGATTCTGCATATGTTCCCCATTAATTCTCAAGCCTGTACTTGTTTAATGAAGCAGCAGCATCCTTGTACATTTATTTTCCTTGATGCTTGTTCTAAAGCACAATTTCAACTGCTTAACAATGTAGCAGGCTGTAAAATGGTGTTGAACAATGACATTGTAATTCCTAACTATTAGATTTGATACTTGAGACATATCTCTCATATACAGCAGATTTACGCATTAATCCTGTATTTGGAGTTTTTTTTTAATTGCTCAAAATATTTGCTTCTAGATCTGCATTTTCACACATTTTATTTACACGGTTTATTTTTCGTTTTATGAACAAATCGATAACCAGGCAGTCTCTTTTACCACACTGGATTAGTTTTATTTATTCTCTTTGAACTTGATTAAAAAGCTGTCAAACATAAGTCTACATTTTATCAGCGGAATACTTTTACAAAACAGGGTAGGGGATATGTATAGCTGGAAACATACATTTCAGAATAAAACAATATTTGATATATTCTAGACAGTTACCCTTTTGTTTATCCATGACAACTGAAACTAACCATCAAATGTATAAATTGATTCAAGTCTAGCCAAGTAATCCTAAGGGCATATGAAAAAGCTTTTTAGAAAAAGTTCTTTCTAGATGAATTTAATGCAGTTCACCAATAAAGCATATTCGGAAGCATAATAATAATAAAAAGTCTACCAAATATGGTATAGCTGGGGAAAGAGCAAACTTTCATATAGTGATGAGTGATGAAGATTCAAAATGGATCTTGCATTTAAGATGAACAATTGGGCAACTGCTGAATTGCTGCTGCAACATTTTAAAAAAGTGGTTCAGGAGTTAATTTCATCCTTAAGTTTCAAAACAGAATCATTATAACACTTCATTTCATGTTTTGTTGTGCAAAAATCAGTGGCAACATTTGACACTTTGACTTTTTCTCAAGGAGGCATTGCTGTTCAACATTTTTTTCCTTTAATCTTTCTCCACACAAGAGCAGGTATATACATTAAAAATCATTTTAAGTGATAGACTATTATCAGTACCAATTTAATTGTTCAAAAAGCCCATTTAAATCCATTAACCTCCAACCCTGCTTGTCTGGGAGCACCACTGCATATGCCTCTAAGCAATATTTCATCTGGATTTGGCCATATTGTCAAATCCCAGCTGTAGAATAAAAGCATGCAAAACGACAATGCCCTGAAGAGTGTGTTGGCAGAGACTCTGACATATGGAAAGGGTTAATGTTGAGTATATATAAGCAAATGTTGACAATATAGTTTTCTTCCAATGTTTGGAAATTTAAAGACAAAATTGTCATTAAGTTTTCACAAAATGAGGCATCTGTCACTAGAAGGAAACAGAAATATTTTAGAAAGATGTTTACAGAAATGTAAAAATATTAGATATGAAGACAGATGTGAACGTTTTCAATAACATTCCTGGTCTGTCAGTCTTTCTCAGAGCTGAAGATCTTGGAGTATTCGCTGAGCATTAGCTCAACCAGCTGGTTTTGGTACATCATGTAGACTGCCATCGATCCTGTCTCTTTTTCAGGCCGAAGGAGTGTTGGTCCAAAAACGATTCCTAAACTCTGAGGTGTCATAAGATTCATGTTCTCCTTGGCTGCTATCCTGTTGACAAACAAAACAAATTGGGAAAGAATGAAAGAACGAACAAAAGAAAATTGGATACGATACATGGCAGCACTTTCATTTTGCAGTTGTGCTTCAGTTATAACACAATCCCTCATTTCAGTATCAGAGAAATGAAGCAGAAGTGAGTTAAAAATGAATCTTTGGCAACATGAAGAATACATTCTAAGAAGATATTACTGGATCCAAGACAGAGTAGAGCACATATTATCTCCTCTTCATAGGCCTGGGGATGCTTTCTTGGTATTCTTTGTTGCAGAGCTGAAACATGGCTCCTCCTTATTTTTATGAGTTAGTGGATTACTGTTTGCAAAACTAGTTCCATTATTTGCATTGAGATTTATGCCCTTCTTCCCCATGCTAGTGGGCAGTCACAGAAAGCTCATGTCTTGACTTTCCAAGATGAAACGTCACATTCAATATCTGGGTAGTTTTTAGTTCATAGTGATAAGGAACAAATATTCAAACAAATAATGTAATTTAAAAAAAGAAACACCAAAGGTTAGTTGCACAAGCACATATACACCTATACAGTGCTGTAGGCAATGCTGTTGTGTTGCAGGGCCAGTACTTCCACACTGTCCCCTACACTGTAAGTCAGGAGAAGCTCTTTTCTTACAGGGGTATAATCAACACGACAGGAAGCAAAAAGCACCTAACAAATTCATCCTTGACTGCAGTTGTGTTTCCCATGGTTTGCTTATCCAAATACTGTTCTTTCACCAACCAAAATGTGCCAGAGTTGGTCTGATTGCCAATAGAGAGATAGGCAGAGGTAATATACACCCCTATGCACATACATAAGCACTTGACAGAAATTAAATGAGATCGAATCAGAGAAAAAGACAACCAGGATGATTATCTCCACCAACCCAACTACACTATCTGCCATGGAAATCAGAAAAATGGTGATAAAACATGGCATAACTTATTTAGGTAGCTTTGAGATAGAGAACTTTTCTCCAGTCTGAATCTGACCCTGACATCCTAATTCTCATGTCAGCATTCCCATAAAGAATGCTAATTCCCACAGAGAATTCCACATGTAGAAACTGTGCTGCCATTCAAGTTTCACAAATGAGTTGTACATTAGATGTTAGGAGGGAACTTCCCATACTCTCAAAACAGATGAAAGCGTTCACAAAACCACAAGACTTTTGCCATAGGAGGTTGCATCTATGTTTTGGAGATCTATGAAATATGGAAGCACTCTGTGCCTGTAAAATCTGCAAACGACGAGGGCAACCACATTTCTTCAAGAGTGACAGCCTTGGCCTGGATTTCTGAAAGAACTTATTGAGTCCTCCTGGGTGCTGTTTCCTTTCAGGTTTTTCTCTAGGTGAGAAGTGGATAACCTGCAGCTCTCAAGATGTTGTCAGCTGGCAACTCTCATCAGCCCTGGTCAGCAAAGCCAGCAATTGTCCACTTGTGCTCTCCAAGTTAGCAGCATTTTCAATGTCATTCAACCTATTTTAGAAAGTGTCATGTTTCAGCATCATATTTGGAGGGACGTGCCATGGGGCTTTTGGTCTTTTAAAAAAATAAAAATATCTACTATGAAAGCATTAACATTTTAATTAACCCCAAACATTTATGAGTTACAATATGAATGATTGCTGACACATGATTGTTAGCGCAGGTCAAGCAGTGCATCTTCAACAGCACTCAGGAGAAAGGAAGAGTATTAGATTAAACGATAGAAAAACAACCTTTAATAATGCATCTTAGGATATTCTGGATACCTTTGTACTTACATTCAATTCTTCAAAAAAAACCTCTGGTTTATAAATGTGGGATATTGTGCTTCTGTGCCCACAATTCAAAATGCCAAGAAATGGCTTGATATTACTGCGCAGTATTGTACCTGGATTGCCAACAAGAAAAGGGATGCCAAGCTTCACATACCAAAGGGTAGCATCAATGTTGACAACGCTAATGGCAGCAGTCAAGATACCCTCTTGTGCTCACTACCATTCACAGATTGACACCAAGTGAGGGAAAATCCCATAAACTGACTCCTTTTTCCATCAGTTAACCACTTCTCATCCAAGCACAAAGCAATTGTCAGGGCTGTTTCTCATCATGTTTTTCAACAAGATCAGAAATGAAGACTTCTGAAACAAAATGTAAACATGCAAAAATGTCCAAAATCAGTCTAGATGCCAAATTATGGCAAGTAAGGGGTGGCCTGGCCTATAATCTTCAGCAGTCTGTCTAACATGATAAAATACACTGAACCTAGAGTTCCTTATGTGAGAGTGACATTCTAGTATCTCTGTCATATTTCACAGAACTCCAACATACTACAGAGCTGTACACAAAATTACTATAAAGAGTTTGCTATGAACATTTTTACCATGTGTATATAATTCTCAGCAAAGAATGGGACTAGATGTAAGTTTTGTACCCAGCCTTTCTTAATTGACTTGGATGAATAGCTAAAGTGAGAGCTGTGTGAACCTCCCATAAAGCTATGTTAAAATGAATTTTGTTCTCCCCCCAGGCCCATTCTGTGTTTTAAATCCTTCCCCCAAACTCCTTTTGTAGAAGCTGAAATAAATGGCAAGTTAGGATGTATCATCTGTTCCATGTCTTAAAGAAAGGTCTGTAACACATCAGTGGGTGGGGTCATGTGGAGAACACCGTCTCATGATGGAAGCCTGCCAGTCTTCTAGTTTACCACATTTCCTAAACACAAGCACTCGTTTAATCCTCTATCTTTTTTTTTTTTTTTTGGTCATATATAAATAGGGAACATTATTGGAGTACTGTCTCATGCTTCTAGCCTTGGTGTCCGTTACAAAAAACCATCTCCATATGGCACTAATCAGACAGCCTTAATTATTAGTTTCTTAAAATACAGCATCTTTATTATAAACAAAATGATGACACCATGAATTATCTTGTACAGTATGGTAATATTAACATTGTGCTACTAATCTGAGCACAGGTTGAGAATGTAACCAACTGGAAAGAAAAGGTACCCTGTTTTAGTATTACTTCTTATGGCACTTTCAGGTGGCAGATTAGTTTTTATACTGAATCATCATCATCATCTTAGAACTGCTGAGCTGGAAGGGACCCTATGGATAATCAAGTCCCGCCCCTGCCAAGGAGGCCCATTGAGGAATCAAATTCCCAACCTCTGGCTCTGCCACTGAGCTACCCAGCAGGGTGCATGCCTGTATATTGTATGACTGATCTTTTTGTTCTGCAGATTACATGAACCTGCCTGATTCAGATGCAACTACTGTCTGCAGACTGACAGTAAACCACTACTGAGGGAAATTTGTCTGTTTCTACAACTTCTGCACTTTTCATAGTGCAAGTTCAAGTTCCATTCAGTTTCTACAACTGTTTGTAACGTGTTTGGAACAAATATGCAATATTTTCCTATGTATTTGTTCTAATAGACATTTCTGTATGCAACTCCCAATAGTATAAGCAATTCTATTAATTGCAAACACATTCTCCAAATAACTGTATTATTGCATGTAATTTCCTCAAATGTTTGCATTTTCTACATGGTTTTCACTCATGAACACCTCTTTTTTAAATCAGGCTGTAAAATTTTGGAAAGTGCAAAAACTGAAAGATAATTGCACTCCAGCTCATGTATTAGTTCAGGAGGTGCAAATTAGGTCAGTTTGTATTAAAATGCTAATTTCTCAGAAAGAGAAAAGGCCTCTTCCTTTAAGGCAGCCAAAAGTGAAATTTAGTTTGGCATCAGCCACACAAGTCCCAGCTGACCACACTGGACAGGCAAGACTGACGTGAGGAGTTGGTATCCTGTTCTCAAGCCATTTGAGGCTCTAGTAATAATTCAGGACCAGATGAAATTTTCTGGCAGGGTAGCCTATTAGAAGGGGTTTAATAATAATAACCATGAGCCGTCAAGTCAATTCTGACTCAAGGTGACCCTTTGCAGGGTTTTCCAGACAGAGAAGTGGTTTACCATTCTCTTCTTCTGGTGGCATCCTAGGACTGTGCAGCTTGCCCAAGGCCACACAGGCTGGCTGTTCTCCCTGGAGGCAAAGAGAAAAATCAAACTCCCAGCCTCTGGCTCTGCAGCCATATATCTAGCTCACTGAGCTAGTCGGGTAGTTTGGATAGGGGATTAAGCCTGCCTGTTTTTATATCTTTCATGTAAACCTTTCTTATATCACTATGCTCTCAAATTATCTTGTGAATAGCATCTGAGGCAAACAAAGGGTTATGCAGTAATCACAAGCATCATTAGACCTCAGGGGAAGGTTAGAGGAGAAACTGTGTGGGCATTGCTGGACATCTATATGTATATTAATTTTTAGAGTAATTTTTCTTCATTTAGGTCTTGAATGTCCAAGACACAGGACTTTTCCATCTCTTTCTTTCTAAGAAGTCTCATGATAACTTTACAATGTTGCTGCATAGAATGGCATTTTTCCTGCACAGGATTCTCATGGAAAGGCTGGAGAAAACACCAGTTTGGAGATGCATTATAACCCCTGCACAGAATGGCATCTTGCCTACACAGAATTCATTGGAAAGGGCATGAAACTGCCGAGTCCTGAGCAGAACAACAGGTGAAGAATATACAAGCCAGGAAACAAAGAAACAAAATTAAGGGGGAAACAAGACTGAGGCCTCATTTTCACAGGAAGCTGAAAAATCTCAGTGGTGTTGGGGCATTCTTGGCAAGGGAGCCTTGGCATGGCAAGACTCAGAAAACTACTGAGAATGAAACATTTTGCAATTATCCATCAAATCTCTGATTAGCAGGAGTCTGCAAATATTGTGTGCTGCACAATTTGAGATCAACGCACCCCAAACTGGTTTTGAGGTGGCGGAACGAATTTGTCTTTCAGGTGCTTACAAATTTTTGCATGTATTTGTATGTTTCTGAATCGTGTGTGTGTGTGTGTGTGGGGAAACAACTGCTGAATTTGTGGAAAATAAAGGGTTATAGCCTAGTATAGCAGGATGCTATGCAGCACTATCAACTTTGGGAATATGGTCGCCAAAACGTGTAGCCAAAACTCCTACAAGCTTCTTCTTTCCTTCTGCCTCCTCAGCCTTTCTTAGGGAAGGTGTGTGTTGGGGGTATGGAAAATGTCCCCTTAAAAGCAAGATGTGCAGATATTTCTTCAGTGGTACTTTTGCTGTGCACCAAACAGTAAAAGTAATGAGAAGACTGGGATAAATCAAGTGTCGAGGTGGGAGAAGACATCCCTTAGTGTCAGCCTGGCTTGCTCAAGTGTCTCTGGTTACTGCCTAACCCAAGTTAAACATGAAGGGAATCTTGGTCTGTAAACAAAGGCCAGCAGCAGACATTATAAAAAAGAAAGAAAAGACAAACATAAAAAATGGCAGTGGGTGAAAAAGATCACTACTTTGACTTATTGAATCAAAGGCCACACAGGAGACTCAGTTGTTCTCCCACTCCCACATCCACACACACATTCAGTCCTAAACGTAATGGATTCAGCATAGCTACCTAAAAGAAAAGTCCAGACAGTTCTAGAATCCAGCCAGTCGAAGAAGCTATATACCACCCACTCCTTGCCATGCCTGGAGGCAGAACAGTCACTGCTGGGTGGCTGGGGCTTAGCAGTTGGAGGTTTCAGGAAAGGCTTTGGCCGTCAGTCTCCTGTTTTGGTATTTTCTTCCTGTTGCTACAGTAACTGATGCCAAGTATTTTTGTCCAAACTTCAGCACTTTAAACCGCCCCAAACACGAGAGCAAACTTGTGATCTGTGGAAGAGCCCTCACTGACCTAAGTGTGACTCGAGACTTCTTAAACCACCCTGAATTTGCTCTGGCAATATTCAAACATCTCTGCTCAGTCTCATTTGGACACTTTTTTTTCTAAAACCAAGTGCACAAAGCTGCTAATTAATATAGAAAAGCAAATGTAGTTGTTGTCAGCTTTTCAGGGTTACATACCAGAAGCAATTTAATTTTGATTTCATTTCAGTGTTTGTAATCTGCCTTTCATGCTGAAGAGAAGACCAAAGTGGCTAACAATAATCAACCAAAACAAAGATATAGTGGATGAAATCCAGTAGTAAGTCACAACTAGGGCAGGCCCAATGAATCAGTGGGGATTTGGTGAGTCACCTCCTTTGTAAGCATCATTGATTCAGTGGGCCTACTCTAGTTGTGACTTATTACTGGATTTCAGTCATTATTTAGAATGATACCAACAAAGGCAATGTGAACAATTGTTTTAAAATCCAAAAATCCTAAAGGCATCCTAGTATAGTCTAGATGTTTTGGACTACAACTCCCATAAAATCCACCCAGCATGGCCAAAGGTCAGAAATTATAGGACCAATAGCACAAAACAGGTGGAGGGCACTAGATTTCCTATTCTTAAAGAACCTATGAGAGGGTTCCTCATCAAAATTCCTATCAGTTTTAATACTTCACAACTTGACCTATTTTGGAAAACAATTTCAAGATTAATCTTTGACTTGTTCATATATTTGCTGATAGGAAAAACGATTTGCAGAAGTTAAGCCCCCAACAAGTTTTAGAACCATAGCCTCTGTTACCTGTGTGTGCATGAGCAGAAGAACTCACATGTGAAAAGAAATCTCTATTGAAAATAAATAAATAATTATGCCAGTATAAATACACTGCAGGCTCAGAGACATTCCAGGGAAAAGATATGGCGAGCTTTATTATTTGGACCTCCTGTAAAATTTCAAATTACCACTTATGGCTCAGACTCTCTGTAGGAGCAAATCTTTGTTTTCTCTGCTTGGGAATAGGCTCAGCATTTGTACCATAATATGCCAAATGTACTGGAAAATAACCTGGTAATATGTACTGCCCTCCAAAATGACAAGTAAGAAGGTTAACAAGTTACTAGAGCCATAGTCCATTGCAAAAAACACATGCAAAGATAAATTTAAGAGCAGGCACACATTTTTGATGAGTATACTAAAAACAGAATATATGTAGTAGAAAATCAAAACCCCTAGTTGTCCTATAATATATTTACTACAATAAATGTTTTTGATATGATCTACCTTGTATTTATCATAGTTCGCTTAACATGGCATTTGCTTTCTCAAGCTGTTCCATCCTTTTGCTGGCTGCCCAGGTAAATGGCACCATGAAGAGTGCTTGGAAACTCACAGGTGGTTGCCTTGAGCTAGCTGCATTTTTCTACAGTTCACATTAAAGTCTGAACCAAGGAAGACCTGTGGGTCTATAACGCTTTTAATGATTTTGTATTGAAGGAAATCATTATGTGTCACTATGGCTTAGATTCGGAGCCAAGGGTGTAAACTCTGGGAACTTTTCTGCTCCAGAACAATGTTATTTTAAAGTCTCCTGCTTCTCAATTACTGTGGTAACTAGTATATCTATTTGATTGTGTGTCACAGATCTCACTCTTGGGATCTTAAGGCAGCAACACATGTGTGTAGGTTGTCCTTTGCTAAACAAATCACAGCCATCAGTGGCAAGTGGATCAGTCTCCACAATCCCCTGCCCTCTGTGCAGAAGCACTCCATGTACCTGTCTGAGCTGGGTTCAAGACATAATTCCTTAAGGTGCAGGGAAAAGTGCATACAATAATAAGTGCAGAAGCCAGGTCATGGACTATATCCACAGCTTGCTTCTTCTTCTTTAAATTGTAGAGCTGAAGGCTATGTCTAACGAACTGAGAATATTATCAAATGGTATAGATATTTTTGGAGGTATTTCCTTAGTTGATACACTAAAGCAGCCATTGTCAACGGGGGGGCCACATGGGGGGGACGCTGGCACATTTGAAGAGGGCCACAGACTGGAAACAATTATTTGCACACCATTTTATAAGGTTTGTTGTGCGACTTATACAATCCTGATTTGGCTTATATTTCTTTCATATTGTGTTTATGGCCGTGGCCAAAAAAGTGTTGAGAATGGCTGCACTAAAGCATGATGGTACCTGGGCTGAATTTATTTCATTAAATTTGACATCATGCCTCCATTATGATTTTATTTATAATATAAATGGCTCCCTCCTTCTTTATATATGTGTGGAAATATAAACAAAGTTAAACATATGTTTTATTTTAATTAATTAACTGAATAATAGAACAGCGAAGATCAGTATTTAGACCAGCAATATAGACGCAGCCATGCATGCTAAATCTGACCAATAGGCAAAGAGGTTTTCATTTCTATGGCTGGCTCCATGAGAACAACAATACGGAAACCACTGCTTTTGAACTGTATCCAAAGATGCTTTCTCTCACAGAAGGCCCCTCCTGTGAATAGAAAGGATTTGGATCCAGATGAACTTCTATAAATCGGGGTAGGAGCAGAGGAAATTTACAGCCATTCCCCATGCAAACCCCAAATCAATCTTCATATTATTACCCACTATTCCACAGTGGAGTGGGAGGATGTAGAGATACTGAAGGAGCCAAGATACCCAGTCACTCTATTCAGGCACTAAACTCTGCTCACAGAGCTGAAGACCATATATTTAAAACATTCTATGTAAATTTGTCCGAAACAAATACTAAATCAAACCAATGTTTTAAAACATCTGCTTTTCAGACTATGTTCTGGGGAATCCTGATGTTTTTCAGAAGCTTACCACAAGAAGATCCAAAATTGGAGACTTGTTTCCCTGAAGAACAACATACCCACAACCATGTCAATATTGCCCTGCAATGCTTGGCCAACAGAGACATATTGAGATATTTATTTATTTATTTAACATATATGCCACCCACACTACGCAAAGGTCTCTGGGCGGCTCACAACAATTTATGGGCGGCTTACAACAATATGCTAGGTGCACTCTTAGAAACAATAAGGAAGGTTGACTAACAGATAGTGGCACATAAATTTCGAAGTGCAGGTCTTTTTCATTCAGTTTTTTTCCTAACACCAGGAGAAACACTATATCTCAAAAGGCAACCAACCACTTTTAGAAGTTTCCATATCTACTGGGAGCAGAACATTTGCAAAGCTGATAATCCCAAATTGCCCATTCAAGAACAAGCCGCTCCCAAACACTTCACAATACAATGAGGAAAACTCACAACAAGCCTGAGAAAAATCACAGTACTGTGGTGACCCCAACAAAGGGGTATGGAATGGCATTGGAAAAATCATCAGGATGGGGTGGCAGATGATATCATCATTATCATCACCTCAGTTATTAAAAGGTGTCGGAGTTGCACCCATGAGAGCCTTCGCTCCACTGCACCACTGCAAGTATGATGATTATGAAGCCCGATGGGCCAGCATGTCACCCTTTCTGCACTGTGTGCAGAGTCTTAACCTATTTGTTGCTCAATCTGCCTGATTTGTTATTCAAGGGAAAGTGTGGCCCCATTTGCTGGGGGAAGCCTAATAATTAGCAGATTTGTGGCTGTTTTTCTCACCTTTGACCACAGAGTTATAACATGTATTTGTTCCTGATTCCACAGTCCTATCCAACCTCATGAATAAGCACAGTCTAGGCAGAGCTGAGATCTGTATATCCCACTGGTGACGATATTTCTTCCTGAATTCTGCTTTAAGTTTTTAAATCTACTTTCATTCTTTTAGTTCCAGCCTGCCTGAAGCCACATTTCCTTGCCACATTAAAAAATAAAAAGCACTTAGGTAACAATCTCACTTTGAATCAAGAACTGCAAACACAGAAAGCTTTATCATCAGCTCAGCACATCCAAAAATGTCTTTGTAAAATAAATCAAATTATATGAGTTAATTGATTCCAGGGAACATCAGCAATTGCAGGTGGAAAATGGATAACAGGATGTTTATTAATGAAGGGCTATTAATCATTGACAATACCAATCCTTGTTCTTTTAATTTCAATGCTACCTGCTATGGACATAGGCACATTTGTTTCCGTTTTAAAAATACTTATTCGTAAGAATAAGAAATATCAACACTTGGGATTTTAGCTGGAAATGGAAGGCTGTTTGTTTAACTAGTGAAAGAATATCCTAAATCCAATTTGACAGGCAATGGCAAAGATGCCAGGGGTAATTAATTAGCACTTAATTTAGACTGCAGAACAACAGGATATGGAATTGGTGCTCAGTGCCATTTCCCCCTAGGCTCCATCTCATGAGGGTCAGGAGTGTGGCTGTTGCATTGAAGGTCAGTAAATAAACTGGGGAAACACACTGAAGCTGGACTTTTCACGATAGGTATCTTTCACTCTTGTTGCTGCCTCTGGCAATCATTGACAAGAGAAGCACTGTGATTGGTGAAGAATGCTGTGTACAAACATGATTTGTGTAAGGTGAAACATGAAGTTACACACCATGCTGTGTATCATACAGGACGTTTCCTGCAGAAAGAGTTGTTCTAGACAATGTCAGCACTAGGAATAAGCAGCTGGGAAGAACTCCTGACAGGACAAGAAATTCATCTAAAAGCTGGTTAGCTTTGGAGGAAGATTTTCAAGTGGCAGAGCCGGGGGGGGGGGGGGGGCAATTACATCTGCATTATATTCTGGATGTTGTCTCCAATATATTTTAAAATGTGGCAAAGTTTGAATCACAGATCTCTGTTTTGCAGAAAAAAGAGCATTGGGCTGGATCCAGATTTAGGCATATACAACTGGGCTGGAAGCAGATTCCTCTACTCCGTGCTTACAAAAGATTTCTGGAAAAAAATGCACAATTAAGGACTCCCTTCAGTACATATGCTCTCTACTCTAGAGGCTTACTGAATGACTGAATCAGGCACTCCTGCAAGCTGCAGAGTCTCAGGGCATCCCCCAAAGAAGGAAAGGGTAAACCACTTCTGATCACTCTAGATGAGATCCCTGCCACCCTCTTTCAGTCTGCAACAGTGGGGCCAATTCCTCCACCAGGCACTTCATAGAGTCAACAGCTGAGTTAATAGGTGCAACCAATTTTATTGAAGTGTTACATAGGTCTCACAGGTTCTCTTCGCTGGTTCCCGTTAGTCCCTCTGCCTTGAGTTCTGGTTTGATTATAGAGCTAACCAAAATTAAAGTGATATACCATTTTGGTGCACTGGTGCAACTTCTACCTTAGCTGAGGTCCAGGCTGTCTCCCTGCTAGTCCTGGTGGGGAGGAGAGCAATGCCCAGCTCACCAGCTCCTGGCCTTGGGTAAAGGTCATTTGTTCAAGGGTCCGGAAGTACAAAGGGCTCACCTCCCCCCTCCTTCCCCAGGGTGTAGAATACCAGCAGTTACTCTTCCAGTACCTCTAGCTAGTCTCCCTCCTCCTATTTAATTAGTTAATGTTTCTGCAAGTTGGAAATGACTTAACTTTGCTGCTGGTCTGATAGAGTTTTTCTCACCTCTAGCTTGGGGCTAGCTCCTTCTCCTGGTTTGTTTGCTTCCTTTGCTTGGTGATGGTCTGTCTTCTTCCTTAACAACCTTTCAAGAAGCACGCATGGAACAATTTTCCATACTGAAAACTAACTTTTTATCAATTTTCTTCTTATTGTGACTAGAACTGATAACTGTGAGTAGACTTCACTTCATTGTTCTAAAGACACATCTAAAGTGATAATTTTTACTACAGAGGACTAGATTGTGTGATTAGGGAAGGTAGTAAGACCGGGCTGATCTCTCAAACTTTCTTTTTTCTTTGACTTGTGGTCTGCTAACAAAAGGAACAACCAAATTCCTAGTACAAAAATTTGTAGGAAAAACAAAACAAAACAAAACCAAAATCATACATACAGCCCACTGGCACACTGACACAGTCACAAAATCCACCCCTTGGCCTACACAGCCCCACAGAAGCAAACATAATAGTTCCCCTCCCCAAACCCACAACTCTCCCTACTGCTACTTGATGCTTTCTTGTATCTTCTTTGAGTTTAGCCAGCTGCAGCAGGAGTGCCAGCCATGCTCAGGCAGGAAAAAAGAAAGAAAGAAAGGAAGGAAGGAAAAGACCTAAGCAGGGGGTGGGGAAAGAGATCTGGTTGTAACGTGTAGTGTGTGTGTGTGTGTAATTTTGACATATCCCACCTGACTTAGTGGGACAACTACTCTGGGGGGGGGTGTCATTACAATATAATATAAACCCTAACCCCCACCCATCGTTCCCCAGCATAATACATAGAGGGTAAACAAATCAAATAAAACCAAGAGAATAGAACCAAATGATAACAACAGCCTTTGGGTGGCACTGGGATGAAGGGTGCACTCATGGTGGGGGGGGATATCCTTAAAGGCTTCTCTAAATAATAAAGTTTTAAACTGCCTTTTAAAACTCTGGTGGGAGGAGAACAGCCAGATAATTGGAAGAAGTGGGTGGAAAGCCCCCCCAAAATCAAGAAAAAAGGCCAACAACGACAAAAGGATCCAAAATGGAGGCATCAGGAGCAGACAGGCCAGACAGGCAGGTAGCAACCCAAGATTAG
Source organism: Intellagama lesueurii (assembly GCA_037013535.1). Taxonomy (NCBI): domain Eukaryota; kingdom Metazoa; phylum Chordata; class Lepidosauria; order Squamata; family Agamidae; genus Intellagama; species Intellagama lesueurii. The sequence goes on along the minus strand of JBAJHW010000001.1, from coordinate 136,170,960 downwards.
AAGTTCATTGGACAGTAATCCCACCCAAAAAGAATGACAGAAGCAAAAGGAGCACTCCTCATTGGTTTCCATGGTGTTTTGCACATTCAAAATTGTCTCCCCCCCAGACGTTTTGATTGGTTGATGAGAAAGCCCTCGTGATGCTCCTGGATGAAATATTTCTCAGGCAATTTGACATACAAAGGCTGAAAGAAAGGTTACATGAAAAAGGGAAGACAAAAGAAACAAGATTTTCATGTACCCCTCATTAGTAAACACGAGGTAATTTATGTTTAGAGGTTCTCTTTCAGCTTAAATAATATGCAATACACATTTAAAAAAAGCCTCTTTTGTGTTTTGGGTCTAGTATTAAAACATGAAAGGCCCCGAAAGGCCTAGCTCCAAAGTGTTATGATGAAAAATGGAGTACAAATCCAGTGAGTTGCATTGATAAATTAAATAAATTTCACTTTGACTTTATAATTTTTAATTGTTGCCATTAATATCACTAAATACAATGTGCTGCTCCTGACTTCTGCATTGTCTCCTGCTTTCTAAGGCAGCTTTCCAATATTGTATGTGGGGATGTGTATGTGTTCAACATACCCATCCAGGGGCTGGCTTGAAAAGGGGAAAGAAAAAGAATGAACTACTACGAAATGGTGAGCCATGTTGAAAACATATTGCTCCTCTCTGCCTTGTGCTCCAGAGTCAGATCCTGTATGATACAGGAGTGTAGGGAAGAAAAGAGGCAACATGTCTTTGATGAGGTGGGGTTCTGCAGTACAACACAGGGGTGGGGGGCAAGGTAAGCCCCCCCGAGACCATGGGCTACCAGTGGTTTTATGCATTGCCCTCTAAGATCTAAACATTAGGAGAGACCTAAGATTCCACATAACTCCCCCCCCCCCCCAATGGCTGCAGCCTTTGGCATTGGTTGAATACTATGTTGAGAGGTTTCCCCAGCCCTCTGGAACAGGTTTTAGCGATGAATGAGCCCTGCAGTGGGAAGGAGGAGTCTTTCTCTCAATTCTGCTGATGGAAGCAGTTGTGTCAGAAAATCCTCCCAGTGGATTCTAGCCATTCTATTTCTTAGTCACAGTCACTGTAACAAATGTAGTGGAAGGAGCTGGTAACTAATTTAGGGATGTTGCATTCATTATTGTTTTGGATTAAAAATCACAGAATTCTCCATTCTAAGAGCCACCTTATAGACAGATGTCTATAGTGGCTTAAATGTGACTCACCTGGGAGAAAGGCCTAAACCTGAAAGGGTTTGCAGCTAGCATAGGCCTAGGACCATCTAGGTTTCTGTTTAAAAAGGAGGCTGCCCTGGTGCTTGCTGGGAGGTTCCATTTTGAATATGAAACTAGGCAGAGCTGGGCATATGGTAGCCCACGAAGTCTTCCACCTTAGGCTTTTCTCCCAGGTGAGCCACATTTAGGTGTCTGTCTGTCAGGTGGAACTCTCAGAATGAAAAATTCTTGGACTTGTAATTAAAAAAACAACAACTCCAAATGATACATCTCTAGTAACTATGTCCTTTCTTCTTGTTGGACACATGGAAGCAACTCATGTAAAACCATCTTCCTCCTGCAGAAAAATGACAAGTGGCTGGAGTCATGAGGAGTTGTGGGGATATGGAGTAATAAGAGGAAGCAATGACAGTGACAGTGCGTTGAGGAAAACACCCCTGGCAAACCCCGCTTCTAATTTTAATTTGGCTATGCTGTAGACAGTTGGCTGCAAGGCCTCCAGGGAAGTAGGCCAGCAATAGGAAATGGTGGAAAGTAATATGAGAAGAGTAACACGGGAAAAGCGAAAGCAGTCACAGAATGACAGAATGGCTGTGATGCTTTCCACTGGGTGGGATAGCATAATGATCAAAATTGCCCACCATCAGGGCCAGATACAACTATTGAGGGTGGTGGGTAGAGAGCTGGATGGACTTTCTCCCTAGGGAAGGCATCAGAAAGGATCTAACACACATTTAGATATGGGTTAATGATTATTATTCATCAGATTTACAATTTTCTACAATGTTGTAATGACTCCTATACGAATAGCCCAAAAAAAATCCATTTAAGTAATATCTTGTTGGTTTCTCACTGAACAGTCGTAACTTTAATTTTGTGATGAATGTAACCTGTATTAAATTATGAATATGTTAACATGTTGAATGAGTACAAGAAAAATAAGCACCAGATTTTTTTTGCCACACTATACAGGAACACACACACACACACACACACAAATATATGAAATCTGGTTTCCTTGACCACATTGTCATAATATATGTATAGGACTGCTTATTGAATCCAGGCTGTGAAGGCACAAGAAAGAACCCTGGCTCCATACTACCACAATGCATGGCCACAACAAAGGGCAGGAAAAGATCAGACTCTTTCATTCCATGTTTCCAAGTATTACTAAACATAAAGACTAAAACATTACCTCTGTCTGAAGTATATCTATCTAGCCATACATACGTTATTAACAAAGTTCCTTCACCGCTGTTGCTAAAAATATTAATATTTTCAAATTATACTCCAACTACTGCAAAACAGGACAAAGCAAAGCAAAGCAAAGCAAAGCAAAAAAACAAAGCAAAACAAAACAGTAGATCAGACAAGTGTATTAAGATCTCTTCAAATAAAAAGACTGCTTTCTTTTAAAAAGCAACACACCTTCCTTATAATCATGAATCTATTTTTAATATTAAGCAAGTGCAGTAAGATCTTACAGGTTGGAATATTGGTCACAGTTTGATTACAAAAGGCAACATAGCGACAGTTAAAACTTGGAGACATGCTGGTATATAAATTATGTAATTCAAACAGTTGACAGAGCAAAAAAGAAGCAATGGAAAAGATGATGCTGGCTGAAATTCAAACCTGCCTTCTTTGAACTTTGTCCCAATTTAGAATATGTTGGGCCAAATCCAGGGGGTTGCCTGGGAATGGCAGAAGATCAAAGGGAGTTGCAATGATAATTTTACCTTAACTAACCTTTCCCTCAGCATAACAGTTTTAAGGTAGTGTTATATTAGTGTTATGTTATATATTATGTTATCCATCCTAATGTACATAAATAACTTGGTACAATAATGGTAAGGAAGAAAATGTCTATAAGGACGCAACAATGATATGGTTGCTAAAGTAAACTAATTACTTTTATTTCACCATTAATATCCCCAACAGACTGTTACCTGTGAACACTAATTTTGAACATTCTAGTTGGCAAGTCTCTGGTGCCAAAATTAAAAAATACCAACTTCAGAGACACAGGTGCAACCTGTTCATTTAAGATTTAAGTTAGAGGTTTAAGCACTTTCAGGCACATTTGCCGCCTGGGGAACTACTGCTGCCTGTATCCTTCTAACATCCCCAGGTTTTTGCACTATCAAAACTGGAAGTGACTGAAGTTCACTTCTGGTTTTTCACAAAGAGAACAAAGCCTGTACCAAACCCATCTCACCCTTGCACTGAAGCAAGGATCTGTGTTTTGCTTTAGAGTGGAATTGCCATCATTGGATACTTCCAGGAAAGACAATGCCCATTTTCATCCAATTTTTGTTTTGACCAAGAAGATGTGGGGCTGCAAAAGCAGTCTTGAGAAATAAATGGTTTCCCGTCCTGATTTAAATGAACATATGACGCTTCCTCTTTTTTTTAAAAACCAATCTCACTTTCAGTTGTTATTGTTGTCATGATGTGCTATAACATCACCTCCGACTTATGGTGATCCTACGAAAATCTACAACAATATTTGGGTCTGCTCTGTTTCCTGTTTTTGCTTGATTCTGTTTTGTTTCAGTCACCTGTAAATATCAGCATATTCTGCTTTGGTGTGTGATCAGTTTCCTCCTGGACACACACTTTTCTTTTTCTTCATCATCAGTAATGGGAGCACAGACTTGAATGGTTATGTTGATAGGTCTTCCATGGCAATAGATTAATATTATTTGGCCAGACGTTGAATTACAGCCCCTAACTCAGGGGTCCCCAACCCCCGGTCTGCGGCCCAGTGCTGGTCCGTGGCAGGACCAGGCCGTGGAGGCAGATCTCCTGTCCCCCCCCCCGCATGCACTCCCCCACCCCACCTGCACGCACGGCCTGCCACCCGCACGCACGGGTGCCCCCTCCCACCCGTGAGCATGCCCCTCCCACCCGTGAGCATGCCCCTCCCACCCGTGAGCATGCCCCTCCCCTCTGCGAGCGCCCCGCCCCTTCACGCATGCACACGAGCACGCCTCTGCCCCTCCATGCATGCGTCCGAGTGCGCTCTGCCCCTCCGTGAACACGCCCTTCCCCTTCACGCATGCGCAAGTGCATTCTGCCCCTTTGCGCATGCACGTGAGCGCACCCCGCCCCCTCTGCGAGTGTGCTCTGCCCCTTTGCGCATGAGTGTGCTCCGCCCCTCTGAATGTATTGGCCCCGTGATCCCTCAATTGCGGGGTACCGCAGGGTTCAATCATCTCCCCAATGCTGTTTAACATATATATGAGGTCATCCGGGGATGTGGAGCTTCATGTCACCAATATGCTGATGACACCCAGCTCTGCATTTCCTTTTTTTCCATCTGCAGTGGATGCCGGTCCATCCCTTGAGCGCTGCCTGGAGACCGCCCTACAATGGATGGTCGAATGGACTGAGGTTGAACCCGGACAAGATGGAGGTCTTGCAGGTGGGCACTCCCAATGTCAGTGGTTTGTGGAACTCCCTCTTTTTTTGGGGGGGTGACTCTCACCACAAAGAATGTGGTTCGCAGTCTGGGGGTCCATCTTGACCCGGCACTTACCATGGAGACCCAGGTAGCGTTCGTGGTTCAGTCTGCCCACTTACATCTTCAGCGGATCGCCCAGCTGCGTCCCTATCTAGACGCGGGGGAGCTCACCGTGCTGGTCCATGCGCTCATAGTCTCAAGGATAGACTACTGTAATGCTCTCTACGTGGGGCTTCCTTTGAGACCCCTCGCTGAGGGCCTTTAAGACCAATCTGAAGACATGGCTATACAGGCAGGCCTTCCCTACAGCCATCACCTAGCCTATCGTTCCTTTTTCCTTTCCTTTTTCCATCTTGGATTCTACTGTTAATTTGGGTCTTATTCTTAGTACATTTATACTTTCATAGTTTATTTTTTATATTTTGTGTAAATGGCCCAGAGTAGACACGTTCTAGATGGGTGGTATATAAGTTTAATAAAATAAATAAATACATTGATTATATATTAGCATTAACAGGTGTAGTCTGAGTTTCATTACTTTCAAAGAATGAACTATCTCTCTAGTCACCACAAAATTTGGGTGTGTGAGAATGTAGACAATTTACCATTTTTGAAAACACAATTAAAAAGCAGAACTGGGTAAAATCTATGTTGTTTTCTGGTGTTACTAAGGGACCCACATTTAAACAGCTGCTGGAAAGAGATGTTGGAAGTTCAATTATAGTGTAAGCATGGATTAATCTCTATCAACTCTTAAACATGTCAATTAAGCTTTCAATCTAGAAGGAGCTATATACATTGACATTGGCCAGATTTTATCAATTTTTTTCAGTCACCAGCTATATCCGTTGGAAATATAAGGCAACTAGAGCAGGTTTGTATTCTGTGTGGCACTAATGCCAATTTGAATATGTTTTCTTGCTGTAAGTAGTTGAGATACCACAAACCATCGATCTAATTAGAGGTGAGCACGAACCAGAAAACTGATGGTTCGTGATGGTTCACAGTTTGTGGCTAACAACAAACCACCATGAAACCCCAGAAAAACAAACCTGTTCATGGTTCATTTTTCTGGTTTCTGCCTGGGTGGGGGCTCCCTGTTTCTGCCTCCTCCTCCTTGACCATCCTCAGAGGCAGCGGGCCCAGCTTCCCTACATTTTAGAGGAGAGAAATCCATCAGGCATTGGCTAAATTCATTTTCTGGGAGATTCTGATTTCTCTTCCAGTTGAATTGACTTGGCCTTCAATCCCAGTTGTTGCAACTTCTTCATCAGAGCAAGTCCCTCTTCATATTGAATACAAGGAGTGAAGGGCAGTCTCTGCATGAACCAGGAAATAAGTCTATGGGCCAGAATCCTGAATGAATTCTCAGAAGATACTAAGCTGATTCTTACATACACTGTTCTGATTTTTGTTCCTTTGTAGAGGTATACCCATAAAAAAACCCCCTGTTCATTCCAGAGTGCAAAATACATAAGGATTTTTCAGAGAAGATAACTTAACTCGAGAAGAGACTACTGCTCCGTTCTGGGAAAATAAGTCACTGGAAGTAGGCCTGTATGCCAGAGACAATTCTTTGACAACAGCCTCGTGAGTATTGACTAAGTAGGTGGCCTCTTACCTTGGTTTTTTATTTTTTTGCTTAAAAAAATAAAGAAGAAAAGTGAAACTTTCTGGACAGCCTGTAACGATTGTGGGTTGAGAAGGGGAGGGTGGGAGGGTGGGAGAGAGATACTGGTTTAGTTCCATGGAAATTATTAGTGGAAAAGTAGGTCTCAGAAGTATGCTGCATCTGAAATATTTTTTGTCACTTGAACATGTGGAGTCCAGAGCCAGCCCCATTCTACTATTCTAAGGGAACAAACATTTCACGTTCACAGATGCTCCTAATTTGGTGTGGTTTGGAGTATAATTTAGATCAAACGTATCCATGCAAATGAGTCAAGGTTTTCTTAATTAGGTGCCTCCAAAGGGGGAAAAAAAGTGGGACCACATCAGTAGGTGTGGGTGTGGTGCCCACAGTTCTGGAGTCTTTCCTATGACCAAGCTCAGCATTAGGCATATTATCGACATTCTCCCCCTCCACTTTCTCAGGCACAATAACAAATCAGTACGTGGTGCAGACATCAAGACGCTGTTTCAGAGAAGCTGCCTAAAAACACCATCTCTTTGGCAATTGCCTTGAGGGAGGTCGTTTTTGCTGTGATTTAGGGCTCTCTCTCGTGTTTCACTGCCAGTGTTTTGTTCCTATGACAAGTGCCTTCCAGCTTGCATATTTGCTCTTAATTTTCAAACTAATATGAACGTTCGTAACTCTTTGCAGAAAAATGGCCCCTATCTTGTCTGAGATTTTTTAATCTTGCCCTGACTGCAGAAAAGGCAACTGTGATGGCTGTTAAAAATGAAGATGCTGGAAATGTGGATTCTTCAAGTACATATCCTGATTGTCTGTTGTCTAAAGTCAAACCATATGAGGATGCAATTGCAGTACAATGCAATGCAAAGGGGGAAGAAGAAATTGATTCTACCCATCTATTATTGCTGAGCTGTTTTCTGTGGCAGAAAACAACTGGATTCTTTTGCTAGTTGCTGAGTCTTAGAGCAGGAGTGGTGAACTTGTTGCCCACCAGATGATGCTGAGCTGTAGCTTCCATTAGTCCTAGCCAGGAGAGCCAATTGTTGGGAACTGCAGTCAAACAACATCTGGAAAGCCATAGGTTGTCCAATCCTACCTTACACTGTAGGCACCAATATATACATGCATACAGCTCAGAGCTTAACATGTTAGGTCTGAAAATTAATTCATTGGTATTAGCCGTTAAATATTAGGATATTAATTTATTATGGAAAATGTTTAATTTGTTGAATTAGCATTAAAATAAATGCCACTTTTTAAAATAAAAAGTGGGGTTTATAGATAATAGCACAAAGGTTGTCAACATTGATGCCTAGGATCATATTTGTAATTGGCTCTTCAAAAGTGCTCTTTTTGTCGCTTCGGAATTGCCCTCCCCAAGCTGTTTTTTTTTTTTCCTGAGATGGACTGTGAAACCCATAATCTATATTTTAACTAGGGATGGTGGTCCCAATGTGAAAATTATTAGGTTTAGGAAGGATGTGTGTCCTACGGATCTCATCCCTCCACCCACAGAAAAAGAGACACCTATGTTGCTCCAACAGGTCTAAGTCGACACAGAACCAGTAGTTTCTTTGACCACTTCCACTTCTTCAGCAGAACATAGCTCAATGGGCAGAAACATCTGGCTGTTGATCCAATAGTCAAGACTTTAATTCTCCACTGTGCCTTGTAGAAGAAGAGGCAGGCTACGTGGCCTCAGGCAAGCTACCTTGTCTCAGAATACGCCAAGATAAAGGGAATGGTAACACTTCTGAGCCTGTAAAGGGTGAACATAATTGGGACAGGCTTGACAATTCTTTTCAGCAGAACATTATAGAAACTTTGCATGAAAGCTCCCCTGAAGTTTACTCTCCCACAGGCTATGTAGGCGACAGCAACCAGTTGCTATTCCCAGCTGTGGGATTCCTAATGCTGTTGTTAGGCTATAACGTCTAGTCTGTTGGCTGTGCTTTGTATGGCTCCTGGGAGTTGTCCAGAAACATCTGAAATGCCAAGGTTAGTAATTACTTCTAAAAAGTTAGTTCTCATCTAGAGACATGTGGGTCCCTTCTTTTTGGGGAGGAAGAGTATGTAAACACATATAGCATATGAGTGGCAGGGGGTGCAGTTCCATTCTCTGTATGGTTTCTGTGAGTGGCTGTTGTATGAAAGGGGATTATAACAGAATACAGGGCTTGTAAAAAGTCTTGCTAATATTTCTGATGTGAATCCAGAGCAGTAGAACAAAATTAGACTTTACACCACAGGCTTTGTAGGCAGTGAAGTTACGGCGAAGTTGGGGGGTGACAGCTTGTTTGCCTCAGAGATCACGTCAAAGTGCTGTTAGTGAGATTGAATCCTGACCACCTAAAATTTTGTGCCAATATTTAAATCTAACTCATCATTAGCAATTGTCTGTGTGATTAATCTCTGTCACTGAACTTGTGCAATATAGCCATGAAAATACTCCACTGAACATGTTAAAAAGTAGAGATCACATGAGACAGGAAGTAGTGCCTTACTGTCTGCCTCATCATTGCACATTTCTTGTAGCACTTCTTACAAGAGATTTTTTTGAGTTGCAAGACTGAACTGTAAAACAGAAACCTCTCCCATTAGTTATGAAAAGCAGGAATCCAGTGAAAGCATGGGAACACTCTGGATATGTTTTAAGCTTCCAGCACATCATGCTCAGAATAATACGGCTGGTTAGGTCAGGGGTTCAAATGGGGAAAAATCCATTGGGGAATGTGTATAATGAAATGTTACAGGAAATTATGAATCTCCTGTAATTACCCTGACATTTATGTTTTCAGTAGAACTCTATGGGCATGCTGACCACTTACAGCAATGGTGTATTTTCAGTTTTCAAACTTTTTAAAGTGTGAGAACTGCCATGGCTAGAATATATTTTTGATGTTTCACTAACAATGTCCCTCACTAACAATGTTCAGGGTGCAAATAAAATGTAGGCATAAAAGGTTAAATAAATTTCAGCTACACAATTGTACATATGTCTACTGACAAGTAAGTCCCACTGCATTCCGCTGTAGAGCATATCTGTCTCAAATCACTCTCTGGTGCTTCTTTTCTCAGAATTATGGTCATTAAGTTCAATGGAAGTTGCTCCCAAGTGAATGGATAGGAAATTGCCGTTCTACCGTCACATACTAAAGCACCCTATGTGCAATGAACGATATCTGATTTTGTTTTGTTCTCTTAAAGTTTGCATAATCCTTAAGAATTTAGACTCTTCATTTGTCCCCACATGAGGGTAAAAATCATTGAGCACAGTTTAATATCTATGCTGGACTGAATCTGCAAAAACAGACTTGAGCAAATGGAATTCACATGTATAATCTTCATTTTTCTTCCACCCAAAATATAATAATAATGGAAATTTTTCAGACTTCGCTTGCTAAGTGCTCCTAGCTGTCATACAATAGCTTTAATTTTTGATTTATCCACAGCATCCTGCATATCGCTGCTGAACTTGTCATCACATTGTCATTGCTTCCTTTTGCATGAGCTACTGTTGCATTCTTCTTAGATGTGGGTTGTTGGCTAGGATAATTTTTTTTATAATAAGTAAAAATAAATCTCCTTTGTTAAATATAGCTTCCAGAAGTGAGAGATCTTTGCTATGCAATAAAGCCAGCATACAATATACTGTTTTGTGACTCTAATTTCAGTCATGCTGGATGCTTTTCACTTCATGGCGCTTTGAAAATGTGAAGATGAAGCCAAAATTTGAGCAGAAAGGGGGAAAAAATCCATCCTATTTCTGTGGTATGCTCATGTTTCGTCCAAAAAAAAAAAAAAAAGGGGGGGGAAGCAAAAAAGAGAGTGGCACTAAACAATGTATTTGTGGGGTTTTTATTATTTCCCCCCTTTTGTGTGATCAATTTCCTCTGCTGGGTAACAAGGGGCAGTGAAATTGACTGAAGACGTTATTAAAAGAACTAACAGCGTTGATGGTGAGACAGAAAGGCTGATGATTTTGTATCTGGCAGAAAGCTAAAAGATGCTTAGATATGCAAGTGACTGCTGCCCTACAGCAAAACACAAGTGGCTTCAAAACATTTAAAAAAAAAAAAAAAAAAAAAAACACGGCATGAACAAGTTTCTGGAAATCAAAGGTGAATCAAAAGGAATTGGCTTCTGCTTGGGTAAAGCAGCCAGATAGGCCACAGTAACTGATCCACGTGATAAACCAAGAGGCAACTGCAAAGCTCCCCAGACAACTTGCCTGAAAGTGACTGCCAAGAAGCCAGATGCTGTTGCTGGAAGACTCTCCGCTACAGTTGGGCATCTGGGTTCAGTGCTTTCCACTTAAAGAAGAGGGGAGAGGGACGAAGATGAGGAAATCTAAATTCTGCCTGCCTTCCTCCCCCTTAATTATTACATAGGACAAGCCGCAGATATGCATCTCAATATCTGAATGCTGTTTTGAGGTTTTAAAGGGGGACATTAAAATCATCATAATAGTTCAAGCTTTTTAAAAATGCAAAATGTTGCCAGCTTCTTCTCATTTTGAAGAGGCAGAGTAATCCCATAAGTTGAAGCAACAAGGAGTCTTTGTTGTGGCACCGTAAACACGAACATGTTTTACTTGGTGTACGCATTTCATGGACTATAGCCCATTTCTTCAAACACAGTAAAACGTCTTAGTTTTTAAGGTGCCGCAGGATTCTGCTCATTTTCTTGCAACGGACTACTGATTAAGGGTTTAAGGCTTCTGGAAATTTCAAAATCGGTAGAGAACAAAATTGGATTTATGAATGCACACACTGGGGACTGTTTATACAGAAAGTATGCCACACCAATCCCCTCTCTTCCTGTTGAGTTACATTTTTAAAATTCATTTGAGTCAATTTCTCAACACGTTTTTGTTTATGGCTTACTCTCCTTTCTGCAGTGTGGTATGCTTCTTTGATGGCCCCTTACTTACGCTATCACAAAGCTTCCCAAGTTTGATCAACTTGTCCAGCAGCAATGCTGGTAAAGTTCTCCTTAGCAAGGCACAACAGGAATCTTCAGGGTTCCAGAAAATTCACCTCAGAAACAGAAGTGAGTTTTATAAGACCTGATCTTCTTCCTTTGTTTGAATGAAATAAAAGGTTAATGAGTGCCAGCAGTGCTCAGGACTTTTAATGCAGTTTTTCTTTCAGTAGCTTCCATAATTACAAGAAATTCAAGGGGCTTTGCTTGACTTGCATCTAGATAGGTGGAGCTGAATAGGAATGCCCATTCTTCCCAGCACTATGCTTACATCTTTAGAAACAAGGGCTCACAAAACCATAAACCTATGGACTGGAAAAGATCTATATGCAGGCTTGCAGAGACTGAGGTCCACTATGTACAAATGAAAACATGGCTATCTCATCAGTGAGCATCCTCTTTAAGCTGGGACACAAGCAAAAAAACAGAAAGGATCAAGCTGTATTACAGAAGCACCTGTAGATAAAAATACAGATTAAAGGGAAGACTTGAGGAAAGCAAATGTCCTGAATGTGTGCCAGGAAACAATGGAAGTTCCTTGGAGGCTTTTCAAAAGTTATTTAATAAGAGCAATAATGGAAGGTAGCACTCCTGATCTTGTCCTGCAAGGAGCAGCCTTAAAGGACTCCTGCATGTGTTCCAGAGTGCACTTCAGTTGCAATGGAACAATGATGAAGCTCATGAGATCTCATCAGTGCTTCACATGGACTAGCTATTAGGGTTGTTACAAGAAATTAAACAGGGCTGGTCACAGAACTGCATAGCCTTTCTCAATATCTACAAGCAAAATCAGAATGGGAACTACAATTCCCTTTAAGCAGACCACCCAGTTTCTGCACATCTACTATCAGCATCCTAAAGAAGATGTTCTTAGTCCTGAAGATACCCTGTCTTTTAGAGTTGAAACTAGAGATGGGCAACTTTTGTGAGTTTTCAACACACTACCTGCTGGGTAGTGTGTTGTCCCCAGCGGGGACTAAACTTTACCCCACAACAATACCATACAATTTGCTGCTATATCCCCCTACTACTGCAATTTTCTTTTAAAACAAGACACACAGAGAGTGCACACCATGGTTTTGGAATGTCTCATGCTTCCTGGAACACAATTTGTCTTTAAAACAAGATATGCATGGCCTGCTTGCCTTGTTGTAAAGGGTAATTATATGTGTTGCTCCTGCTGCAGTGCAGATTTGGAAAGAGGTGCCAAAGCAAGCTCAGTGTGAAGGAAATAATGACAAGTCTTTCCAAACCTACACCAGTATTTATTTGAAGAAAATTGCAACAAACAAACAAACAAAACAACTAATAAAAGCTAATTTGATCAAAAATGGGTAGGTCAACTTGTCTCTAACTATTTCTACTATCAGTGATAGACTGCAGATCCATTAAATTAATAGAGATGACAATTCATATCCACCCTTACTATGACGTTTAGCAAATAGGGGAGGGAGGGATTGCTAGGAGATTATGAATTGATATCACTCCTGTTGTGAATTTAGACCTGTTCATTATTGCCAATGGACTGATCTCTGTCATTTCCTCTGTCAACGAACAAGTGATCATGCATGGGCTTAACAAGTGGCATCTGATGTTATTAATGCTCTGAATTTTTTTTTTCTAGAATGCTGTTTCTGTTCAAATGGGGAGAGCCAAGGTCCAGCACCAGGGGTTAGTGTTTGTGGCCAATTATGCATTCCTTTGCTTTGGGAGGGGGCTTATTGTTTTGTTGGACCTCTCAAATCACTACTGGATAACAGCTGCTCCTATTCTGTCTTTGCACATCTGCTACCCTCCCTCTTTCTTCTCATTTCTTCTCCCTAGTCCAACCTGGTAAAGATGATGATTGAGATCTGCAGCAGCACCCACTGCCATTTGTTTTCCCCATTGTTACCTCACTTGATCTTTTCTCTGGACCCAATGGGTGGCAGCAAGAGTAGCAGCAGCATTTTGGCTGCTCCTATTTCTCTTCCTCCTCACTCATTGATATTCAGTCCATCTCAGAGAAAGAAAACAGATGGATAAGTGAATGTCAACAAAAGGCAGGGTCTGTTCCTTTCTCTCGCTGTTGCCAAACTGGGCCTGAAGAGGATCAGAATATGAGTTACAAGATGGAACTGGCAATTGAGCAGGGATGGGGGAAAGTAGAATTAGGAATGGCAGCTGGCGACAGTGCTGGGAAAGGATGAAATCCCAGGTACCAGCTGCCTTCCTGTAAAACCATGGGTCACTTGGGGCAAGGACAATGAAAAGCTTCTGTTAAGTACCCAAGAAACCTGGAGTTGGGCATGGAGGGTGGTAGAGAGAAAGCTGGATGGTGTATGCATATGTAGCTCTGGGAGTTTTCCCTGGATGATGAATCCTGAAACACAGTTACGCAGTTGCTCCTTGAGAATCTAAAACCAGTTAGCAATTATGCTGCCTGCTGTAAAGGTACTTTTGCCTCCACTGTGTTTACCTTGTACATATGTAAATATATATTCTTTGCAAAAGGACCATGAGTCTCCAATGCTCTTTCATTCAGAGGTAACTAAGACCTTTTGCCACAAGAATATTTGACACTTGGAGCATTAAACATTAGTGTAAAAAATTTAACCATTAACCTGGAGGACCAATTACTAGATTAACTTGTGGTTCTAAATATTTTTCTTCTTTCTTTTATTTTTCACTAGAAAGGAAAATTTTAATTCTAGCCTAGCTCTAAAAGGATGAACAAAATGACACTATGGTAGAAATCCTGTTCCTTAATACTGTAAGTGGGCCTATTCTAGTTGTGCTTGCAGGAGAGTTCAGTGGTTGAGGTATCTGGCTGCAGAACCAAAGGTTGGGAGTTCAATCCCCCACTGAAACTCCTGGAAGAAGAGCCAGCCTATATAGCCATGGGCAAGCTGCATAGTCTCAGGGCACCACCAGAAAGCCTGGGAAGTAGAAAAAGCCCAGAAATCCCAGGAACGGAGAAAAACATGGGAAAAGAGAAAGGTCCAAAAAAGGAAGAAAGGACAGGGGAAGGAAAAGTGATTGGGAAGGAAGGAAAAGCCCCATGAGAGATGAAAACTATAAAAGAAAGTTTAGAACAGATAAAGGGCGGAGTAACTAAGAGTTAACAAGAAGGATCAAGAGTAGGTGGAGGACTTGGCTAGGGAGAATGGAAACTCTGTGACCCTAGGAGAAGGGGATAAAAAGGAGAGGATATTTGGGGTGATGCTGTAGAGGTCCTGGAAAAGGGGTCTGACCTTTTGGAAATGGAAACCCCAGAAAGGTCTGAGTCCTCAGAAGACTGGGTATATACTGTATAACCAAAGAGGAACCCTGGACTGCAGAGTTAGTCCCATTATGCCTAAAGAGGAAGCACAGCATTCCCAACCTCCTCTGAAAACCTACTACTGGGGAGAGAGGGAATGACAAAAAAGCTGACAATGTGCTCAAGGATTAGCCTCTTGTGAGTCTCAATTTGACCATGACAAACCCTGGCAAAATACAAGGGTGAAGGCTTGCCAAGCTCAATGGTTTCTACTTTGGAGGGTAAGAAAGGGAAAGGATCAGCTCCCATCTTGGGTTTATAAGCCATCCTTGCTGCGCCACTCCCTGCCTACCACACCCCATACCAACCAACTTGGGGACACACATCAGTAGACATATGGACCGTGTGTGTGTGTTATAACATTAAACAAGGAAGAAGGCACAACTGCTAACTGGGTTAAAGCTAAGGCAAGTCCAAGACAGTTTGACGTTAATGAAGCACCTTCTTATTCAATAAATCTCATTTGTTTTCGCAATCCTACTCTCTTTCTAAGGACCAAGGAATAGAGGAAGGGGCCCTTACCGGCCAGGCAGGGGTCATGGGGAATCACAAATATGTTATTGTAACAACTGGGCCAGAAATATTTTCTGGTTATGTGCTCTAAAAATGTTCAGAC
Source organism: Intellagama lesueurii (assembly GCA_037013535.1). Classification (NCBI taxonomy): domain Eukaryota; kingdom Metazoa; phylum Chordata; class Lepidosauria; order Squamata; family Agamidae; genus Intellagama; species Intellagama lesueurii. The sequence goes on along the minus strand of JBAJHW010000001.1, from coordinate 136,155,720 downwards.
TGAATTCTTATGGTTTCAGAACATCATCATAAGAGCCATAGGAAGAAGTGGAAAACACTATCTGAAGTTTTGGACTCTGACCTCAAATATCAAAGATGAGCCTCCAAATCTAACCTCCTGACCCACTTATTTTACTGACCAATGTTTTGTGTTTTTTTTGGTAGGGTGGTAGCCATGCTGATAAACTTTGACATGAAAACCAAGATGGACTTCCTGATTTAGACTTTTAAAACACCGTGGACTGAATCCAAAGGCACACTTTTCCATGCAGAAGGCATCTGTTGCTCATGGAAGGAAGGCTTTTTGGACATAGTATGCCAGATTGCTGAGGACAAAAACAAAGCTAAATCCGAATAGGCTCTTGATCTCACAACAAGAACTAGTGCAAGATCTAGGACAAGCATGAGATTTGATATAAGCCTATATACTATAACACCGGGTGAACTCTTTCACAGACCCTTGTATATGCATTAGTGGAAGATCGTCAGCACCTGCTACTTTCTTGCTGCTCATGTTTGCCTGGATTCAACACATAGGAAGGAGTGCCAATAGAGAATCTCTTTAATCCTAAACAAAACACACCTTGCTCAATGGTAACCCATCTTTTACACTCACTGTTAATTAAGTTACTAGGGATGTGCAGAAGCCCCCGTCCATTCTGTGTGCTAGGAAAAGATGCACAGATTGGGTCTGCCCTGCCCTGTGGCATTTTGGAGACCCTCCAACACAATCCTTATCCAGTTCCATGATAGTGTTTGTGTGTTTCAGGTTCCTTGTAAAGACCCAATTCCTGTAATGACTTTGTAGCAAGAAAGGAAAGGAAGGTTCATTTCTAAGGTGAACAACATATTTTCCTTTGTCATCCAGAGTTTTTCTTTGTGTTTCCCCATTTCCAATAACAATATTGGATGCCAGATTTGACATGAGGAATCTATGGGTGTGCTACTCCATCGCATTAAGGTCTCTGGCATCTTTGCTCCACCCCATGACAGTTTCAAAAAAACACAAATATGACTGATTTGGTTCATTTTTACACATTTGTCTGAAGACACTGCACATGTTCATAAATTCCTCAGATCAACCCTCCAATCTGTCACAAGTCTTATAATAATAATAATAATTGCATGCCATCAAGTCAATTTTAACCTATGGCTACCCTTTCCAGGGTTTTCTAGGTAAAGAATACTCAGAAATGGTTTACCAGTCCCTTCTTCTGGGACTACTGTGCAGTTTGCCCATGGTTACATAGGCTGGCTCTTTTCTCTGGAGGCACAGTGAGGAATCAAACTCTCAAACTCTTGAGTTATAGACAAATTAAAAAGTTGGCCACAAAATAATGACCAGGTATTCACAGTCCTAATGGTCTGTGGTATAAAAGAATTTCAATGCCTGACCCAATTGTAGAAGGCATGTTTCAGTTCTAGAGATGGGCACGAACCTCAGTTCAAAGGTTTGTGCCAGTTCATACAGGTGGCACCACAGGTGCTGATTGTTCCTCCCTGCCCCTTGGCTGGATACTGCACTCACCAGCCGGCACATGCTCTATCCTCCTCAGCTGTTCAACCAGTCTTTGGCAGTAGCACGGGCTTCCCTGCCCTACCTCCCTGGCTGATCATCCACTCAGACAAGGAGGCAGGACAGGCAACCCCATGCTCCTGCCGGGGACTGGTCAAACGGCTGAAGAGGAGGAGGAGAGAGTGTGTGCTGGCTGTTGAGTGGGTTATTGGCTGGGGAGGCAGGGGAAGGGAACACAGGTGCTGTACGTATGAAGAGGCATGAACCTCCAAACCGAGGTTCATGCCCATCTCTGTTCACTTCACATATACCTTGTGTAAAGAAAGCCAGTAAAGACAGCTTTTCTTCCTACTTTACTGCTACACTTTGCCAGGATGTGTTTAAGACAAAACCCATGCAGTCATCTTCTCCATGCCTGAAGTGTTTTGTGAAACTATATGACATCTGGATTCCCAGTGTGGTGTAGTGGATAGAGTGACAGACTACAACTTTGCAGAACAGGGTTTGAATCCCCACTTCGCCATGAAAACTCACTGGAGGAGTGGAGCTGGTAAAACTATTCCTTAAGTATCTCACTTACTCTGAAAGTCTTATAAGGGTCTCTATAAGTCAATTCCTACTTGAGAGGCACACACACACATACACACAAGAGTTGAGGCAACGAATAATCATGTGGTATTATTTTTGGAGAGCTGTTTTGGCATTGGTATTGGTATCTATATGTATAGATATAGCACTGGCTGAAAGAGACAGTTTACTGTAAGATATGCCATTCATCCTGGATCTGTGTGACTACCTTGTACCTCTTTGACATGAACAAAGTGCATTTGTTATCCTTGTTCTGCCATCATGCTTATGCCAATGTGATATTTGGTATACTGTAAACAAATTAATTTCAACAGGAATCTAAGTTCACCAAACTATCCCTGAAAAAGTTAGTATGACACTCAATTCATACACTAGGTTATCACTTGAAAATCAAGATTTCCATGCCAGATGTTAAACCTGGAGCATCGTGTAGTAAATGATACAGGGACATAGTCTTTCCAAAATGTCAATTTCACTTTTTCAGTCTTTCTATATGCTCCATTAAATGGTGACTCCATAGGACTACATGCATTTCTTTTTTTTCAGTTCTGCATTTGGCATCATGATAACCACATAAAGAATATATGCATTATGCATTCAGAGAGCTGAAGTTTACAGCCAACACTCCTTATAAAGGCAGTAGCCATTAAAATCAGATTAAAGTCTCTTGTACAAGGTGTTCTCCCACCACCTAAAAGGAAATTTATCACTGTCCAGCATCTATATGAGCCTCCGTATATCACTTTCTACATTATGTAGCATGCAAGGTAATTCTTTGTTTTCATAGATGAGTAGGTCATGTCACCCAATTAATCCTATCTTCATTTCCAGTTCTATTTGTTCTTTGAATTAAACAAGGTAAAGGGAACTGAATATTTTTATATTAGTTGTTAAATCTAAGGTTGAAACTAGACATCATAAGGCAGCCATGTCTGTTCAACCACATTCTCTCCTGTCTATGCATAGTGTGGCCAATGGGATTAAACGTTTGCATCAAATAAGAACGCATGGGTGAGGAGAGCTGAACTTTATCCTCTCCTTTGCTTTACAACACACCAGTCTGTTGTTCTGCACATTTTTCTTTCGTCTTGTGTCTGATAATAGATGGGAGGTAGCCTGAGGGAAAAGACCTGAAGGAATGGAGCATGGGTACAGTGTGGGAGAATTCAACTGCTCTCACCGATTTCCCATTCTGCTGTTCAAATATGATATCACCTTTGCTTTATTCATGAATGAGGCACACACATGCATAGAGGAAAAAAGCTGACTCTCTTAATTTAGTTGACCAGAAACTTACTATTATACCCCGAGTCTCTTAAATCTGCATATTTCTATGTTAGGAAAATAATAATAGTGCTGCAAGAAAAAACTAGGACTCCAGCTTGAATTCCCCATTCCAGGGATAAGGACTCACTGTCGAGTTGCAGCACTCGTTATCAAGTCAGACTTAAATTGCACTGGGGACTCAACATGGACTGGACTTGGGTTTCCTTCCCGGTGACTCAGACTTGACTTGCGACTCAGAACCTACCCACCCCTCCTTTTTTTCTGGGGAAAAAAAGCTTGTTTTTAATAGGGACTCGGACATGGGACTCAGGACTTGGTACCAAAGACGTGGGACTCAGACCCAAAGACTTGCCAACATCCCTGCTCCATTCCACAGTCAAATTAGTCTTTAAACCTTACACTTTATAGTAATAACTCAACTTACTTTTGCAGGTGTTGAAATAATATTTTCATAGTGTCATAGTTTGGTCTGGGGAGCTTCTGTACGAGGTTCCTTACGGCTTTCACTCTGTTGTCATAGTCTTGAATTTCTGAAAAAAGAAAGAAAACATTATGGATCCTACAGCAAGCCTTGACTAGCTGGGCCCACCCTCACTCCCAAGCTTGGGCAAAATCAGAGTATAAAAATAAAAGCAGTAAAAACAGACGTGTCAAATAACACCTGTTTTCAAGCATCCCACTGGGCTGTTTGCAAATGTCCACAGGTAGAGGTTCATGCACTCAGTGGTGATTTCTAGGATCTTTTCATTCAAAAAAGGCTCTTCTAACGGTTGGGAGTGTTGGAAAAGCAATAAAAAAGGCCAGCAGGCAAAGAAAAAAAGGAACAGTCTAAGGGTTAATTTGTCCTTAGAGAGCTTTTAAGCAACCAGCAAGTACGATTGCAAGGCTGTAGCACTAATTTGATGTCCTGGATGCATGCAGAAACCCATGTTGAATAGTAGCTGGGTGGGGCTAAAGAGGTTTCCTCTTAAGTGGCTTGGGGGGGGGGGATATGAGAAGGTTGTGTTCTATCTTTTATGGCCAAGCAATACAATTTGCCAAGCCTTTCTTTGTGGATTCTGATCAGTACACTACAGAGTCGTTTTACTGAGAGAACTGTTCCTGTCGGTGGCAAACTCCTCTTTCCTCCATTTAGCCATTCAGGCTAGCAGAATCCTAAGGGTGGGGGGGTGGGGGGAACTGGTGTGTGATGTAGTGGGCTACAGGGACGGGGTGTATGATGAAAATGGGGCTACAACAGGTATCATGAAGGGGAAGGTTTTCTGACCTGTAGGTTTGGTTTGGCTTATGTGCAGATAGTGTTCTGTATGTAAAAAATTGGGAGCCTGCAGTCCCAAGTGTTAACCTCAGGTACAGATTTATCTTATTAGAAAGAAGTAGGCCAGAGCTATTGCTTATGGCCTTCTCAATTGGCAGCTGCTTCCAGATTCAGAGAGTTTTCTTGGTGGCTTCTCCCAGACTCTGGAACTCCCTGCTAAAGGAATAAAGATTTATGATCTTTCTGCCATCCTTCTACTGTGAGACAAAGATCCTTTTCTTCAAGCAGATTTTTGGCATGTAGGCTGATCAACTGTTGAAGAATGATACTGGTATTTTATTGCTGCATTTAAACTTCTTTATATCATTTTAACTTATTTAGTTTAATCTATAACCACTTCAAATACCTCTTTATGAGGAAAGCATGGCATCATTTAATTAATAGATCACACCCTTATATTTGATCCATACCTCAGATATAGAGCTCATATGCTTCATTTTCTTTCTACTGATCAGTTCTTGGTTGTGTTGATATTGGTAGTCTCTTGTCTGCCATTCCTTCCTTTGTTTCACAACCTCCTTTTTGTGAAAAACAATTAGCCAGTAACCAAAGAATTTGAGACTGAGACCTGTATTCGACTTTGTCATGTGAAACTTCTTTTGATGATATGATAACAGTCCTGCTGACTGACTCAGGAGAAGCATACTTCTTATACGATTAATGGTTTCATGTCTTTATGGTTTCTGACTAAGATATTTGCATGAAATGTTGAAGCATTGTATAGCTGTGCTTTCATTTTGCAGCTGATAAGATAAAATAAGTTCAAGGCCCCTAACGTAGGGAAACCATTTTACATGCTACACATTTAGATAACCCGAAACTTCTCACCGGCATTATGGAGTGCAGTTTTAATTTAAAAAAATACATGTTTTTAATGGTTAATTCTTGTACTTCAGAAGTGGTTTCAGACTCCTGTAAGGAAACGATACCTCTCTCATGGTAGTAATGTACAAGACCTCCCCTGGCACCCTGAATGCTTTATATCAGCTTTGTTAACTCTTAATGAGTTTGAAAATGTAAACAGTTATACTGACATTGGATGGTGAACATTTTTAACATTTTCAGTTGTCATTTTGTTGATCGTTAACATTAAAAACCATAGGACTGATAGTATAAAGCTTTTGCCTATTTTGCTTTTGGCTCCTTCAAAAGAGCTGTTTCAGGATTATTAATTACCTTTACCAAACAGGTGTTTTCCAGATGCATACAAATCCCTCAGTCTGATTGCTAGGGATTGGGATTTGTAGTCCAATACAACTGGAAAGTGCCAGGTCAGGGAATAAATTGCTAAAAGCATGCTAAGGTAACAACCTGTACAATTAAGTTTGTCATTGATCCATTCACTGTATGTCTTCTGTTCTTTCCACCACACCCACCCCTGGCAACATGTATACTGTTTGTTCACTTTTCAAACAGATGGATTATTTAAGAGAACATGGCATAAAATTTAAAAAATCCTGTCAAAATTCCTCTAAAAATGCCCTTAATGTTTTAAAGCAACTAGAATATATTACTTATTACATCAAACCAAGCAATGCTGTTCCCACTTATTATACTGCTTTTGAAATGTAACTCTTTCATGCCCTTTTTACACACACACACACACACACACATTTGCAGCAGGTATAACTGTGTTATTTAAACTAAAAACTCCAAACCTCTGAACTTGTTTCAAATAACCTATTGTTAGGACTAATTAGCTTATACATATTCAGGTACACTGAATGTTAGCTAAAAGCTTTAACTTCACTAAAGACATGCAAACATTTCTGATTGTTTTCTGCAAAACAGGGAAAAGCAACCTCAATGGGTTTGGGATTACAGTATTGTCCACAGCCCCTCCTGCAGGTCACTCCAGGTACAGAAATGACTGTTTGCAATTTAAAAACCAAAACCCAACCCACAAACCTATAATTTGGAAGCACCCAGATGGGCATATCTGGTTTTGGAGTGGAGGGATCGCCACACAGAACATTTGATCGAAAAACTACTACTCTTAGAAGCCCCCGGGAGCAAGGAGGGGGGATTTTTAAAAAGCTTGACAAAATAATACTTTTTTAAAAGTGGAGGGGTTGTGAGGTGGCCTGGGATCTGCAAAAATGCATCAAGGGAGCCCAAAGGCTATGTGACACCCATGTCTGCTCTCATGTAGGCCAGAAGAAGAAAGGGAAGGTGAGAGCACACAATGCTGAGGCTTGCCTAGGCCCGTTTTCATAATGATACAATTGTTTATTGTTACACTCAAGCACAGCAATAAGCACTTGATCTAAACCAGAGGTCCCCAACCTTTTTTCGGCCCGCGGACCAGCTGGGGAAGGCGGGGCACCCCCGCACTTGTGCGCATGCGCAAACAGCGGTGCCATGCTTGTCTGGGTGTACTTACGCTCGTGCAAATGCACAAACGGCAGCGTGGTGCTCGCATGGGCGTGCTGGAGCGCGTGCGCAGGCGCAAACAGGCTGTGCGGGGGTGAGTGCGTGGGGGGCCCCAGGAGGTCTGTCTCGGCGGCCCGGTCCGGCTCAGGCCACGGACCCGGGGTTGGGGACCTCTGATCTAAACCACAGATTTGGGACCCCTCCCCCGGGCGGGGGTTGCGAAGTGTTTTCTGGGGAGGTTGCCACAGTTATTTTTAATTGCAATTATTTTTAGATTTATAATATTAAATATAGTATACACAATGCTGTTTTATTTTAATCCTCTTGGCCAACAGGTAGATAATTTTAATCTGAATTGGAAATGCAGCCAACCTAGAGTTTTTAATTATTTCTGTACCTTTTGGGGTGGATTTTCCTTTTATGCATGCACATCACTCCTACCTCCTCTGAAAGAGTCATTCTTCCTCATTTCTCTCTGCTCCTTTCCATCCACTTTTGGAAGAGTGACATCAGCCCTTTGGACCAGAGTGTTAGCCCAGCTCAAAGAGGCCTGAATGAGGCGAGCGTGTGGTGCAGGCTGGGAATGCTGACACCCAAGATGGCAGCAGGATTGAAAAGTGGTTGCTGGCATGACAGTGGTGCCTTTTGCTCCACCTGTCCCCAGCTGTTTGGGGTGTGATGATGGTGGTGCATTGAAGGGAGAAGGGAACTGAGATGCTTCCGGGCCCTGCCTGAGTCATGGAGGAGGAAGGCAAGAGGGGCAAAAAGGTGAGAGAGGAGAACCATGGGGCAGGACCCATGGGAGAGGTATTTATTTCAGCTTGAAGAGGAGGGGCTCTTCACTAATGCGCTGTTGGGGGGGCCGAAGATATAAAGGGAGGGTCATTTCTACACACAAAAAAGTAAATTAAATGCCAAGTGTGTTGATATTTTTTTCCTTCTCAAATTTTATCTGGTAGACAGTTTTACAGTTCCCACCATATTATTACATTAATATTAATATATTAGAGCAAAATTATATTCTAAAAAATCAATTTTAATGCATTTTCTTGACCCTATTAAAATGCATTTTTATGCAAATACAGCAAGGGGGGTCAAAGGTTATTTGGCTGTTATAAAAGAGGGTTGTAACTCGAAAAAGTTTGGGAAACATTGAACTAAACTGAAAGTTACCATATTTTTCTGTTTATAACACACCCTCTTTTATAAGACACACACACCCCACTTTTCTAACCCTAAAATTAAGAAAGCTTAGCTTTGAGGATTCAGCCTCTGGGCTCAGAACATCGGACATTACGAGTCCCTGTTGAATCTGATCCTACAGGCTCCACCTCCAATGAGGTGTGTTCTAATTGGTTTGTACAGCATCAGTTCCATAAGGCTCGTGATTGGAGGCAGCTAAGTCTTGTGACTGAAGGAAGTCTGCTGACAGAGGCAAGGTACGGGCCGTTTTGTTCTCTCCTCAGCTCTCTCAGCTTACTTCTGTGTAAAAGACACCCTCAATTTTTAGTGTAATGATTTTAGGAAAAAGTAGCGTCTTATACACAGAAAAATACGGTAACTGATTGCTACAAAGGTGAAGAGAAGGGAAGCCATAGTCACCAGCCAGTGTAAAAAGAGCTGCTGGAATCAGACACACTTTTTCTCCCAGAGTATACATATCACAACTACCAGCTGTTTTGTGAGGAAACTATCCTTCCTTTCAATTCTGGAGTGGAATCATAGGGTCAGGGAGATTTTGTAGACTGAAAAACAGTAGAGCCCAGCTATTTTCCATATGCAAAAAGGGACACAACAAGGCCAAGCAGGAAATGGAGATTCAATTTCCCTGTTACCAAACTGACTTTGTCTCCTGAAAGGTAGTATGTGCCCAGACCCTGACTACCAACACTGGTTACTTTAAATCTTAAAAGAACGAAGGAATGTATCATAGAGTACCATGCGAGAGCAAAGCTGTATGTTTCCACACAGTGTCCAAGACAAAGCTTGAAAAAACTAACTTTTGTGGACTGTAGCTCACAGAATACTTCAGCTAGTTTGGCCAGTCATTGCTGGCTTAGGAATTATGGAAGTTGTAGTCTAAATGGAATTTTTGAAAATCCTTGTCTAGCATCTCTATGGAAGATTTACCACCCTCTTTGATTATGTCCTTGTGGATGAGGAAAAGTGGAGTATCTTGCTCATTATGTCCTTAACTGTCTCTTGTAAAAAGCTCCCTGTATAGGACCAAAGAATTTACATGGCCTGCAAAATTCAAATTGATCTTTTTGCTGAATGACACTAATAATTCTGAATTCTATTTGCTGAATTTTTGATCTGTTGTTCACTTTATTTTATATTATATCAATTTATTATGATTATGATTATTAATTGTTTTGATCTTTTCTGTACACTGCCCAGAGTGGCCTCCGGCCAGATGGTGTGGTATAAAAGTGTAAAAACAAACAAACAGACAGACAGACAAACAAATATGATGACCTATATGGTAGACGTATTCACAGTGGGTGCAGCAAAGATTTGATCACAAATTGTGAATAAGAAGTTTTAGACTATAATAATTATTATTATTACTGAGCTTAAATTGATGTTTGATGTTGGTGGCTATGCTATCAGGGTGTTTTCTGATGTTGTAAATTATGAGACAGTGTTTTGCTGTGCACTAAGGAACTGCCCATCTGTTACAGCCACCACATTGTGAGTCTTCCTTCCTATGAACTACATCAATGGTATTTACCACTGAGGTTGAGAAAATCTGCATCCTGACTTTCTTCCATGAAAGAATAAGAAGTTGCATTCACTTGATAATATGTTCATACCTCCTTCTTCATTCTTAAGCTCCCTGTGCCCCTTAAAATCAGAGCATGAGGGCATGATATTTCATATATTGAAGGCAATAAAGGGTGGTGACATGGGTTTCATATGGGTAATGCACCCATTCATTCTTGTTTGAATTCCACAAGAGGTATCCAAGGAGCTGGACTGTACCCTTGTAACAGATTGAGCATCTTGGATACTTCCTGTAAAGTTCAGAAAAAAAGTCTGATACAAGAGTTACTGCCCTGCCCCATGAAATAGGAGTAATAATGAACCTCCACTGCTTTAGGGTAGAAGGAGGGCATTGGTGAAAAACATCCATTCACCAACATGAACAACAGATCATTTTAAGACCCAGGGTGTAAAATGGTCCCACCTTACAATAAAAGATAAAACAAGTAGACCAGATATTATATTGATCAGTATAGAGGAAGCAATTGAAAACACGGTCTGTGACTGTAACTCACAGTCATATTGCACCATTTCCCACACAAAGTCAAAATTGTGACTCAGTAAATGCTGAAATAGACTGTAAAGTTACTTTTAAGAAAAAGGAATATGACAACATGCTGAGGTCAACAGTAACTGAGAAGTGGTAGGATCATGCACTGGGACAGTTATGGTTTACTTCAGCATGTCACTGTATTCATTCAAGTTCCAGTCGGGCTTCAGGCCGCGCCATGGTACAGAAACGGCATTGGTCGCCCTGTTAGATGACCTATTGAGGGAGGCCGACAGGGGTAAAACGTCGCTGTTGGTCCTCCTCAATATCTCAGCCGCCTTTGATACCGTCGACCACGGTATCCTCCTGAGGAGGATCTCTGAGTTGGGAATTGGTGGCCTGGCGTTGGCCTGGCTCGGTTCCTTCCTGGGAGATCGTCCTCAGAGAGTTCAGCTTGGGGAGAGTGAGTCGGCCCCGTGGAGCCTCAATTGTGGGGTTCCGCAGGGCTCGGCTATCTCCCCAATGCTCTTTAACATCTATATGAGGCCGCTGGGCGAGGTCATCAGGGGGTGTGGAGTGGCGTGCCATCAATATGCTGATGACACGCAGCTCTACATCTCCTTTTCTCCAACTACAGTGGATGCTGTTCTGTCCCTGCAGCGCTGTTTCGGGTCTGTACTGCAATGGATGCAGGAAAGTGGGCTAAGGCTGAACCCGGACAAGACGGAGGTCCTGAGGGTGGGCGGACCTACCATCAGTGGTTTGGGAAACTCCCTCTCTTTTGGGGGGGTGACTCTCACCGCGAAGAGTGAGGTTCGCAGCTTGGGGATCCATCTGGACCAGGCGCTTACCATGGAATCCCAGGTGGCGTCCGTGGTCCGCACCGCCTATTCCCATCTTTGGCGGATTGCCCAGCTGCGTCCCTATCTAGATGCTGGGTCGCTCACCACTCTGGTCCATGCGCTCGTAATCTCGAGATTAGACCACTGTAATGCTCTTTACGTGGGGCTACCTTTGAGATCGATGCGGAAACTCCAAATGGTGCAGAATGCGGTGGCCAGACTTCTTAGTGGGGTGAGGAAACATCAACATATCACTCCCACTCTGGCCGCCTTACACTGGCTGCCCGTTCGGTTCCGCGTTGATTTCAAAGTTCTAATGCTTACGTATAAAGCCCTAAACGGTTTAGGGCCTCGATATCTGGCGGAACGCCTTCTCCCACCTAAATCTACTCGTATCACTCGATCTAGCCAGGAGGTGAGGTTGAGGAGCCTAACGCCGAGGGAGGCCCGGAAGGAAAAAAGAAACCGGGCCTTCTCGGCAGTGGCTCCTCGCCTTTGGAATAACCTCCCTTCTGAGATCCGTATGGCCCCTTCGCTGGGCATTTTCAAAGGCCCATTGAAAACCTGGCTGTTTAGGCAAGCCTTCCCTCCAGCCACTACTTGATTCACTTTTTTCTTCCATCTTGAGTACTGTCTATTGATGTGTTACTTTGTCTTATATTTTAAATTGTTTATATTATATGTTGTCAGCCGCCCAGAGTAGTCAGTTGACTAGATGGGCGGGGTATAAATTTAATTTTAAAAAAAAAGTAATTTTCAAAGATATGAAAATAATTTTTTTTTGGTTCATATACTGCCATATGATTTCACTCCAAAATTAGACTTAATGTTAAATGAAGCATATCAGATAAAATGCATGGGGGCAGGATCATGAAGGACAGGATGAGCATAAGATGCAAAATTCAAAATCTACATCCCCAAATTTATCTTGACTTTCAGAGTGTAAAATAGCTCTTTTCATTTCCCAGCTTTGACTGAGAAAGATGGTGAAAAACAGCCAATTCAATGCTAAAACATAGAAGTAATGTTGCATACTGTATCTCTATTTTATGAATCAACAAATTTGCTAATTGTTATCTGACTGAAAAATAAGAAAAATAGGCAACTTGTGGTAACTTTAGTCAGCATTTTTGAACTGGGAATGATAAACACCTCTGCTTGTCTCTGGCATTTATCAGTACTGTGATATTATTACCACATAGGCTCACAGCATGGCCACTGTTATCATCAGAAATAAAAAAGGAAGCTAATCTTAATGGTTTGTAAAGTCGTTACCTGCACTGGTCTGACATTTATCATGATCATCTTACTACATAGGTCCTCCATAGCAAAGGTATTTTATCTGGAAGGGACATCACTATGAATTATTATTTGCAGCTAGGTAGAAAATTGTATGTTGTAGATACCTTTTCTCATTATAAATCACAGTCACATTTCACCATTTCCCACACAAAGCTGCTGAGGCTAGGCTTTTTGCCACAACACTCATTCTCTCTTTTACAGTTCCATGAAAATATTGGATATTCTTTCATTAGAAAGGTTGATACTGATCGCTCTGCATGAGTTTTTTTTTTTAAAAAATACTGCACTAAAACACTTGATATTTTTTTTAAAAGGCACAGTGAAAACACATTCTGCTTAACAAAACTTTTGATTTGCTGATTCATGGGGCATTAGGGAAGGGAACAGGGCAAAGGAGCACCCTTTCTCTTTGCATTGGGCGGGCACACACCCTAAGGGCTTTCTTAATCTTTACTCCCTTTCTCCAGTGGCCACTGAGCAGCCTTTGAATACCTTAAAGCCAAAGGTGATTATTCACCCACAACTCAGGCACACCCAGTGCTGATAGTTGCAGTGCTTCATTTAACAACTCAAACAGAACAAAAAAATTGGAACCAAGCAACCCACCAAGGAATCCCTCAGGTTTGGGCAGGGAAGAATTATTCAAAAGACCCACAGTATGTTGGGATTTCCAGTTCTACTTTTAACACAAAAGATGCAACAATGGGGGAGGGGAACCAACATCTATTTGTGTTACATGGGCTGCAATCTCATATAATTGCAGGAGGCATGCTGTTTGTGCTGCAATTGTTTGCGCAGAACGGAACACCCAGGACTGCAGATGCGGGCAATGACTCCAAGACAGGGAACGGAGAAACAAAACTTTCACTCTTCTGTGTCTGAGAAATACCTGATCTATACAAATGATTCTTCCAATCATTAAGGTTTAATGGACCTGGGTGTTTATTGCATACCGCCTTGTAACCAAGCAGGAAGTCCAGAATTTATCTCCCCTATTCTCATTTGGTTGGAATAGACCTATGGTTTCAGCCTGACATAAATTCATTATGTTGCAAGGTAGTGGGGTTTGACCTCTGCCCCATCCTCAGTCCCGCTGCATTATTCATGGCTGACAGACTTGGTGTCATTTTACCCCACTATTGGCTTCCTTTAAGAGGCACTTCAGAAAATGCATGCATGCTTAATGTTAAAGTCACAGTTATAGCTCAACTCAATACTTAATCTGATTTGGAACCGTAAGGCTTTGTGCTTTGTGTGATCTCACTTTTTAAACAGTAGACAACCGGTTTGTATTCTTTTCTGTTATTATTATTATTAAAGCTATTCTTTCTCTCTTTCCCCTTACTCAGGGCTAGCTTCACATCACGTCTATCTTCCATTCTAAGCAAAACTTTCTGTTAGCAAGATCATTTCACCTCTTATTTTCATCTATCAGCCTGCTTCTTTTGCCTCTACTGAAAAATAAAAACAGAGGGGACCAGGTTGAGATTCTGAGTGCTAGAGAAAATGTGAGGCATCTGATTCTGGCTATAACCAGCCATCGTGTTGGGCAGACGCTCAGCAAGCTCCCCCACTGAGCCGCTGTGTAAGCTTCCCTGCTGGTATGTTTGCTATAGTTTTAATGTCTGTGAAAAATTTGGAGGCAACTAAATTATGCTCTGCCCTCCTGGATGTAACTAAAACATCCGATTTAGACAATCTCTATTGTCCTTGTTCAGTTTCAGCAGCTCTCTGCCAGCCTGACTTTCAAAATGTATTCTTTTCTCTCTCATCCTCACAAATCTTATATCTTATGTGTGAAATGTTGCTAAAACAGAATACATGTTTGATTATTCCAGCTGAACTCTAGCTGAGACTAAACTGTGTGTAGACTGATACATAGAAAAAGAATATATAGATAGACAAATTTAGAAAAAAAGATATTAAAAACAAAAATATTGACATAGTTCTATTTTTGTTTATTATTTCTTTTGACTAAATATTAGAAGTCCAAATCAATTACAGGCAATATTAATTTCAAGCAGACTGTATTTTTAAAAACTGTATAATATCTCTTAATGAACTGATAATCACTCTTCAAGATATGGATTGTTTTTCTTTTTACTCCTGTTACCTTCCCCCTCCACCCAAGGCAGGGAGGAAAAAAATGAAAATGTTAAAATAAATGAACATTAACTTGTCATGTTTTAACACTACCAATTGATCAGTTCACCAAATGTGGTCTGTAAAAAGAGTTTTCCAATGCATATTCATACATATTTTTCAGTCCATTAGCAAGGCTTAAGACAATGAGTTTCTAAGACTGTACCGTTTAACAAATATATATATGGAATTAATGGAATAAAAAAGAGACATCTTCACAGTACTTAGAAAAGTTAAACTTTAACGCCTCAACCTCCAGGTGCCATCGTTTGAGAAAAATAACCAATAATTGTCATTTTTTAAAGCATATTTGATGGGACTGATTATGCAATGTGCAACTCTAAATGGCTTATAGCACATTGTAGCATGGTTCCATCCCATTGGCTACAGTAGGGTGCAGGCAGATGGATGACAGTGACAAGGAGAGAAGTGCTTTTGCTTAGCCATGCGTTAAGATGCCATCCAGAAGCTCTGTGCACTACAGACACTTCATTAGGATGCCAGGATAATGGTAAACTACCACTCAGAGTGACACTCCATTTCCTGCTTACTGAGCTCTCCAACCTCGGCAGATGTCAACAATCTCACAGTGTTACAGAGCAGACCTAACTTTCCAGTCACTTTGACTCCAATTTTTTTCCCTTAACAGTGCCATACATTACCGGGAAACACGAAGCACCAAGTAACAGCACATGAAACAACAACATGGATTTGCTGGACCCTAATTATAACTGAAGTAGCATCCTATCTAATTTGCATTTCTGTGCTTAGCATACCCAAAGTCAACACTGCCTTTTTCACAAGGGACTTTAAAAAGACATTTATTTATTTATTTTGAACTTAGAAAGTTAAGGTTGGGGTTAATTAGCCACCCAAATGTGATAACTAAATAATGAAAAGCCCAATTCTGTGAGAAATCACCAAGCTTTGTGACTGACTTCCATTTGTTTAACCAGAGAACAAATCTGTTCATCTCTTTTTCTGGTAGATGTTTTTGTTCGGCTTCAGTTCTGTGAGTAGTTCTCTGTGTGTACAGAAAGAGCAGGCTGGAACATCTGGATAGTGTGATATTTTCTCTGCAAATGCACAATTTGAGGCTACCACACACCTCCCTAACAAGCATTTAAAGCCAAGAGAGACGACTGTGTTAGAAAGCTTTAGCCTGTCTTTTTTTTTTCACTCGAGAAGCAAAAATAGCTGATGGTTTCCTTCCAAATTACATCCAAAAGCAGAAACAGTATGAAAAATAATTTCTGCATCTTTGGGAAGAAACCCATTTTCACAAATAGGAAAACACATATGGCAGTGGTGCAACTGCACCAAGCCCTAGAGTTTCCTGCACCTGGAAACACAGGTAGGATAGAAGGGCTTCTGGCCAGGGCACCAGAAATCTGCAGAGCTGGGCACTCTATTTTCCCCTTCTCCTTCTTTTTTCCAGCTTCCAGGGAGAAAGCCTGATCTCACAAGTAAGAAGCATGGATTCACAAAGAAGGAAGTGAGGGAGGGACTTTAAAAGTGCAATTGGCATGATTCTCTTTTATTCCTTTTTAACAGGGCAATTTGAGAACCCTGCTCTTCCTTCACACTACCTGGAATTTCACCTTATCCTCTTTCCCTTTCTCAGCTCCACCTTTTCCTATCCATCAGCAAAATGAGTAAGTTTATTCAAGGAAAAAAATGGTTGTTGTTATGTGCCATCACGTCACCTCCAACTTACAGTGACCCTATGAATAAATGATCTCCAAAATGTCCTGTCCTCGACAGCTTTGCTCAGCTCTTGCAAATTCAAGCCTGTGGCTTCCTTTAAAATATAATAATTAATAAAAACTTTAATAAATGATTATGAGGATAATAATGATGATGATAGTAATATTAATAGATTAAAAAACCTTTGATAATTAGTACAAACTTTAGAATATAATAATGAATAAAAACTGTGTTGAGGAAAAAAGGTGGAACCAGTCTTCCAGCTTAATCTCTACACTTTCTATCCATTCTCTCTCCCCAGTCCTTCTCTTTTCTTTCTTGCCAGATTAAACATGAGGGCTCAGTGCACAGTGCTGCTCCGTCCTGCCAGCAACCAGCAGCTCTGTGCTTGACCCCATGATCACCCTGAAAATGTGCAAATACCTCTGACAATTGCTAGTGTTCCCACATTTCTCCGAAGCAGTGCACATCCCTACTGATTGGTTTGAGGTAGGGTCTTCATGCCTTGCAAATACTGATATGGTCCTCCTAAAAGAATAAATACTTTTTGTATTTGCTTTGCATCAAGAGGTGGATACATGAGAAGGCAAGGCACTAACGTGCACCAATGAGAATGTGTTTGCTTCCTGGGTATCTAAGATCTCCTCCCACTCCTAATCCAAACTGAGCACTCCGGAATACTTTTCGCAGGGACTGAACCTAGTCTTTGCAAACTGCTGTACTGGATACCCAAGGCGACTGACATGGGAGAGGGTTGAAGCAAGGAAAAAAAAAATCCTAGTTAAATCCTGGGAAGCCCCCAACTCTTTGAATAAAACATGTTTCCTTCTTTCCTTTCGGAAAATTATGTGTAAAATACGGAATCTTATTCCAGACTTCCTTTTAAACGAAACCCTGTCTTTCCTCAGAAATTCTATACATATGTGGAAAAAAAATTCAAAATTCTTCTTTAATAGAATGATCAGGCCCCAAGATTTTCTCAGAAAGATAAACATGAAATATGCTTTTTAAAACTGTTAAGTAATGAATAAGCTCCTCAGAAAGTAAACATGTAAAAATAGCTGTACAGGTCCACAATAGTGACTTATTAGGAACAATGGCTATTTTTTATATTTCTCTGTGACAGAAATTACCATGTAAAGATCTTGATTCCTTTAAAAAGTATTTTTTAAAAGAAAAATAAGAAAGAAAAGAACAGCTATTGGAGGGGCTCAGTTATATTCGGGATATTTATTAGTGAAAGGCAAACTGATTTTATTCTTTTGTTCTCCCTCCCTCCCTCTTTTTTTTAAGGCAAAACAAACAAAATAAACAGCATTTTCCCCAGGGCAGATTTAGATTTGAAGACTGTTTATTATATCATTTGAATAAGACTAGACCTGGCCTTTTGACTTTGAACCACTACCAAATTTCAGGCTGTGAGGAAATTGTTCTACATTTCCTGACAAATTGAGTTAAGCAGACATTAAGTGGGCTTTAAGAAAACAAATGGCCATCTTTATCACAGGTGGACACTGATGGCTTAATGGGGCCTGGGCTGATTGTATCACTTCTAATGGCTTGACGGGAAGCATTAGGGTTTTTGCATAAAGAACTGGCATTGCGAACCCTGCTAACACAGACCTGTCAAGCGTTCTGTATCCCTTTGTGCATGGAAGCAGATGTTTGTATGTATACTATGAACTGGCATTAGAGCAAGCGACAGATGCCTGTATGAATGCCAGGTTTGTGAATTTTTTACAGCAGGAGCATGTTCTGAGGAAGTACAGCCCTGCCCTCTATCATAGGTAATTCCCGATGGGACTCTGCTAAATCCCAGCTATGTTTTCATTATTTGGTTTTCCTAGCAACGGGATGAACGTGTCTGTCCTGAAAAAGGAAGATGAGAACACAACCAAATTCTTACAGATTTGCAGCATCAAGGCCGTTGTGAAGTTGCTGATTTCTCGCCCTCTTCCACTATTTCCACTGCACTATGTAATTTAAAGCAACCTTCCACAGAGAGGAAAAAAGGTCATTATAACTATGCATTTAAGACTTTTGTTAATTTAAGGCTGTGACTATTTGTGTTTGCTGGTGCCATCCCTATCAGACAAGGAAGAATTAAAAAGGGTATAATTCCACCCCTTGCCCTGAGTATCTCTCCCAGCTTTTCATTGCACTCTGCATCTGAAACTTATAGTATAGTTGTCTGTCAATGATACAACCAGGTAGCTTGCAGTCCATTAAACAAACACTGGGCCCCCCTCACTTTTATTTGACATTTTATTTGGCTGTGACAAATGAGCAGCAGTTGGATTATAACATAATTTGTCTTGTCTTTATTACCAGCACAAAGGACACCATTCATTAATTATTCTGCCGTTGCAGCTTAACACTAACTGGAAAGGTCCCTCTTCGGACAGATGGCGGGGACGATGTTATTTATATCAATCAGCCAAAATCCTCAACAAGGATTACTGTTCCTGAGACTACAATGATTTATTTCTTTTTACCTCACCCTCCCTCAACCCCTTCTGCTTTCAGAGATTTCTGTGTTAAAATGAATTTGATAGGGAAACTTCAAGCAAAGCCATATTTAACCTGTTAGCTTACAAAACAACATGTTTGGTACATCAGTTTAAGTGCTCGCCATATTTGTTGCCTGTTCTTGAACTGGTTTAGTAAAAATTAAAATACAATAAAATAAATTAATAACAATAACAACAATAACAAGAATAATAATAATGCATTGTTGACTTGGTGGAGTTGAGAGGGAGAAGATAGATTAAGTGAGGGTCTCAGAGCAACGAGTTCAGCAAAAGTTTGCCTTTTTTGTAACGTCATACTGCTGTTGCCCCCAGAGACCACTAGGATCAGGAAATGGTGCCAGCTGTCAGGCTTTCTGTCTCTGAAAAGATGAGATGACCTGCCTTATTACAAAGAGACCAGCAGTAGGCCCTCTGAAAGATGAGCTAGAATGTTTAGCTAAACTGAGGGTCAAACTATACATGAGACAGATGCTCATCGGTTCCTACTGTTATTGAATATGAGGGGTGGAGCAGGGGTGGATTTTTTCCTTATTTGCTTGTTCTCTTAATGACTCTAACACGTGATCAGGCATTAGTAATTTCTACAGAAAGTGTCAATTCTTAAAAGTATTCTGAAATCTCTAAAAAGGACTTCTTAATCGTTGTGCTTTTGCTGGATGTTCTCTTAAAGCAAAGGAATTCATGTGAAATGTGAATTATTTCATTCCATCAGGGTTAAGCTTAACCCAGCTGGAATAACCTGGTGCAATGAAAAGACTAAAATGTAGGAACATTTATTGTCTGCAGAAATTATTGGTATAACCTTGCTATCCTGATTAGTTTGCAAATATTAGAAGTTCCATCAAGACAAATATCAGCAACATGCAAATACCCTTGCAGGTTGTGATTAAGATTTTAAATGTATCCTTTTGCTTTTAGTTAATGAAAAACAAAGTCTTGGAGGATCTAAGTTGTAATTTATTAAACATGAAAGGCTCCTTGATGAAATATAGAAATGAGATATATTTTGCATTTCAAAGATTTAAGCTGACAACTTACTTGCATGCAAATAAGAGCAAGATTTGTAAAAATATTTGAAAAGAAATTATTCCTGAATGTACTTATTACAATAATGTGGCATGTAGATAAGAGAAACACACAGCATTAAAAGACATTCATTTCTCCAAAGTCTTAAAATTAGCTTCTTTCTGCCATTGTGTATTAATGTTCTTCTTCAGGAATGCAGCATATTAAAGAACTGAGTAGAATTAGTAATAAATTTGTTAATTACAAATTTAAGCAACATAACTGTGTTGTTTTCTCCATTTTTTTTCAAAAGCAGAATTGCTAATGCATTTTAATCATTTATGTACAAACATTTGAGGATAAAATATTCTGAAGTTTATCAATTTCAAGAGCTGTTTATTTGCTAGCAAAATAGGGCATGTTATACAACATATATCTTATCATTTTTGCTCATCAAATTCCCATTTGCAGAATGCAAATTTTTCTGGTCTAAGTGCTCTTGCACCTCAATTTAAATGAATAATAGGATAGACTCTATTAAAATCGGTTTAAGGTTGCCATGGGTGACATATCAGTAGGGTTAAAATGAGACAAAAAGGTCACAAAAGCAGTCCCTACAACTTTTTTCTCTTAAACAATGAAGAACATGTAAGCAGCTGTATAGACTTAAACCAAGCCACCACCATTTTGAAATTATAGACAATGCACTGTTTGTAGATTTTACTAACATAGCAGTGCAAACCAAACGACTAGGGGAAATCATACTGCCATCAATAAATCTGGGAATGTATTTAGTTGCACTAAAAATTAAAGAGTAAGCCCTACTGCAATAATGCTGTAGACTGACAGGTTGTGGATTTGTAAAAATAACAGAGACCTCAGCAACTGACTACTTTTCCTGGGATAAATCCTTCATTTCAAGAAACCAGCAAGGTATCATAATCATATTAAGCAAGCAGCTAGAAACTATACCAAAACACTCTAGTTATGAAGAATTTTGAGTCTCAGCTAACTTGATTTATGGGATTATGCATGCAGTCATTTGATAAGTATTGAAAAATACTTCTATTTCCTTGAGAAGGCTTTCTTGATCTATCACTGTGTGAGCGCATGTGGGCTTGTCTGTGTCACAGCCTTATCCTGTTTAATGTGGAACAAATAACATCACTGACCATTTTGAAGAGTTTGATGAGCAGAATAAAATTTCTGCTCTTCTGAATTTTAAAAATTGGTATGTCAAACCTATTAACGAGCTGAATTTACAATACCCCTTTATGACTCCCATTTGGGTTTCAGAGAATCAGAATTTTGTTACAACTCCTTTCTTCATTTACAACAAAAAGGAAGGGGGGAACCCCCTCCTTATTTGCTAAGGTTACACTGCTAGTTTAATTTTCATGGGAGCAGTGGAATATTTTGAAGTGAGTAACATTTACCAAGTCATTAGTTTTATGCAAACTAGGGAGGAAGATGAAAGAAAAAAAATTATCAATTATTTATAGATTGTTAAAATGTATCTTAGCGCGGAGCTACTGTATAGAAATGACAATTAGCCAAACTTACCTTCTTTAATTAATAATGCATACATTATGCTCTTTGGGCAGCTAATCACCAGTTCTACAAATTTGTCTGACACCGTTGAAGATACCTAGCGCATGGATGAAGTGGAGAAGAGAATGCACTGGCTTTCAAATGCTTTCGCTTGTAGTTGCAATGCTGAGGTAGGCTTGTTATCAAGGCATTTACTCCTCAAAGTCTTCCTGCTACTTTCATTTTCTGACATTCAGGGTCTGAAGCACAAACACTGTGGGTGCTCTGCTACCTGCTTATGTGAACAGTGTGAATAAGGTTATGACTCACTCCCAATGACCATTTGCTATTTTTTAAAAAAAGATGAGATGTAAAATAAAAATAGCTGGTTTTCTGCATTTATTATAAATAAAACCAAGTGTACTTATAGATTTTCCCCATGCAGTCCCTTGTGAGGCTGGAAGGTGCTTCTGCTCACACAAGGGAAACGTGTGCCTCAAGTCCCATCTTGTGATTTAGCCCCACCCTCTGTACCACAGGAAATACCACCAAGGGTTTCCCTCTCCTCATGAGGATTATTTTGGGGATGGGAAAAGGAAGAATGATGCTGTAGAAGGGAGAAAGAGTGAGAAACCTCCATTCCTTAAGGGTGTTAAATCTGTTCACAGTCCTTAACATTCAAGCCCCTGCTGAATATTTTTTATTTTTTTAGAGGTTGTTGCTTTGGAAACCCAACAGAAGCAGTGTACCACTGTTCACTGGGAATCTTAGAAAATAGGAGACACTAAGCTTGGACAGTTGCAAAGAAAAGCATGGGCTGGAATGGAGTTTTAACACCTTTGGTCTGAATCACACATACACCTAAGAATCAACC
Organism: Intellagama lesueurii; assembly: GCA_037013535.1. NCBI lineage: Eukaryota > Metazoa > Chordata > Lepidosauria > Squamata > Agamidae > Intellagama > Intellagama lesueurii. The sequence continues at coordinate 136,133,450 of JBAJHW010000001.1, read as the reverse complement.
ATTCCTTGGTTCTTCTCATTGAGCTATTACACCTTCTCGTGTACACCTACTGGCAAAAGCAATAGTCCTAGGTCTCTTTCTCTTTCACACTTTACTAATGTAAAACTTGTGAGCTGATGTCATAATCAGTTCCCAGTTTACCCACCAATACAACTGGCAGCCCATTAGGTGGCATGAGAGCCAGGAAGCATGGAGGTCTAGCACTGCTAGCTTGGAAGATTCTGTTCCAAAAGGTTTATGGTCTTCTCTTCAAAAGGTTCACATGGAAGCTTTTAAACAATTAAAATAAATTGCCTCAAAACTCTGAAAACAATTATATCTTTCAGACAGGCAATGTTTTTCCATACTGCTGCGTTGTTTTTTAAAAGGACCAATTTGAGATAGGAAGAGATCTAGGATACAACAAACCAGTTCCCTTGGTTCAGATACTAAAGGCATCTCATGAAAAATACAAGCTAGAGCAAATTTACTGAAAGAAAATATTCTGTTTCTGCAATTCCATTTATGCTTGATATAAAGAATTGCTTACCAATAAGCTGCAGGGTAATACTAAATCAGTGGCACAGTGGTAACTTTGGAATTGGAGATGCTCATCATGATACTTCTCACACCCCAAGGAGAATCCAAAATGCAGGTTGCTGCATTGATCTATATCTATCTGTGATCCAACTGTAATGTAAGCGTATGTAGTGTACACACACACATGCAGCACACATACGACAATATCCAATTTGTTATCTCCAGCTGACAGTTACAGAGTAATAATGATAACAATAATCTTAGAATTGCAGAGCTGGAAGGGACCCTATGGATCATCAAGCCCAGCCTCTGTCAAAGAGGTCACACTGGCTCCACAGCCAGATACCTAAACCACTAAGCTATCCAGCAGCTCTCTGAGCTGGCAAAGGGTGATGTAGTGGATATGCTACAGTTCTGAAGAGTGGATACACCTACAGTTATCTTAGGATATAGGGAAACACAATAAGTGCTTAAAAAGAAAAAGACCATCTTCTCAGGATTTTCCAGTGTCAGGGAGATACAGTTTATCTCAACATCAAGAAACCAGCTCTAGCAGAGTGTGATCTTTACTCAGAACAGGTCTTTTGCATAGATAATAGGTCTTAATTGCCTTTTAATTGCATTTAAAACCAAACCACCTCAAAATAAGTGATATGAATCTCAGCCTTTCGCTGTCAGAGAAAAATAAAGAGAGAAAAAAACACTCCACTCTTTTCTCCTAGTAGTAAGATTTTACCCTGTAATTTCCCCCACCCCCAAACTACCTTGTGGGAAATCTCTCAGGATTCCTCAGACATTTTGTGGTAATTTGTTCCTTTGAAAGGAGTACCAGACTTCGGAGGATTGTTATAATTCCTGCACAGTATGGCATATTTTTTTGTGCAGAATGCACCAGAAAAGACATTAAGCAGCACAGAAATTGGCAGTTACCTGTGCAGAGTAATGAATGAGTGAAAAACAACATAAATGTGGAGGGGACAAGACTGGGGGCTCATTTTCTCAGGAAACCAGGAAAACTGACTGATGCAGGGGGAAGTCTTGGTCATAAACTTCTGCATGGCAAGACTCCAAAAATCCCAAAGGATGGGAAACTTACAAGTACTCTTCACAATCCTCCTCAAATGCTTTAAATTACAAACTGGATAGCTCATGATATAATATTGCCTGAAAAAGCCATCATCATGACCCTTGTTATTGCAAAGGTTGTAGCTATGTCACAGGGAAAGGAGAAGCCTAAGACAGGCAGTAGCACATGAGGCCATGATGCTTGCTAATTAGAGATGGGCACGAACCACTGGTTTGGCATGGTTTGTTTCCTGGCTGAACAGCTGATCTATGGTTTGGCGCCCCGGCCCCTCCAATAGGTGCCCATTTGGTGGCAGTCCCCCACCCTGTCTCCTCTGGGTGCTGCCTCTGAGTGGGCACCCACTGGATGGGACAGGGCGCTAACCCGTGGATCAGCTGTTCGGCTGGGAAACATACTGCCGAACCAGGGGTTCATGCCCATCTCCACTACTAATCAAAACATCTCAGCATTTCGGTCTCTGCAAACCATGACAAGGCACAACACTGAGGTTTAAAAAGCAAGATACAGACTCATGCATGCAGCCGTAGTTGAGCTGCCATAAAAATTAAGCCACTTAAAATCTGAAGAAACAAGCAACTTGCATTGTATTTAGTGCCACTTCCTCTTGCTACCTGCCTGCTCATGAGCGCCCCCACAAATCTTTTTGTCCTTGATCTAATCAGGCTGTCTGGTGACCCTCACATATATTTGCATACAGTATATCAATTGAACCTTAGATACCTTCAGAATTTCCACTTCAAGGAAGATGGTTCTAGACCTCATAATCTGTAGACTCCCAAAGGCCCAGAATTCTGACAGCAAGGCTTCCAAACCCTAAAATGTATAGCTGGCTTACCTTGGCAAAAGCTGAATTTCCACAGCACCACATATTCAGAGATCTACATATACTGGGGCAAGAAATGATCTGATCCAACTCATGCTTTCTGCACAATCCTTGAAACCAGTAGGTCTGAATGGATCTTGACTTTTGACAATTCGCTGTCTACCATTTCTACTGTACTTTGGGCAATCAGATCTCCCCCCCCCCCATTTTTTTCTTTTTTCTTTTCCTCCTCTCTCCTCCCCTACTCTTTTGCCCTCCCAAAGAGGACAATGTCCTCTCTGTTTTATCTTTCCATTCAATGCATCATACTATATCTTAATACACATTTTTATTTGTACAGAGACACAGTTAATATAAAGCATAATCTCTAACAGACTGTGCCAGATGTCTCCTCCCTATGTGGATTTTATAGCTGTAAGAAAGCTTTGTGCTGGACACTAGTTACCTCTGACAACACATTTTTAATACCATGGAAGGTATTGCAGAGAGCATTCTAGCCTGTTTTTGTTTGTTATAAGCAGAGTATTTGCAATAATTTATGGACAGCTTTGAATTTATAAATATGAAGGAACTGCCAAATATTTTAACTATTCCTTCATGGCAAATCGTCTTTAAATACTGGCAGGATAATTTTTTTTCCTGTTTTAACATTTACTTGTGGACCAGAAACACTTGCAGTCTATTGCCCCTGGCCTTCTGTGAGAATGTTAGTTAGCAATGCTCATAAAAACTCAATTCATCAATGTGAACATAATTTGCTATGAACAGAAAGCTCACAAAAGGGTGAATTTGTCAGATAGACAGGTGGCCTGAGATCTCTCCCTGATACTGAATGATATGAATAATAGATTCTGGTAAATGTATGCCAAGACTTGAGCTGTAAACACAGCTGCCTCCATTCCCTTCCAGAATAACAGCTTCGAGAACGAAAAGCATAGGAGCCACAGTTCCACCTGAGGACTAAGCCAGTGCACGCACATAGGCACATATGTGTGTGCATGCATGCACGCACAAACACATACACTTGCTCATTCTCACAAAGAAAATAAGCCTTACAAAAGGAATATAGCCAGTAATTGTATAGATAGTGGGGTTTTTCTAATGCTTGGTTACTTATTCCAATTGTGAATGGATGATAGAGAATGGAATAAAAGAGAGAAAGAGAGCAGAACAAACAGTTTTTAAAGAAAAGAACAAACATTTTCATCCTTAGAAAGCCCAATATTGCATAAGTTATGATAATCTTCTTTTAAAATACCTTGTTTGCAAAAAAGACTGAACCCTAGCATCTAGTTTCATCCTGTCTAATTCAGACTTAGTTGGGAGAAAGGTAATAATAATAATAATATCCAAAAACTGGATGGAGTAGAGTTAAAAAATTGTGATATTATAAAATCACTATCAAATGACGAAAATTATAAATACCTTGGAATACTAGAAGCAGATAACATCCAGCACACAAAAGTTAAAGAAGGGACAGAAAGGGAATACAACAAAAGACTGAGAAAACTCTTAAAATCAAAATTAAATGGTGGAAACACAATCAAAGCCATAAGCACATGGGCAATTCCAGTAATTAGATACCCAGTGGGAATAGATTAGACCCAAAATGAATTGGAAGAATTGGATTGAAAAATGCAGAAACGAATGACCATGCATCATACGCTACATCCAAAAAGTTATCTGGACAGATTATATTTACCATGAAAAATTGGAGGCCATGGATTAGTGCAAATACAGCAAGTACCAGAGGAGGAAAATAGAATCCTAAATGATTATATTAGTACAAGTAGAGAAAAATTACTTAAGGCAATGAAAATGGAGAATATTTTGAAAACAACAGAAACAAAGGCTCAATATAAGAAACAACAATTTGAAAATAAATTAAACAGTTGGAAAAAAATAAACCACTACATGGACAGCATCTGAGAAATATTGATGGAAAGCATGATAATAATTAAACATGGGCATGGCTAAAATTAGGGACCCTTAAGACAGAAACCAAAGGCTTGATTTTTGCTGCACAAGAACAGGCACTCCAACCAATGTGATGAAAGCTAAGATTCTAATTAGAGCTAAGAGCAAATGTCGACTCTGCCAAGAGAAAGATGAAACTGTCACACGTGTCGGCGAATGTCCAAAGACTGCACAAACAGATTACAAAATTAGACATGATAGAGTGGCAAAATTAGTGCACTGGTCATTATGCAAGAAATATAACCTGCCAGCTTCCCAAAACCCATTGGAACATCAGGTAGAGAAGATGTCAGAAAATGACGAAGTCAAGATCCTGTGGGATTTCTGGATCCAAACTGATAGACACCTTGAACATAACACACCAGACAGAGTAGTAATAAAGAAATGTCTGGATCATTGACATTGCACTTCCAGGGGATGCCAGAGTTGCAAATAAAGAATTAAAATTGATCAAAATACAGAGATCTAGTGACAGAAACATCTCACTTGTGGATGAAACACACTTCAGTGGTCCCCATAGTCATTGGGGCTTTGGTACGAATATCAATAATTTTCACGCAGTACTTACTATAAGCAGTTGCAGATCTCAGAAATAGCACCATTAAAGCTACAAAAAATGGCAAAGATACAAGTTTTAACCAAAAACCAAAGTATCTGTTAAATATCAGCATAGTACATATATAGAAAAATTGGCAATTTTTTGCATACATACTACGCTGATATTTAACAGATACTTTGGTTTTTGGTTAAAACTTGTATCTGTTATATAATACCAGTCAATGTTTTTATAATTTTGATTGACTGTGTCTGGTATTTTTGAATAATAATAATAATAATAATAATAATAATAATAATAATAATAATAATAATAATAATAATAATAATAATAATAATAATAATAATAATATATTTCTTCATTTATCCTGTAAAATGTCAGTATTAGGATGCTTATTTGTTTGTATGTACTGTATGTGTCTATCTACCCCCACTCTAAAGATAACAGATACAGACATAGGACTTGTTCACCTGTCACCAAATACAACATTGTGAATATGGTATGGGAGACAGATTTAGGAAAAATAGGTAAAGAGGTATGGAAAAATGGTAGGAATATATGGCAGGAAATAAAACATGTCAGTCAGAATAAAAGCAAATGGTTTTAAAACGATGTGGAGATGGTACTTAACACTGATAAAATTAAATAAAATGATTCTAAATATTCCAAGATGTGCTGGAGATGTAATAAACAATTGGGTACATATCTGCACTTATGGTGGGAATGTGAAGTAATACAAAGAGTCTGGAGGGAAGTTTTTAAAGAAATTAGAGAAATATTGGAATTCAACATTGAAACATAATCAAGAATAGCATTATTATTGTTACTAGATAATCATGATGTAAATAACTCAAAAAAAGAGAGATGATTATAAATATGATAACAGCTGCTTGATTACTGATAGCAAAAAACCTGGAAGAACTGGATTTTTCAACCACATGAATGGTATAATGAAATCTGGAGTATTCCAATTAACAAACTTAAATCTGACATTAAGTTAAAAAAAGGAGTGATAAAGATTAATAAATGTAATAAGATATATATATATGTTATACAGTGGTGCCTCGACTTACGTACGTCCCTACTTACGTCCATTTCGACTTACGACCAGCTCCGGCCGCAAAATTTTGCTTCGACTTGCGAACACAAAAAAGGCAGGGGAAAAAGGTGGGAAATTCAAATTGCTAACCATTGGTGGCGAAGAGGCTGCTTCTTTGTACAGTAGCTCTTTCGCCCCAACGGTTAGAGCAGGAGTCAGGGAACTTTTTTAGGGTCGACATTACAGTACCCCCTTGATTTGAAAGGAAGGGAGCGGCCACCGCAGCCCCGGGCCAGGCTCAGCCTCCCGGCGCCGGGATGCTGACGCTGCTGCCCCACGCCCCGTCCCCGGAGGAGCCCGTCAGGCAGCACGAGCAGGAGGCGGCGGACGGGCGGATGGGGGAAGTCTGTCTGGAAGAGGCACCCAGGCCGTTGCCCTTGGCCGGGAACCCCTCACCCGGAGGGGGCCAAGTGGGAACCGGGAGTCCGCCACCCCGGAGGGAGGGCAGCTCCGGATTAGGCACCCACCCGCCTGGATCCGCCCCGGCCAGGTCTCTGGTCCTGGCCCCGCTCGCTTCGGCCAGCCTTTGAGGCTCCCTTTCTCTCCTGCCACCCGGTTTCCGGCTTCTCTGGCCGGTGCCTCTTCAGCTTCTCCCCGCGCACGGACAGCCCTGGGTGCCAGAGACCTGCGGGAGCCCCGGGGTGGAAGGGACGGCAAGCCCTGCCCATCGCCTTTGGCCCTGCAGCCCCGGGTGCCAGGCCTCCGCCAGTGGGCTTGTTTTTTTCCTTTTTCTGACTGGGGCTCCGGGGAGCTCAGCGCCCTCTCCAGAGCCAAGGCTTGACCAAGGAAGGGCTGGACAGCAGGGCCTGAGCAGGGAGGGATGGAGGGAGGGATGGGCCTCCGGCTTTGATGTCCCTTGAACCCTCCTGGTCCACGGAGAAATTCCAAAGGCGACAAGCGCCCTCTGCCATGGCCGGCCCTGCCACCGCCACCTCGGCTGCCCTACGCCGCAGGCCGGGGCCGGTCGCCAGCCGCCAGCCGCCGTGGCTCGGTTGCAGCCGGGGAGTGAGTGTGATCAGAGGAGTGCCTGGTAAGGTAAGGTGCTGCTTTTTGCTTTTTATTTTATTTTTTGGGGGTATTTTTTTTTGGCTGGAACGGATTAATCACATTCCCATGCATTCCTATGGGAAATGGTGCTTCAACTTACGACCATTTCGAGCTACGTCCATCTTCTGGAACGGATTATGGTCGTAAGTCGAGGCACCACTGTGTGTATATATATATATTTGTTATATATACTTTTATATATACTTTTTTGATATTTTATTGTATTTATGCTCTTATATGTTGAAAATATTAGCTCCTGTATTTAAATACTCCTGTGTTTTGTATTCAAGTACATTTTAAGTTCACCTTTTAAGCATTTAAGTATTTTTGCCTACAGCTTTATTCATAGCTGTAAGGATGATTTTGCAAGCTAAAGTAACATCCCTGTGACTTCTCAAAAGTTACATGTTTATAATATTTTGGACTTTATGTTTTTCATATGGAACCTAGAAATGATGTAAATAAATAGAACTTGCATAGAATCAACCAATTCTGGAGTGGCCTGGAATTGTTGCAACAATGAAGACACTTATACTGAAATACCCAGATGAGTTTAAAAACAGCCTGTGACTGATTATTTGGTTTTGTTCTGGTATTAACCCTTTACTTGGATAACGTCAGCTATGATGAATCATAGAATCTGTTCTCTTTACCTGGAAGGCCTGTAAATATTATATAACTTCTGGGGTGGGGTGGGGTCAGTTGTCCTGGATCTGGATCTGACACCTGGGTGGAACGACTGGCAAACTATCACCTGAAAAAGCAGTTCTGCAGCCTGGAAGAGCCACTGAGAAGACCTCTTTTGCATCCTTACCAAAAGTTACACTGAGGGCAACAAGAGTCTTCCCTTAGAAACTGCACAATCTGGGCATGCTGTTATGGGATAACTCGGTGGTTCCCAACTTTAGTCGAGTCACAACCCCCTTTTTTTTAATAGCAAAGGAAACTGTGATCCTCTGCCACATTTGCAAAAAGAGACATTTTTAATGGGGTAAAGTAATCTGTTCTCAGAAAGTAGAGGCCTCTTTTCCCCCTAAAGGACCTATTTCTCTTACATACACATACACACTAATTTTAACATCCTGCTCCAAAAGGTCAAGGAAGAAATTATTTAACAAGGGATACAACACATATAAGGTGGCAACCCCCCCCCCCAAAAAACACTTTGTGACCCCCTTGGGGGTGACAACCCCCCACACTGGGAAATACTGATATAACTGAAATTTGAATTGTACAGGGATTTATGGATCATAACCAGCACTTTGAATTGTGCCCCCCAAAAAGGACTGGTAGCCAGAGGGAAGTTATATGTTCCCTGTAATGAGTTTTAGTCCAGCCACAGCTTTGGGACCAGGTGAAAGTTCTGAATAATCTTTAAAGCCAGGCTATGCACAGCGTGTTACACTATTGATGTGGCCTAACTTCAATTGTACAAGCACACTCCTAAGCAGCACAGCAACCTGGGAATCCGAGGTCTGGATTTAACCCAGGAGTCCACCCGAACTAGAAGGACTGGGGAGTATGATCCCATCTAGCACAGTCTAAATTCCAGTTCCTTGATTTGTGCTTTAAGTGTGTTTTAAATAACATTTTAAAATATGTTATGTGTTTTATTGTTTTTAATGTTATATCTTATTTGCTGAAATCCTGTACATTTTGACATAATGTGTTATGTTCAGGCAACCAGCATTGCACAACTGAATTGTATATTCACATAAATTCTATATGGAGCTTCCATGGAACATGAGCTCTCATTTCCCCCTCCACAAATTCAGCATAGCTTGTTAATTATTTGTATAGGCCTAATTCCTTTCCCATCAATTCACACACACACCCTTTCAGTGGATATACTGCAGATGTTCTAACTTGCAGGGGAAAACTTTCTCATTGTACTAGGACACATGGTCATCCAGTGAAACTAAATGGTGCAAGATTTAGAAAAGAAAAGGGGAACTTCACCCAGCATAAAGTTCAAACCATGAAATCTGCTTCTATAAGGTACTGTAGTTGCTGCCAGCCTGGACTGTTTCAAAGAAGGATGTACAAAGTCCTCAGTGGCATTAGGATATGGTCATCACTGGCTACTAATCATAATGGTGAGGATTTCATTTGATTTTTTTCCCCTATAGGAACATACCAAAATCATTATATATATCAGTATGTGCAATGAGAGCTGGACGATAAAGAAGGCTGACCGCTGAAGAATTGATGCTTTTGAATTGTGGTGCTGGAGGAGACTCTCAAGAGTCCCCTGGACTGCAAGGAGAACAAACCTATCCATTCTGAAGGAAATCAACCCTGAGTGCTCACTGGAAGGACAGATCCTGAAGCTGAGGCTCCAATACTTTGGCCATCTCATGAGAAGAGAAGACTCCCTGGAAAAGACCCTGATGTTGGGAAAGTGTGAAGGCAAGAGGAGAAGGGGATGACAGAGGATGAGATGGTTGGACAGTGTCATCGAAGCGACCAACATGAATTTGACCAAACTCCGGGAGGCAGTGGAAGACAGGAGGGCCTGGCGTGCTTTGGTCCATGGGGTCACGAAGAGTCGGACACGACTTAACGTCTAAACAACAACAAATGTGTAATGGTTGGCTGTAATGTGATACACACTGTGGTGGGTATCTTTGAGTAGAAGAATGGCCTATATATAAACAAACAAACAAACAAACTCTATCAGTTTCTCCATAGAAAGAACTTGCAATCTACACTAACGAAACAAACCATGCCAAGCCAAACCAGATCTGAAACCAGAACTGTAATAAAACTTGAATGTGGGAGAAAATCATACCAATAGTTCTGTGTATTGAGGCAAAAGGTTTTCAGTGTTAGGTCTCAAAAGTCTGGTTTTAAATTCCATATCCAATTCTGTATGTGGTGTTGTTAAGGTTGCCAACTCCTTCTAAAGAAAGTTCTCATCTGTAACAGATGTAGTACAGGTAGATACAACATGGTCTTCTCCATGCTGAAACTACCTGCACCTATTTTACTTTACTTTCATTATAACAATTGGTCAGCCATGTTAGATCTATAAGCCTGAAATACAGTATCAGAGCATATAATATTTACAATCAATATAAAGCAGACTGAAATTCAAATTACAGTTAAATATGAGTTCCTAATCTAATTATTGCAGTGATTTAGCCATATGTTTTCTAATTGTACATGCCACTGCACAGACTTTTGTAACCTTGGCTGTAGTTTCACTTGAAGAATCTGAGAGGAAAAAGAGATGTAAAATGTATTATGTCTACCTGGATAATGTTTTAAAATTGGAAAAAATAAGTAGATTGTGTGAATTTTTATAAAATGTGCAGTACAGTAGAATATGTTCCGTAGTTTCCACCATGCCAGATTGGCAAGGGACAAAATGTTGATCGTAAAGGACACATGAATATCTTCTCTCTTAAAAGGCTGACGGCAGAGCACTGCAATGAACCAGGATGAAAGCTGTCCTGTGTCTCGCAAGTTCTAAATTATAATCTGCTGGGATAAAGATTTTATGTAATTCTCAACTACTGAGTAATGTGGGACCTGTGCTGTCGAGTTGAAGGGCCATATCCCAGATCCACTTCCTAATAGTCTCTTTAGCTTTCATAGATCCCAGATGTGACAGGGCTGAAAGGTATAACCCATAGGATAACCATTTTTCCTCCACTGTTCTTGCCCAGCCCAAGGGGTGGTTATCTATCAAGATCAGAGGACTGCATCTACTGAATTTGGTTGGTAGAGATGAATGAGGCTTTTTTTCAGTTTGTTTTGCTGACAATAATTTTTTTTAGTTTGTTTTTTATTCCCCACATTGCAAGTTTATTCATAAATAGTCCAGAAAGAGCAAGGATCTAATAAATGAAATAAAAGAATAAAGCAAAACTGATAGTTTCATCCACTCTTTATGGTAGCAACATATTATCTTGTCAAAGGCAATATGCATCTTAATACCAATTGCTGAGAACAAGAGGGAGGGTGCTAGGGCACTCATGCTCGGTGTATTGGTTTTCCAGCAGCATCTTGTTGGCAATCGTGAGCAAGAGAACATTGAATGGGAGAGTCCCGTGGCCTGATCCAGCACAGCTTTTCTTATGGTCTTATGCTTGGGGAATAGTTAGGATGCAAGCCTTTTTGGGAGATACCATCCTGTATGGCTAAGCAGAAGGTCTTCATACATGATGTACGCTCTCATTTTGGACAACTCCCATGAGTTCTGCCATGTGGCACAACTCTATTCTTCTTCTACTGTATAATAGGATACAGATGTTATTGCTGTGTCGGTTCCAGAGAATGAGAGAGGTAAAGTGAAAGAAGGTACAGGGAATGCTTTTTTTGGACAAACTTCAATCACTAAGAGTAAAGCCTCGCAAGGCTTTTATTCTCAATCTGCTTTCCCTTCTGCCTGAAGGAGAGCTTTACAAGCCTCCAGAGCTTGCTAACTCTTATCAGGCGAAGATGGAGCAATGGAACAGATCACCTTAATTGCTCCATGTCTCTGTGCTACAAACACAACACATCAGTGGCTTAAACCTATGAAAAGCCAGCTTAAATAGAAAATATTTACTCTCAATTCATTCAATGTTTATAGTAAAAATGCTCCCTTTAAATATACTTTATTTTTATACTGATGTTTTATTATCAGGGCAGCTAGCACAGTTTAAGCATTATCAGAGAACTGTACTAATAAATAAGAATCTGTTATTGACCAGCATCTTGCTTAATTGTGTAACTGACCACAGTGAATTTCTGCTACCTAACAAAGCACCAGTTGCATTACTAGGTGTTTGTCTGTTGAGCACTCAGGCACTTGCCTCAAACACATCTGGCACCTCATTAGCTAGCAGCAGTTTGCTATGGCGAGTAATGCAAAGTAACATATGCATGCATAGATCACCATCAGGTTTTTTGGGCTAGTCTTAGTGACAGGTATCATTTGGAATGTTACTTTTAAGAAGAATCATTCGAATGATGTGCTCAGGCCAGCCATACTTGAGTAGTGGCAGGATGATATGGTCATCATTCTACCACAACTCACTTATAGGCATCTTCAGTGTGCCACTATATTTTTTCCTCTTCAATACTCTGGAGCTAAACCGTGCAGAATATCTGCACTGGAATTTCCATCTTGCCTTTGGGCCACTGAGGGCTAAAACATGTTCAGGAAAACATACATTTCCTACTCTGACACCATTTTCCTTTCAGCAATGAATGACATTTGTTTCAGCAAAGAGACCAGTAGAGGAAGCTAGTATTTACATTCCAATTAATAAACACACTTTTAAAACAGTTTGACTATCAGATATCAGTGCTTTTACAATCAGACATCTTTCACACCTGAGGGAACACTGTTTCTAGATATGGGTTCAGTGTCTTTTCAAGTGAGGTCTTCAGATTGGGAATCTATAGGACAACTCAGGATTTTAGTTACAATAAATGTATTTACTTCAACAGAATCAGGACTAGACATACCTAAGGCACTGGTTACTACCTGGGAATTAAGAAGGGGGTCTTGTCATGCACTGTGAAAATCCCATCTTGCTCCCCTTCTCTGGCAGTAGCTGTAGCAATCGGTGAGGCATGTTATTTCCACCACTCAGCAGGATCGCCATGCTTGCCTTTATTCATGTAGGCCAAATCATGCCTGAAGAGAGTTTAGTAGTGGGGCCTCCCATTAAGAATCTCCCCATCCACTCTGATACGACAGGTTCCTCGGTGGCAAAAAGGAATGTAAGCATGTTACTTCAAATATAGAGATGTGCTATCTATACCTTCATGTGAAACACTGGCCACTTTAGTGTGAAGATCCTCCACATCAGGAGTTACAAATGCAACAGAAAGAAATATGACAGACTGAACATAGAAATGTCTTCTGGGTATAACTAGGAAAATTCAGGTTTGAGAGAAGGTGGAGAGGGGCTTCTAACTGCTTCTTGGATCACACATCCTTCTCTACTTCCTTCCTTTTTTTCCATCTACTGCCATGCCCAAACTAACACAGATCTCCAATATTTCTCTAAATAAAGACAACAGCCCAATGAGAGTGGTCATGTGCTTTACATTTTTTTTTAAAAAAAGTCCTCTACTGAGAAAGCCTTTTGTTTAGACCACTGTCCGGCTGGAGGCCAGTTTAAAGATAAAGAACCAGAACTAGGGAGAGCAGCCGCCTTGAAATTGCCCATGAATGGTTAGCACCAGGACAACAGACTGAGCAAGTACACAAAACTTCCCTAGTTTGATGAGGTCTTGTATTTTTTTTAAAAATTGCAGTCATTATTTCTAACTTTTCCTGTGTTCCTGCTCACTTGGAACCTTCACTACTTGCCCCCTGGAGGATGCAAAAAGCAGAGGTAGGCATTTTGTTTTTCTGGCCATACCAAGCCTTCCAAGCAACAACTGTGGCTTGGTGGCTCCTGGAAGCTCTATCTGCTTCATAACGAATCAGCAACACTGGATGGCTTATAGGAGGTAGGTTCTAAACTGCAGAGCTGGCAAAGCTAGTTACTCTCTGGTCTGTCAATTTAGGACAGATATATTGAGCCCTGAGGTAACAGTAGACAGCAGTATTGGACTGGACTAGGTCCACCTACCCTGCCTGACTTTGCTTCTTTGGGTTATACTTAGTTATTGGTTATGAGGCTGGAAAGAGAGGATGTTGTGTTCATGGGGTTTTAACATAGTGTTCTCACTTTTCTGCTGAGTATTTCTCTATCACAATTTTCTTGTGAAGTGTTGAAGCTGTTGGGGTCAGATCCATTTCTCAGGCAAGCAGGATAAATTAACCTGCCCTCTCCCCCGTGTGGGGTCCTCACGAAGGATCACTGGGAACAGAAGACTCTCCAGGCAAGTGTTCACCTCAGGTGCCATCATGCTGGCTTCCCTCCCAGGTGGCAAGAGGGGTGCATGTAGTACTCCATGTCTTGGTGGATCCTATAATCATGGGTCTCCAGTAGGTAAATATGGGGGAGCTTTGCTCAAGGAGTGGGTCCATTGCCACATTCTGCAATAAAGTCTGTATGCAAATATAATCCTTTTACTCTGTCACTCAGCATGGGTGATGCTCATTCTCTCCTTTCTTCTTCCCCACTCTCACAGCCACTAGAGGCACAAGTATTTACTACTTGATTGTATACAGTACATATTTTCTGTAAATTTGTAATACATCCATTTGGTTGTGTCTGCATTTTCTTTCTTTTCTTCTTTTGGAGATGAGTTGTGTGTTTTTTAAAGAGATATAAACCAAACTGAGTTCAGTGGGAGATGCTCCCTAGTAAGTATCCTTACAAGTAAGGGTGTGATTAGACAACAGGAAGGTGTGCATCCAATCACACTAGAAAGGGTTACTTTACAGGGAGCAACCTTTCTTAAAGTGACCCTTCTGTCTATTGGTGAATTGACCCAAAGTTGTCATCCATTCATCAGTGGTATTGGGGAAATAACTGTGTTGATTTTACTTGCAAATAATATTTAGTGAATTTATTTTCCTTGTCACTCTAGGCTGCTTTGGCTCAAGGTGGGGAAAATGCATGTTGATCCACTGTGGAAATGAGGCCTGGTTTACCCAGTCAGACAGGAGTCAGCAGATCAGAGAGAGGAAGAAATTGGCAACCAACTCTTGTTTGCAGCTTGTTAAAGCAGCTTCTGCTGTAGCTGTCTGTCCAGATTTCCCGGAGTCATATCCACAGCAGAGCTACCTTAACAAGTTGCAAATACTATAAGTGCTAACTATCAATTTCCTCTTCTCTCTGATCTGCTGACTCCTGTCTGGTTGGCAATTTCCTCCTCTCTCATGGTCTGTTTCAAACTTTGGTAGCATTGTTCTGCATGGATCTGTCTAACAAGGTTCTCTCCTCTTCTCTTGCCAAAGCAAACAGTAACACCACTTCTCCTCTCAATGCTTGAACAGGGCTGAATTTTGGGGAAGGGGACAGTCTTTTAGGATCCCTAGCACAACTTTCTTCCAGTGCTGGCACCAAACCTCTAAAAATAAATAAATCAAACAACAGAAAACTAACACTTGGGAGGAAAAGGGTGCTCGGTTGAGGCAAATGACACCTTCCACGAGTGCTCCTTTGCATCTTATCTCATCACCCTACCAACAACCAACACCCCTGCACACACTTTCCTACATTGCTTCAAGTGATCACACTGTCTAAACCAAAAAAAAAAAAAAAAAAAAAAAAAAAAGAGTAGAAGTTGACTTGTTATGTCATATGTAGTCAATGGAAAAAATACAAATCTGACTGTCCCAGTTCCAGAGCCATTCCAATAGTACTATCTGTCAATGTAGTCACTCCCTCAATTAGGCACCTCAAGGAAGAATTTGAGATTCCTTACTTTTAAGAGAAAGTAAGACAAGGAGCAAGACTGGTGCAAAATGTCTGCACAAAACTAGCATCCTTTTCCTTTGAGGAGCAAAACACACACTCATACCCAGCTACCACTGAATGATACTTTATTATTAAAGGAGAGAGAAGATGATCTGATTCCTGCCATAGGTGATATTATTCCCTTGTGGTTCTTACTGCAATTCATTACATACTATTTCCACACTAGTTTTATTCTTCCCCTCTGGCTCCAACTTGCAATGTCTGCCATTTCTATGTAGGTGTGTTAAGGAATCCATCAGACAAAGCCATGACTCTGGCTACTACAAGTTGACTCACCAAATCCCTACTAATTCAGTGGGCCTGCTCCAGTTGTGACTTACTACTGGATTTCAGCCAGACAGGTACAAGGAAAGAGAATAAGAATACACTTGTGTGGCGGAAAGCCCACACGTCACTCCTGTCAGTCATTTAGAGCTCTAGTGCAGGAGCCTATGACAGGACAGGAGGGGCGGAGTCAAAAAAAGGAGAGAAAAGGAGAGTCAGTTAGAGATGAGATTGTGAGGTGTTTAGACAGAGAGTGGAAAGTTGATGCGTTAGAGAATATAAAAGAGTTAATAGGAATAAGAAATAAATAGACAGTCAGAATATATTGTTACCTTGATTAAAGTGAATAAATACAAACAAGCATATATGTAATCAAATCCAAGTTTAATGAATGAATAATAAAAGAACATTAATGACTTTACATCTGTGATTTACCTACCAAACCTTAAATAAACCTTGTTGTATTTGGCAGCAATAGTCTAAGATTCATATTTGGTACATTGAGGATAAAATCCTCTGGTGGCAGCGAAAAAGGGTGAAAAGAACAAGTCGTGTCCGAAGGTGGACCTGTGTTTGAGGGAAGACAAACGGGACACTGGGGGTGCGCGACTCTGGCCACTACAAGTTGGCTCACCAAATCCCTACTAATTCAGTGGGCCTGCTCCAGTTGTGACTTACTACTGGATTTCAGCCAGACAGGTCCAAGGAAAGAGAATAAGAATACACTTGCACTGAAGATAGATGAATACAAATATGAACGCATGGCTTCAATAGCGGAGTGGGAGAAACAGATGGGCAGGCCAGTAGCACCAATGAGGGCCTGGTTAGGAAGAGGTGTACTGTAACACAGATTGTGAGACCCACTGGGGACGTGTGTGAAGCTTGTCATCACAGACCAAAACAGAGCACACCATCTGTATACTGAGACACTGCATTCTTGGAAACCAAATGCCACAAAACGCACTGAGGTAGTTCAACATGCTGATTCTTGCTGGTTCAAATAAAAGTGGAATGATGAACAATGGTTCATTGCCAAACATAAACCAAAGCAAGGCACATTTTGTGTGTTTCTCAACTACCCCCAAACACTTTGTAAGGCTGAAGCACAATAAACACCCCCTCCTGCTTTACTCCAGAGGCACACCTTTCCCCCTGATATGTCTAACCTTTCAAAGGCCATGCAATAAAGCAGGAATGACAGGCAATTTGCACAAGTTGCATTAGTTGCATTAGAGCACTGTTTTGTGCAAATTTGCTTGACACAAAAATAATCTTTCCTGTTCCTGGCTTCTTCTCTTGATGAATAAAATACCTTATCATCATACGGATCAAAGAGAATAATGTCACACTTCCTTGTCCCTGACTGTGAGGATGAGACAAGCAAGGATTTACATCTCTTGTGTGGATGATCAGATGTTAAGATGATCAAGTACATCCCCCTTAGACATGTTTCTGAAACAGCTTTGAAATAATCATTTATACAATTTGTTAGAGAAGTAGAATTCACCCTTTTCTGAACTTCTGCTTATGAAAATATTGTGAATCGTTTTCCATGGGTAATCCAGATAGTGGTAAATGACTTAAACACACACAAATATTTCCATGCTGGCCAGTCAGGCAACAAGACAGCAACCACAAGATGCAAGTGATTAATTATGTCATACACTGAAAGCCATTCAGGAAGAAACTATTGGAGGCTGAGGCTTTCTTGCAGAAGTATTTGTAGGAAAATGGCAAGAAACCAATACCCTCGTAAGAATCATCACCTGCTTGCAGATTAATCACAATACATAAAGGCTAAGCTGATTGGATAAATTATTCACGTGGAATAACTCACCCATCACCAAATTCAGCAAGCCCAGATAATTCACAAGCAGTAAAAGCCATAAATTGCTTTCAGTGGATAATCTGACCAGCTCCATCAGAAAGTTTTCACTATGAACTGAAAAACAGGCATTTATGCAGTACCTCAGTGAACAACTCAGGAGAACATGCTTTATTTTGCAGGATAGCAAAAACGTTTTTCGCTTTCCTCCAGATGTCTCTTTTTTCCTTCCAGAAGTTACAGAGCATTGGACAAGCAATAACAGATGATGAACACATGCATAACTACAAATGGGCAAGCTGATTGTTTTCAGAATTGGTATAAACATTTGCTCTTGGATTGAGATTTAGCCCATAGCAAATCTTTACATTCGTGTTATAAACCTCTGACAAAAAAGAGTTTACAATGGAAGTGCTGACAGAGAGGAAACATGGTTACGGTCAGAAAAGCAAATGGAGAAAAGTACCATTTCCTGGTTCCATATGCAGAGCCCATCAGTGGCTCCCATACACAATGTGGTTAAATATACAAGTTGGGGGGGTTGCTGATTGCTGCAGCAGCAAATTCCACCTAAGAGTCACACATTTTGGCAGAAGAAGCATCCACACCCACCTGCCATTCTGCTTCCACCCCACATCTTCACTTGAAAATGAAAGAATAATCATCTTTCTGGCAGATGGGTTTCTATAGTAGGAAGAGTGGAAATGGCTCTCTTAGTCACAAAGAAACATGCATTCAAGAAGTGAATGGAGAAATAAGTTAGTAAAGCAAAGCTGTGACTGCAACTGATGGCCCCTGGGCAGCATCCCAGAGGCCACAAGATATAAGGGAACCCTCCTGCTGTCCTGCAACTGCTACAGGTTGGATTGGAAGGGGAGAACATATCAGGATGGGCTGAGGAAGATCCAAAGCCATTTTGTTCCTTCACTAGCACTCAGCAGTCTCCCTACCACCACTGCGGATAAATACATGGATTGTTCTCTGATGAATAAAAGACAAGAAACTCTGTAAAATATGGGATATAGAAAGGGAAAAATACAAGGAGGCAACGGGTGGTGAGCATATCAGAGATCATAGCCCTATTCAGACGTTTCATCCAAAACTGTGGAAGAATGGGAAGGTCAATCCTATCCCACAGCCCCTCCCTATCCAGAATTATTTAGATCTTCATAAGATGAATGTGAAGATCTGAAGCAGAACCTATAAATGCATTTGGATGAAAACTTTTACAGGCTGTGCATAATGACCTGAGGGCTTGGTTAGATGGCTCAATCGGAGCAGGCTGGTTTAGGATAAATCTGATATGCCATTTGGTGCCATCCTTGCATCCACATGGCATATAACCTCAAGCAACCCTATTTGGCCCACCTCCCTATAGAAAAGAAGAACAATCCCCCTCTTTGCCCCCTCCTTCATCTGGGAGGAAGCTTTCAATTCTTTAATTTTTTTAAAAAAAAGGCACAGTGCATTACACTGCCCTATTAGGATTTCAAAAACACCTTTTGCTTCCTTCTTCTGCCCCTCCACAGATGAGAAGAGGAAGTTTTTAATTTTCCATATCTTGAATCTAAGCGGTAGTACAAAAAAGGGGAATTTTTTCTAACCCTGTGGAGAATGTCACCAAAAATGTGTGCAGAGCTGTGCAACTGTACAAAGAGATGAGATGGTGGGAGTGGGGCCAACAAGAATGTCCTCACTCTCCCTACCACACAATTTCTAGAATGCTTCATTTTTAATTACTAAGCAAGGCTCCTCTGTCATCTCAACAACCACAGAACATCCAATACAGCTAGGATGGCCAGCCTATAATCCACATGTATACTCCAGTTACTAGGTAATTTCTCATGGCCCACCTGGGCTAGCCAGAATAGAACCAACACACACTGTATGTCTTTCATGTTGCTTTGGTTTGAGGGACCCCACTGCCCAGTTTCATTAATATATGGAAAGATGCCATGGGAAACTTCTCCCATGTTGCTTCTGATCTGGCCAGAGCACCTTCTTATACAAAATGAGTGCACATCCCAGAGGTCTCTGCTCTTTCCCTCCCAATATGTATGGAATACATTTCTGCCTTATGCTTTGAGTTGTAAAGCTGGAGGTCTTAAATAAGTAGCTTCATACCTGAATTATGCTGGCCAAGCCAGAAACAAGACAAGAAAGACACATTTGCTCCTTATAATCTGGATGATCCACTGATAAAGCAACCATTACATCAGAGGCCACTGATTCCTTCCCCTTTTTTCCAGTGACCCATTTCCAAATTAAGTATGTGCTCTTTTGATCTTTTCCTAGCTGGAACAAGCCATCTGTCTTGAGTACACTGGATACTTGGGGCCAAACTATACATTTAGTCATTAGAAAGCGAAATCACATTATTGTTCCAGAGATGTGTCTCCCACAGCGTTTTGTCTCTGAGAAATCAGGCTCAGAAGTGCTTGTATGTCCCAAAGATCAATCACAAATAGAACAAGCTAATCTGCAAACTATGGAAGGTTCCTGTTGCGATGATCAGATGCTTTTAGGACTTCAGAGATTCCCTCTACCAATGACAAGCTCCCTTTAATGTATAGTTTAACCCTCAGAGAGGTCCCCTAGATATGTTTCCTATACCACTGTTCTCATAAAGTGTGCCTACTAAACTTTTAACAGAACATAAGCAATGGAGGTTCATTAGTATGGGGATATAGTTCAGAACAGACAAAATTATCCATCACAGGAAGGAGCAGGAAGATTTCTTTAGAGGGCCATAGTTTGCTTCATTCTACAACCAGATTATGTTCTCCTCTGAGGTTTGTAACTGTGATAAACTGAAAAACAACACAAGTAGCTGCAAAGAGAAAACAAATGGCTATGAAGAAAAGATACTGAATAAATAGAGTTTAGAAATGATGGCCAAAGGGATCACTGGAATTAGAGGATGTACGGTAGTGCAAAGATGAAGGAGAAGGAATAACTATTTAGCACAATAAAGAAGATATTAACTAGAAGGACTTCTGATATAAGATAAAGAACTGGGAAAATTTAGATTGAACTTCAGGGAAAAAATCATGGCACCGAGAACAATTAGAATGAAGATGGAAGGGAGCAGCAAGCCTAGTGACATGCCACATACACCATGAACAGTACAAAGAACCAAGGCTGTGTAGAAAGATCACATTGACTTGTAGCACAATTAACACAATTATATCATTGCAACAGTGCACACCAGTTGAATTTGACTCCACTTGAACAGCTGAAAGCTATACTGAAAACAAATCAATTGAACCCAGCTAATTAGAATATAACAAGTAGTTTGAAATTATGCAAAGCTTAAAGTCTTTTAACTCATTCATAATTCTGATTGTAAATTAGTAAGTGTATGTCAGTAACTTCATATGCCTGCTGCAATAAATACAGAGAGCAGGATATGTTTTGTCAATAGGCACCCTTCATGAAAACTGGATACACCAGTAGGAAATAATAAGGTTGTTTAATGGCTAATTAATTAATTCAAGCTTCAAGATAAGATCTCAAGATCCTGCTGACCCTGCATGCTAATCAGATGATTGATTAATTGCTGCAATCTTAATAATTATAGGTTATAAATAGAAAACATGTAATGATATTCTGCACTTTTCATTCCCAACAGCTTATCTATTCTCCATATATTGAGCCCTGGGCATAATTTATTCCTTTGTCATAAGTAATCCTGAAGTTCTCTCTGAAGTGATTGGGCTGATGACACATTTTACCCACTCCATCAATAATATTCAGGCACAGTCCAGTCAAAGTTAAGCAGTTTAAGTTCTATTGATTTCAGTGGGGGAGTCACCCACATGCTTGATTCTTTCCCTCTAAAATCAATGGTACTTAGAAATCTTAACTTCATCACACCCTTTGGTTGGTGGTCTCACCATCCTATCAGGTGGTAAGAAAGGAATCATGGTCAAAGTATTTGCAAAACATTCCATTTTGTTCTAAAAAGACTTCACAAACTTCATAAAGGCTTCTTGCTTTAGTAGAGCCTTCCCCACCTTGCTGACCTCCTGACATCTGCAATACAGCTCTTCCAATCCCATTTAACACAGTCAATTGTGAGATCAGGAGAGATGATGTCCAGAACATCTGAAGAGCCCTAAATTAGGGGAGGCTGCTCCAGATACATATTTTAATTGAAACACCTATCACTGCATATCTTGTAGAAGATATTTGCTTGTTCCTACCAAGGAGACTAATTAATATAATCAGCTCTGGACTACAACAGCAACCCATGTAGGAAGTGATCTGAATGGGGGTGGGGGAAATAATTAGCCTAGGTGTTTTTGTTGTTGTCGTCTTTTCCAGATCTACATGTAGATTGATAAGCTTAGGCTTCCTCCTCTTTCTGAATAATTCCTACTTCTTATTCCTCCTTCTTAGCTAGGGGTAGGCAGATAATGGCTGCCAGCAGACTCGCAAACATGAAAGACAGCTTTTGCAGCTTCTGTAGCCAAGTGTCAAAACCTTTTGCTCTTCTCTTAAAAAAATGGTTAATAAGTAATATAGTTAATAGTATGCATTCCTTTCCCCCCATTACTATCACTGCTTTCCAGAATGATTATTCCTACTCAATAGTTAAATGCTCATCTCTAGACTGTTTCACTCTCCAAGTAAAAAATAACAAATAATCCTAACAGTTAAAGACATACCATCTTGCAAGAACTTCCAGTGCATTTGGTGGAGAACTGTCCAAATATGTTGTTCAAAAATTTTACCCATATGTACAATTCACTAACCATGTTTCTATAAAAGTAAGTATTAGCAATAATTTCCATAGATTAAGAACTTGAGTCTACCCAGTGTGGTGTAGTGGATAGAGAGACAGACTAGGACTCTGGAGACCAGAGTTCAATTCCCTGCTCACTCATGGAAACTCACTGGCCGAGTGGAACTGGTAAAACCACTCCTTAAATATCTCACTTGCCTTGAAAGCCCTCTTAGTGTCACTGTAAGTAAGTTCTGACTTGACAACACATAACAAGAAGGAAAGAACTTGAGATGCTCATATTAGAGAGGAGTGCACAACACTAACTTTACTCCAAGCTCTTCAAAAAGTTTCTGATTGGCCGCAGACAAAAACAGGATGCCCAGCTAACCAGACCTTTGATCTGATCCATCAAGGCAGTACTTATGTTCCTTTTCAACACAGAAACACAGCAGAGATTCTCATTGTTAAAATGTCTATACACTTGGCTGTAGGTAGAAATAAGAACAGTGAAGGGAGTGCTCTAGCCCCATCCCCATTGTCACCACCTTCCTTAACATGGAGGACCTCCAAACTGACATGCAAGAGCCACCACAGATAGCAGAGGCTCTGCCTCTTCAGATTCACCGCTTCTGATAGGTGGCAAATTTGCAATACCAGAAACAGAGAAGGCAGGGACGACAGATACTATAAAGTCCAAATAGAGGTCTAGTCTCAAGCCAGATGAAAGATCAGAAGCCATGCATTGGGTTATCTTGTCTATTAAGAGAGGTAATGATGGAAATAATGCTTCTCTGACAACATTGCCTATGTTGGGAAAGTGGACATTTCAGAGTAGTAAGAAAAAAGGAAGCATATTTTGCTCATAGTTCAGGGTTTCTGGGGTTAGCGGTAAGGTCTCTTCTCCATGGGGTGTTATTATGACACAGATTCTGTTCATTGATCCAAATCACTCTAAACCAACAGAATATAAAAATAACTTTTGAAACTGGGATAACATGATGCACTTAACTGCAAATATATAAATCTTTATGCAAAATAAGCATCTTTTCAATTTTTTGGCATTTCTACCTTGGTTTCTTAATTTTTGTAATGATTACTGGCAATGTTCAATTAAAATCAAGGGGTGGGAAGAAAGCCCTCATATTGTTGTTGTTTAGTCGTTAAGTCGTGTCCGACTCTTTGTGACCCCATGGACCAGAGCACGCCAGGCCCTCCTGTCTTCCACTGCCTCCCGGAGTTGGGTCAAATTCATGTTGGTAGCTTCGATGACACTGCCCAACCATCTCGTCCCTCTGTTGTCCCCTTCTCCTCTTGCCTTCACACTTTCCCAACATCAGGGTCTTTTCCAGGGAGTCTTCTCTTCTCATGAGATGGCCAAAGTATTGGAGCCTCAGCTTCAGGATCTGTCCTACCAGTGACCACTCAGGGTTGATTTCCTTCAGAATGGATAGGTTTGTTCTCTTTGCAGTCCAGGGGACTCTCAAGAGTCTCCTCCAGCACCACAATTCAAAAGCATCAATTCTTCGGTGGTCAGCCTTCTTTATGGTCCAGCTCTCACTTCCATACATCGCTACTGGAAAAACCATAGCTGTGACTATGCGGACCTTTTTCGGCAAGGTGATGTCTCTGCTTTTTAAGATGCTGTCTAGGTTTGTCATTGCTTTCCTCCCAAGAAGCAGGCGTCTTTTAATTTCGTGGCTGCTGTCACCATCTGCAGTGATCATGGAGCCCAAGAAAGTAAAATCTGTCACTGCCTCCATATCTTCCCTTTCTATTTGCCAGGAGGTGATGGGACCAGTGGCCATGATCTCAGTTTTTTTTTTATGTTGAGCCCTCATATAGAGGTTACCAATTCAGCATCCTACTCGAATGAGGGAGAGCCAGTGTAGTGTGATGGACAGAGAGTTGTAGGCCTCAAAAGACTCCTGTTCAAGTCCCTGCTCAGCCATAGAAACTATTCCTTGAACAGCTGACACATTTTGAAAACCCTATTGGAATTGCCGTAAGTGAGAAGTAACTTGACATCACAAAGCAACAACTGCAATGAAAATTTCTCCCACTTGGGTTCATTTTTGTCACAGCCTACAACCTACTCTCTGTTACCATAGCAGAAGCTGATAACTAGACAAAGAAGCTGCAATTGTTTCTTATCAGGAAACACAACTCTCCCGTTACTGCCAGAATTGGTTACAAACCACAGACAGGCACTGAAGAGGAAGCAGGATGCTTGGTTTTAGAATGGAGACTGCAACATGTTGTCCAAAGGTCCCGAGCCCTTTAAAGGGTGTTGCATCAGTGCCACAGTGTTTGTGGATCACATCTGTATGTTATTGCAAATTGTACTAGTAAGTGAAAGAACTTTTGCAGTCTTGAAAGGGTTACCGGACTTTGTACTTTAGCAGCTTGCCTGCCTCAAAGTTATGGCACTGAAGGAGACAACAGTGAAACTGTACTATAAAAGTAAATTACTATCATGAATATTAAGCAACAAGAATATAATAAACATGACTGCTTACATGATTCTGATTTATTGATACTGATTTGCTTGTAAATTATCACACAAAGTACTCATTTAAATTTCTTTTTAGGAACATGTGCAGAATAAAATGGTGGACAGTTCCTGCGGGCTTTGACATCTGCCACTTAATTCGTTGCTAAACACCCTTGGGCTACGGTATGTTGTAGGCTCCTTTTCATTCCTCATGGGGTATGTGCAAAATGTTACTTTGCATTGGATTCTGTGGTCAATTAAAAAAGTCAGGGGTAGTTTGAACGAATTCACCTCACATTCCTTCACCCTGATACTCAGCACCTGGTACAAAAGGGATCCAGTTTGCACTATCACAAGACAATGGTGAAAAATGTCACCTTCTAGATGTTGTCAAACTGCAAGTCCCTTCAGTTTCAGCCAGTAGAAGCAATCTTGTAAGTGCTCGGTCCTTTCTTGGTGCAAATGTTGAATCTTTAATTCTTGAAAAGTCTTATTTCATTTCAGTGAAAAATACTCATTTAAACTAGAGACGTGCAGTATCTTTAGAGAAAAGTTGGGGGTATTTGTACCGGGGTTTTTTAAAAGCAATAATAAGATGGTATAAAACATCTCCAGTCATCTATGAGATGGGCTGGTCACCCCAAAAGATCACACAAGTTTACTCTGGTAGGACTGGGATGAAGAAAGTAGCACAAAGAGGAAGTGCCATAGGAGAAGAAGATTGGCAGCTGAATCATCAGGGAAACTCCAGAGCTCTCCTAGGTTGTCCAACTGCTGAGGTCCTGGGGAGGGCTCAGAGTGAGGACACCACAATCTGCTTATGTCTCCACAGCTGCTTGGGCCGGCATTTTAAATTTAGCCAGGCTGGAGGGAGGGCGCCATATTACTTTTAGACTTATTTTTTTTTCTGGAATTTTCCTCTCTTTTTATATTAGTTTGCTTATAGTTTTGACTACGGTATCAAGACTTAGTTTATCTATGGATGAATGTGTTCTTTCTTGTGTTGGCTTTGACTGGATAGATCATGATAGCATTAGGAGCCTCTCCATGCCTTTTGTTTCAATTGTTTTTCCTTCTTCTTTTCCTTTTGTTGGTGTACTAGAAACACTAATGCCTGCTGCTCCTGAAGTCTTTTGTCAAAAGTAAGAGTTTCCTAATTTTTTTCAAATTCAATCAGCTTTTCTGTTAGTATTAGATCTTTGATGCATTTTGACACCACAGGGAGCAAAATCTTTTTGGTGTCTTTCTTGGACATATTTCTGAAAGCCAGTGTCAATATATATATATTTTTTTAAAAAATGATTTTATGGGGTGCAGAGAGGTGCCCTAAAAATGAAACATTCTTTTAAAATGTACCTCAGAAATTGCTGAGAAAAGTGAAAGTACAATTGGGAAAGTGTTCTGTGAAGATAGCTTGTATTGCAAAACCAAAACACCTCACTTGTTTTGGTACAAAAGCTACTGATAGGATAACAAGGCAGAAGTAGCTCATTCTGTTTTGTTCCAGTTTTCATGAGAAAGAGTAAACAACAGAAAGATGATGACATGTGAAACAGAGAGAAAAAAGGAGGGGAAAGCCAAGTGCATTTTAAAATGCTGCTTGTGTTTTGTTTTACCTATAAAGTTAATTTACAAAGGGATACCACAAATAGATTTGGAGACTTGTGTTAAACAAATGAGAATAACAATATACTTTACAATAGAAGCTTTACAGAACAGTGTAAAAGGAGAAAGAGATGAATGTCATATTAAGCTGTTTGTTTAATGATAAGCAAGTAGAGAAGAGAAAAAAGGTGTCATTTGTTTTATAAAACTTTAGCCTCATAAATAATAATAATAATTAAGTGTGTTGAAAATATATAAAATATTATATATTCTGTACTATCAATAAATGTAATATGCATTTGCATGGTACTGTATTGACAAGTATATTGCATTATAATGGTCAGAACTGCTCAAGGGAGGGGGAAATTCAACTCAAACCCTGAAATGACCACACCTTGAGAAAGCCAGGTCCTGAACTCTCCAGGGTCTGAGGTTGCCAGATCCAGTGGCCTTCAATATCTTAGCTGCCCAGAGACTGGGAAGTCCAAGCTTTGGAAAGATTTTCTTTTGACTACTGATGTAGAACAAGTGATATAAATATAGGGAGAGATCACACATTGTTATGGAAGGGAATGGAGAAAGACACATGCTTAGTTTTCATGGAGAGCGAGAGAGGTTGGAACTGGTGCAAGGCAAATGTCTTTAGGACAGCAGAAAGATAACAGCATGGCACTGACAGCCAGCAATGTAGTTTACATAAGGCTGAATGAGAATTTTTCTCTCTCTCTGTGTTAATATCATGCTTAGAGCTAAATAAAGTTTTTTTTTACTTTGTATATTTTTATTTATATTTTTCCCCTGCACGGATTGCTGCCTTGTCGTGGCGAAGGGGCTTAAGTAATTCAGAGAAGCTATGGGTTTTGTCGTGCAGGGACACCCAAGACGGACAGGTCATAGTGGAGAGTTCTGACTAAACGCGATCCACCTGGAGCAGGAACTGGCAAGCCACTCCAGTATCTTTGCCAAGAAAACCCCATGAACAGAAACAAAAGGCTAAAAGATATGACACTGGAAGATTAGCCCCTCAGGTCGGAAAGTGTCCAAAATGCTACTGAGGAAGAGCGGAGAACAAGTACAAGTAGCTCCAGAGCTAATGAAGTGGTTGGGCCAAAGCCGAAAGGACGCTCATCTGTGGACATGCGTGGAAGTGAAAGGAAAGTCTAATGCTGCAAAGAAAAATACTGCATAGGAACCTGGAATGTAAGATCTATGAAACTTGGTAAGCTGGATGTGGTCAAACAGGAGATGGTAAGAATAAACATTGACATCCTGGGTGTCAGTGAACTAAAATGGATGGGAATAGGCGAATTCAATTCAGACGATTATCATATCTACTATTGTGGGCAAGAATCCCATAGAAGAAATGGAGTAGCCCTCATAGTCAACAAAAGAGTGAGAAAAGCTGTACTGGGATACAATCTCAAAAATGATAGAATGATTTCAATACGAATCCAAGGCAGACCTTTCAACATCACAGTAATCCAAGTTTATGCACCAACCACCGATGCTGAAGAGGCTGAAATTGACCAATTCTATGAAGACCTACAACACCTTCTAGAATTGACACCAAAGAAAGATGTTCTTCTCATTATAGGGGACTGGAATGCTAAAGTAGGGAGTCAAGAGATAAAAGGAACAACAGGTAAGTTTGGCCTTGGAGTTCAAAACGAAGCAGGGCAAAGGCTAATAGAGTTTTGTCAAGAAAACAAGCTGGTCATCACAAACACTCTTTTCCAACAACACAAGAGGCGACTCTACACATGGACATCACCAGATGGGCAATACCGAAATCAGATTGATTATGTTCTCTGCAGCCAAAGATGGAGAAGCTCTATACAGTCAGCAAAAACAAGACCTGGAGCTGATTGTGGCTCTGATCATCAGCTTCTTATAGCAAAACTCAAGCTTAAACTGAAGAAAGTAGGAAAAACCACTGGGCTAGTCAGGTATAATCTAAACCAAATCCCTTATGAATACACAGTGGAAGTGAAGAACAGATTTAAGGAACTAGATTTGGTGGACAGAGTGCCTGAAGAACTATGGATGGAGGCTCGTAACATTGTACAGGAGGCAGCAACAAAAACCATCCCAAAGAAAAGGAAATGCAAGAAAGCAAAGTGGCTGTCCAACGAGGCCTTACAAATAGCAGAGAAGAGAAGGGAAACAAAATGCAAGGGAGATAGGGAAAGTTACAGAAAATTGAATGCGGACTTCCAAAGAATAGCAAGGAGAGACAAGAGGGCCTTCTTAAATGAACAGTGCAAAGATATAGAGGAAAATAATAGAAAGGGAAAAACCAGAGATCTGTTCAAGAAAATTGGAGATATTAAAGGAACATTTTGTGCAAAGATGGACATGATAAAGGACAAAAATGGCAGGGACCTTACAGAAGCAGAAGACATCAAGAAGAGGTGGCAAGAATACACAGAGGAATTATACCAGAAAGATCTGGATGTCCCGGACAACCCAGATAGTGTGGTTGCTGACCTTGAGCCAGACATCCTGGAGAGCGAAGTCAAGTGGGCCTTAGAAAGCATGGCTAACAACAAGGCCAGTGGAGGTGATGGCATTCCAGTTAAACTATTCAAAATCTTAAAAGATGATGCTGTTAAGGTGCTACACTCAATATGCCAGCAAGTTTGGAAAACTCAGCAGTGGCCAGAGGATTGGAAAAGATCAGTCTACATCCCAATCCCAAAGAAGGGCAGTGCCAAAGAATGCTCCAACTACCGTACAATTGCACTCATTTTACACGCTAGCAAGGTTATGCTCAAAATCCTCCAAGGTAGGCTTCAGCAGTATGTGGACCGAGAACTGCCAGAAGTACAAGCTGGATTTCGAAGGGGCAGAGGAACTAGAGACCAAATTGCTAACATGCGCTGGATTATGGAGAAAGCCAGAGAGTTCCAGAAAAATATCTACTTCTGCTTCATTGACTACGCAAAAGCCTTTGACTGTGTGGACCACAGCAAACTATGGCAAGTTCTTAAAGAAATGGGAGTGCCTGACCACCTTATCTATCTCCTGAGAAATCTATATGTGGGACAGGAAGCAACAGTTAGAACTGGATATGGAACAACTGATTGGTTCAAAATTGGGAAAGGAGCACGAAAAGGCTGTATATTGTCTCCCTGCTTATTTAACTTATATGCAGAATACATCATGCGAAAGGCAGGACTGGATGAATCCCAAGCCAGAATTAAGATTGCCGGAAGAAATATCAACAACCTCAGATATGCAGATGATACCACTCTGATGGAAGAAAGTGAGGAGGAATTAAAGAACCTCGTAATGAGGGTGAAAGAGGAGAGCGCAAAAAATGGTCTGAAGCTCAGCATCAAAAAAACTAAGATCATGGCCACTGGCCCCATCACCTCCTGGCAAATAGAAGGGGAAGATATGGAGGCAGTGACAGATTTTACTTTCTTGGGCTCCATGATCACTGCAGATGGTGACAGCAGCCACGAAATTAAAAGACGCCTGCTTCTTGGGAGGAAAGCGATGACAAACCTAGACAGCATCTTAAAAAGCAGAGACATCACCTTGCCGACAAATGTCTGCATAGTCAAAGCTATGGTTTTTCCAGTAGCGATGTATGGAAGTGAGAGCTGGACCATAAAGAAGGCTGACCGCCGAAGAATTGATGCTTTTGAATTGTGGTGCTGGAGGAGACTCTTGAGAGTCCCCTGAACTGCAAGGAGAACAAACCTATCCATTCTGAAGCAAATCAACCCTGAGTGGTCACTGGAAGGACAGATCCTGAAGCTGAGGCTCCAATACTTTGGCCATTTCATGAGAAGAGAAGATTCCCTGGAAAAGACCCTGATGTTGGGAAAGTGTGAAGGCAAGAGGAGAAGGGGACGACAGAGGACGAGATGGTTGGGCAGTGTCATCGAAGCTACCAACATGAATTTGACCCAACTCCAGGAGGCAGTGGAAGACGGGAGGGCCTGGTGTGCTCTGGTCCATGGGGTCACGAAGAGTCGGACACGACTAAATGACTAAACAACAACAACAATTTATATTTTTTCATACCTTTCACTGAAAGTTATAATCCTTTTTGCTTTTCATAATTTTATTCCTAAGAACTTTGAAATATTCTAGAGATATATTCTCTGCCTTTCTGGGTTATGAGCTCCTGTGTATTTTTTGTATTTTGTATTTTTGATTCAAATATGACTGAAGTTCTTGTCTGGATTTTGTATAGCTATAAGCTTACAATTGAGATGCATTTTCTGACTTAAGTATTTGCTTAAAACATAAATTCCATTTTCATTGTTTTTAAATGTTTAAGCCTACAATTTTTTTCCTCACAACTGTAAGACTGCATTATATTTTTTTGGACTTGCTATTTTAAAGTATGGAACCAAGAGAAGATGTAAATAAATAGAACTTGTAGAAAATTTAAAAAATATATAGTTGCCTGGAATTATTGCAATAAAAGGAAGTCTTATAATGAGATATCTAGATGAGTTTGAAAATGCTTGTTACTGATTGTCTGGTTTAATTCTGGGATTAACCCTTAGACTTCTGTTCTTTACCTGGGAGGTCTATAAATCTCTGTAGAACTCATGGGGGAATCAGGTATCTATTCTGATACTAGGTTACAACTACATAGCATGTTTATCACTAGATTATCTGGCAATCACTGCTGACACCTTGCTGTTTACAGGGAATGGCAAATAATTTCTTTCCGGGTACAAAATGGAGAGAACATTTCCCCGCACTTGAAAAATTGCATCACTGTCTGAACTGTAAGCACACTAAAGCCTCTATTTAAGGTTCACCACATTCTCAGCACCAATGGTGCTCTGCAGTACCCTCCCATCCATTTATTTTCCCCCATTTGCAGTTGTTTTTTTAAAATGCTGATCCATTAATGTGCAAATACGTACATGAATCTGAGAACAAATTGGTTCAGACAACCTCCAAAACAGCTTAGAGCATGTCAGTCCTGATCTGTATGATAAATATTTAGATATATATCAGGTCAAGAAATGCTTCCGTACCCCTAATTTAAATGAGCTTCTTTAACTGGAATCTCTGTGTCTGGAAATTCTCAAGAAGGTGTGCTGAGTATCCAGACCGTACAAATAGGTGAAGGAGTATAGTAGAAGGACCTCCTTATGCTAGTAATTCAGACCAGTAAAACACTGTAGCATCACAGATTTGTTTCCAGATTTCTTTCCCACTGTTTTCTGCTTCTTTGGTACTTAAAAGCAATAGTGGCCCCAAGCCATCTAGTGTGGACACACAAAATATGCATTCTCTATGGTGCTGGACCTGTTTTGAACTCAAGATTCAGCACCTAGGATAGCTCTTGTAAAATTTAGAGTAGAGGTGGGCACAAAGCACCGGTTTGGCGGTTTGTGTTGGTTTGTCTTTTGGCTGAAGCGGTGTTTGGAGCTTCTCAGTCCCATCTCCTTTGGCAGGCATCCACTCAGAGGCCGTGCCCTGGCTTCCTTGTCTTGCCTCCTCTGGGCACTGCCTCTGAGTGGGCACCTGCCAGAGGAGGTGGGGCTGGGAAGCTCCTGTCACGTTCCCGCCTGTCCCTTGGTTGTTTCACCAAGCAAAGGCACAGCTGCCACCAGTTGATTACATCAACATTGTTTATTATTAATGATAGAGGTCCAGGCAATGTGTCATTTTTAAAAGAACCAAATAGAAGTTGTTTATTATTACAGGTGATGAAGGTACAATCAGTGTCGTTAACTCTTAACAAAACATCCTACTTCATCCACTCTCAACCGCCCACTCTTTCTCTCTCTACTCCAAACTCCAAATTTCAAAACCTCCTGTCTCCCCCTCCTGCAGAGACTCTTGTATCTGGTGACTCCGCCTCTCCAGCACTCTCATTGGTACATGCAAATAGCCTATTAAAATTCATGACCTGGGCAGACGCCACAGCTCCAAACACCTGTTTGGCCAAAAAACAAACCGGCACAAACCGCCCAACTGATGGTTTGTGCCCATCTCTAGTTCAGAGTAAAACCTGGAGTGATTTCACCATGCCTGTGCAATTGGAGCCACCACCTTCTATTGGATTGTAGGGTAATGCAGGTCTGCCCTCCAATCATTATTTTTGCCTCCATCACTTTGCTGCCTCTGTGCCACTTCAGCTATGGTGTAGAAGAAGGCTGAGGCCATGCATTTTCTTCTTTGATTTTGTTTTCTTTGCATTGCAATGCTTTGTGGATTATGAGGCACATGACTGATAGTTCTGAGCAGAGCAGGTGAGAGAATTTCTTCTTGAGTGTGTGTGATGCTTCAACTGTGCTCTTAATTCTGCAGATCAGGGCACTTATTTCCATCAGTCTCTCTCATTCTCTCTCTCTCTCAACATATGCGGTGCATGTTGTGTGTATCTTTCAGGGCTTTGTAAAGCTGCTATCAGGGTCGGAAATTCAGCTTCTGACACAGTGGAACAAATCCAGCAGCAAAACCTCCTAAAGGCGGTTCATGCTTGTTCTGTTAAATAGTGCTCACTTTGAGTCAAGAGGTTTCATTACTACGTTTCCAAACCTCTTGGCAATCAGGGTGGGTGGGATGGTGGATTTTCCAAAGCTTAATCACCATCATGCATTTTGCATCAGAGCTTTGGCAGCAAAAGCTTTGGATCAGTGATGGCGAAGGGTTAAAACAATAGGATCTCTGATGTAAATACGAATCTTATGAGTGCATCTATACGTCTTTAGCTTTAGAGGTATCTGTCCAATAGAATTGGAGCAAAGTGCCAGAGTTACTAACTAATAGTGATGGCAGGCATGAAATACTGTCAGTGTTAAAAAGCTTCACTATGTGTATCCTAGATAGGATATTCTGTTATCCAAATTAATGGATACGTCATCTGAAAAAAAGGATTCTCCTCCCCCTGCTGCTGCCTTTAAAAGTGTTACATCTTGCTTTGTGTCGTATATGTAGATATCCGTTTGTGACATGCGCTGCAAAACCAAGCCTGAGATTATTTTGGAGCTATCTGGCTCAAAGTCACTTTCCTTTTGCCTCTTCTCTGCCTTCAACCCCTCCTCCACACAGCAGCCGTTCTAAACACCACCCCAAACTTAAAGAAAAGACCAAGTACACACATCTCTTGGTTCAGTTTCCATTACCACAGATTTTTCTATTTCCAGAGGGATCATCTTTCACTCTGGAACATTTGCACCCATGGAGTAGATCAGGTTTTCATTGCAGATGACGGTTTCCAGTCAATGTACAAGAGAAAAAGGAAGGATGAGCAAGTTGCTCAGGTGGCGCGTGATCCATGGTTCTGGGACAGATGCAGATAAACATGGCAGGGAGAAAAATGAAGATGCAAACTGAAGATGAGCAAAGGGAGCAAGTGCTGCTCTGTAAATGGCACTCAGTATATCCAATGGATGGATCCGCAGAAGCGTGTATAAACCTGCCCAATAGGCAGGACTTTGCTGCACCCTCATTTTGTGTTTATTAAAAGAAAGGGAAGGAAGCTTGCGTGCTTGCCTCTTTTGCCTTCAGTGATTTCTCCTGTCTCAGAAGCTCTCTGCATAGATACTAGCGATGTTTTCTTCCAACGTTTATTTAATTATTTTTGCTCAGCAGTATCTGTAGCACTTTTCCATGCTGGGCACAAGGCAGTATCATCCCATCCTTTGTTTGCCCAGCCAAAGCACATTCAGAAGAACCTACAGCTATTGCTCTTTGTAAAGCATCTGGTCTTTGTCTACAGTAATAATAATTCTCATTTCCCTAAACACAAGGAAGTTTCACGTGGACCCTCACAAATATGTGGGAAATGAAAGCTCTCGCTCAACCAGACTCTCTTCATAATCCATGGTTATGGAATTTGGATCAGATTTTAAGCTAATATGTACTTTTGCAGGAAAGCATCCCTTATTGTCCAGCCTGGTTATGTACCGGCAAGCAGAGTCCAGCAGACAGACAAATAAGGAGTGTAGTCGCCAGTTTAAAATTAATGATACTGCCTGTAAGATTCAGAAGTGGAGGTGAGCAATTTAAACATACCCTGCTAAGTCCAGTATGAACCAGGCCAGAAAACCATGGATACATGGTCTAGTTCGCAAGATCGCGCCCTCCCAGTTACCCTCTTGCTTTTGAAATCTACATGTTGAATAATGGACAGCCACTGCTACATGGACATACAGAATAGGTGTCAAGGACATGAAATATTCTCAAGTTCTAATAATGCAATTTAAGCAGTGCTGGGGTGTTTTGGGAACTGTAGTTAAAAGAAAACAAAACAAAAAATTCCCAGCCGTGGTGATCACCTATTCATATCCTTCTGTTTTGCGCATATTTGGCATCTGATGCCCTGAGGAAATATGGAACATATCGGCATGAGCCAGGGAGCGGGATGATTACACGAAAGGGCATAAAAGTTGTGTGTCTTTTGTCTATCTGACTGTAGAATCTTACAGGCTAAAACCTTGATCCCAAACATGGCTGTTCTAAGAGATTTAGAAGCAGCAGTCTATACTCCTTAGGCTTTCTAGCTCATTCATGTTGTCTTTAACTAGCCAGGATGTCTGGGGTTTCTTCTCCCTCCTGTTTCTGACATAGTGAAAGGTGGTGCAAGATATCTTTCTAGAATATAAACTGAGTCATTTTCTTTCTTAATGGCATACAACATCCCATGCCAGTTGTTACCTCTGGTACAGCCCTGCTTCTATTTCAGTGTGCTTATAACACTCCTTAGATCTAACAGCCACTTACTAAAAGTTCAGGCAATTCTTGGATGCTAAATTTGAAAATCTGGTTTCTTTGTCACCACCTTGCCACTGGATTGTTCTAATAAACTCTACAGAAAATTACTATTATTACACCAACTGTGGATACAAATTATGCATTTGGCACAGTACTTTTCAAGTCATATCCTGGAGAACCCCAGAACCTCATTGTGAGTTCCTCAAGGGTATTATGCATAACAGCAATGTATCCTGAAATATAGCTTAACCCTCATTTATTTGATTTTATTCACTTTATGCAGAGGCACAGTGAGGTCCAACAAGCCTAGCTAGTTTCATATGCAAATTAAGTCTGTAACCTAGAGCATTTAGTAAGATCCTCTGCAATGCACTATGCAGGGGCTCCTTAGTAGTCAATGTCATGAAAAATAGAGTCCAGTAAAGGCAAATTTGAAAAAAAATTGCTCCCAGAATTGTGATGCATCTGCATTCAACCCATGTTGACTTAAAGTACATTACTCCTTCACTTCCTCTTAACATGTAGGCTTGGCTCTTTCAGATTCATAGATGACAGGAAGCAGCATAGTTTCAGTTCAACTTGAACAGAGTAACAGTTGCTTTTATTTTTCACACAGGGCTCTGTTTCCTGTTATTGCTCCAAAGAGATAGAAGTGGCACCCTCTGCTGCCATGGAAGAGGAACAGCCCATCTTAAAAATTCCAACGAATCCTACATTCTTGGGCAATCAACACATGTACTCAAGTGTTTCCCCAGCTTGTTTTTTGCCACGACCTGATACTCACTATAAACTTTCTCTTCTAATTCTAGCATTTCATAGATGGCATACAGTACTGGAAGGGGAATTTCACCACCCTGATGCATGAGGATGGGATCTTGTCCTACTCTACAACAGTTACTGAAAGAACATAAAAACACACCTTCCTGTGTCTTCAGACACTAAGATTCATTCATTCATTCAATGTATATTTTGTCTTTTTCCCCTCCAGTCACAGTGGCTTACAAGGTAGGAAAGGCACAGAAACAGCAAGCAATAAAACAACAAATAAAATAAGCAAACAAACACATAGAATCAAAACAACAGTCAGTAAAGAAAACTAAGCAACAACAGAGTCTATTTTGCCCCAGGAAATATATGTTCCCCAGGGAGGGTCTCATAACAAACAGGAAGGGAATACATACAAAAGCCTAGGAGGGAACATTTATTTATCCATGTAGATAATACACTTAAGACAGTTATGCTTTCCCCACCCCCTCGATCACAGAAACTGTAAAACATTTTTAAGCATAATTTTTTCTTCTTATTTTAAAGTCAGTTTACTAGGGTCAGGATATCCAAGTCAGATGTATACAGGATTATGTGGAATTGATATTTAAGATAGGCAGAGGCAAAATTATTTACATTGTTTTGTTTGTTTTTATGATTCCTGAAAAATCATCTTTGGTTTTCAATGATTATGGCACTTGTCGTAAACATATTTGTGGTGTTTCACCACAATTGTTCTTGGTACCATATAGATATGGACACAACAAATATATCATTTTAATATTTTCCCGGACCTTCTTTTGCTTTATATAAAACCAGGGTTGGGTAGTATTGGACAATTAAAATATCATTTAAAATACAAGTCTTTAAGTTCTCAATAACTCTTCATCAGTTGTGACACAGCAAAACTCAGGAGTGGGAGAGAACCAGAAGAGTTTAAAAGTTATCATGGCCAGCTGCTGAAGTTACAGAATCTGAAGTTGCATTAAAGGTCTAAAATGCAGGCTACAAAACTGAAGAATTTGTTTTGAGACCTGGCAGATTAATAGAGTCTCCAGGTCTGTAGCATCATATTCCCTGAGATTTCAGTGGGGGAAATGAGAGATGATTATAATTTATTTCAGAAAGGTTTGAAAAAGAAGGTGCAGAAAATTTGCCATTGTCTTTCCTGGGCACATAGATGAAATAACAGCCAACTCAATCCTGGATAAATCTCCCTTTCCCAAAGAGCTTCACTGGCAACTATAAAATGCTATTTATATTTCCAGGTGATTTGGAGATTCAGTTTTCTGTGTCTGCTCTCTGTGGAAAGAACTTATCACAGTCCTGGAGCAACATAAAGGGAAAGAGCTCTAGCTTCTGACAATCTGGCCAGTTTTGCTACTTATTGTGTTGGCTTGCTTCACAAGCTGAGATGCTGACCTTCTGAATCTGTAGTGGCGCTCAGATGGCATTAGTCACAGTGCTGTCTTTTTTATTATGCATATTTCATATTCAAATCTGTAACAAGATGGTTGTGGATCAAGACCACAACTATTCCCTGTAATGAAATCAAAGCTGTCTTGAAAAATAAGAGCAGATGAAGAGCGAAGTGAAAAAAATTATTAAAATCTATGAAAATAACTAAAAAATAAATTAAAAAATTGGAAGCAAATGGGGAAAAAAACCCTGAAAAGAAGAACACACACACAATGCAGTGAAAATGGAGAAAAAGAAATACTACAAGGTGCTGATTGCAGGAAATCCCAACTTTCACTTAGGTGGTAATCCTGTGTCTTAGTGACTCCAATTCAAGTGCGGAATCACATGACTCAATTATTGTCCATACAAGCAAATATTTCCTCCGTATAGAAAACTACAGATGTCACAGAAAATGATTCCAGTTTCTAAAATTGTCTTCATCTGGATGTCTCCTTAGCTTTGAGGGGTTCTGAGTCACCCAGTGTTACTTCTTAAGTGGCACTGGTACATTAGCAATTCATCATCATTCATCTGTTTTTGAATTGGGGATATTGTTTAGATTGTTGCACATGTGCATTTTGCTGGCTTTTTCTGTAGAAAAGGATGAGTGCCTGCAATTTAACATGGAAATTACCCAAGTACTTCCTCCTCCAAAATGGAAGGTCTTGAGTAATGATTCTGAGTCAGCCCAAGGGCTTAGAAAAATTACCAGCCAAGCTTCTGTCCTCAGGTGAGGTGAACCCTCATAGAATATGGAAGTGTGTGAATCTAGTATGGCTGTTAGTCCTTTCCTGGCATGACAGACCATTGTTTGTTATAACTTTCCAGCACAGCCAATACTCAATTCAATTTATTGTCATTGAACGTATATACACCGTATATACATACAATGAAATTCACAAAGAACACTCAGAGACCAGACCAAAAACACACACACACCCTCATAACAAACCCTAAATCCCAGAACCCCGCCTAAAACTCATAGTATCCACACAACATACAACACAACAGACCAAGTAATAGTAATACAGTCCAACAACTCACTGCTGGTAATTCTTAAATTGCTCCAATATGGAGCGAGTCAGATGTGGCTAAGAGTTTATGGCTCTATGGGCAAGGAAAGAAGATTTCAGCAAATGCAAGAAGCAAAGAATCCTAATTTTTTAACACTACACTACAGTCCCACAGACTCTGTTTATCTCCAGTGAGGAAGTCCTCATCAAATTCTAGTCAAACAAAGATAACTTATTTTTTCTACCTAAACTTCCATTGGTTAATGAGCCTCTTCTCTCCTTAGAACTTTACAGTAGTTATCCTGCAAACATATTCATGATGCACTAAGGCTTTTAATAACTATATTTCTTTACTTCTTTAGTGATCTTGTACTGTTACATTTCCTCTCCTTTGTTGCTTTTCTTTTTTCCCCAACACACAATTCCATTAGAAAAAAAAAACATTTCGGGAAAAATACCGACAACTAATTTTTCTTCTAAGTAACAATCTTTTAAACACCACAAATGACTGCTCATTAGCCTGTCAGTGTTTATAATGGCTTTCAAAACCGTAACAAGAATTAAAAATAGTTGAGTGAACAGAAATGGACATTAATTTGTCATACTTACAGAGAAATGCCTGAATGAGCTATCCTCTGTGCCCACTTCATCTTAACAACCAAAAGCACTCATTTATTGGTTGCTTACCTGCATTTTACCTGTCAAGTGCTGTTTTTTCTTCCTTAATATAGCTAACTGACCTAACTTTATTTATGATGTAATAGAAGACTACTTCCAAGAAGGAAGACAATCTGCAACAGTGATAACATTCTGCAGTTTAAGCTTTGTTTCTGAAGCAAAACAAAAAACCAAACCAAAACAAAAAAAAAAACACCCTAAGAACTTGCTGAATCTGGGGAGCAGGGGAGACAGAAAACATGTAGTAAGGAGAGGAACTGGTTTTAACCCCCAAAGAGCAATGTTATACAGAGACTGCATAAGCATCAGGAAGAGATTAAAGGCTGAGAGTGCATAAAGCACTTGGCTGCTGAGCAACCTATGTGGGATGTAAAGCCAAATGAACATCAGTTGGTGCCCCATGAACCAAGAACATCCCTTTGAAGCACTAAAAAATCATCACTTCAAGAGGGGCATAGCAGGTACATGGGAAACCACCTGAAGTGTGTGTTAGAATAAGAGGGCTTCAAACAAAGATTTCCTCATTTTGGTACGGCACAAAAGCCGCAGCCAGTACACTCAGGAATTGTTTGTTCTACATTGTTTTCCTGTTAGATAATTACATAAATCCTGAAGTGCAAGATGAATCTCAAAAGACAACACTCTTTGTCCTATTTGTCTTTAAGATGAAAAGTGAGAAGGTAGAGGAAGGGGGGGCCCATGGGGCTGCTCCTCCGAAGGAGACCTACTCCTCAGTGTGGTTGTGTTATTGCATCCTTAACCACCACAGGGTATCTCTAAGCAGTCAAGAAGGAAAGGAAAGAATTTTGGAAGATTTATTCAAGTTTGTTATATGAGATGCTAGCCGTGAAGAGCTTTTGCTAAACCGAAAGACTTTTATGAACATAAAATCAAATTAAACAGCACATTAAGGGTTCTATCTTCTCTGACTGATGTGCACGCGCAAACAACTCTCATTAACGGTAATGGCAGTTACGCACGCGCATCAATCGGAGAACAGATCCCTAAGTGCTTTATTGTTTTTCCTGGAGATTTTTCTCTATTGGACTTTAATTAAGCTCCTGCTAGGCTTGCAACTTTTCTGTTTTTTAAGGTTTTTCCCTCCCTGCCTTCTCTCAAAGAAAACAAAAGTGAAGTCAGCTTCTTTGCCAGATAAGGACCCCCGCCCAAACAAAACCCCAAATGTTACAGATACCCAACATCAAGTCTCTGTGGGAAGAAAGCATCTGTCCTGAAAGTTACCTTGCAGTTTTAAAGGACTTGTCATCCTGATAGATGTTTGCTAACTGACCATGAGAGAAAACTCGCCTGGTCTGCTCCTGTGGCTTTAACAACAGCTTGAGTCACACAAAATCAGCAGGTGAAGCTTTTCAAGTCATGGAGATAAGAATCATCACCTGCTACTGATCCAGATAAAACTGCTGTTACAGGCACAGCTGTAGGGTGGAAATTCTGAACTGGGTAAGACATTTTTAAACAGTAAATTAAGAAGTAAAAAGGAAGATGTTATGAACACCAACACGCACATGCTCTATTGCTGGGTGTTGTGAGGCAAATACATAAACCAGGGATTGTACAAAATATATCTCACAATGTACTGTGATGAAATACACCGTTTCAGTTCTTCAACTTAAAGCCACAAAAAACACAGTTCTTCACATTATGAATATTAATCCTGACTAATAGTATTATGTTTTGGGCACATGTATTATCAGCATGACGTGTTTAATTATGAGACAACACATATGTAGTTGTATTATTTTCCTCAATGCACAGAGTTCCTCTCAGACAAATAATTTCTGTAAAATAGATAACTGCTGAGGCAATTCAAATAAGCAGCGATAGCGCAGTATGGAGGGAGGCATGGAGCAGGTAAAGCAACATTTGGGATGCATCTTTCCCAAATTGGGGCATTTCTTGAAAAAGCGCATAGGCTATTTAATTAACTGTTACTGTATGTGATGTACTTACTTATTACTTCCACAAACTGTTCAAAGAAGCAGTATGGGAACAGTGGCTCAGGCAGCTCTCTGAAAAACATCTTGAGTGCTCCGGTGACAACGTGGATGTCCTCCCACTGGCTGTCATCCAAATTCAGCTTCTCTTCTGGGAAAACACGAGGAGAAATGGAACAACTGGTTTTAATGAAACAATTACAAGACACTAATTATTATGTTAATGTTTGCCTACTATCATCAGCAACCGTTAACAGCCTTCTGCACCTAGAGGTTTGGTGCTGTGCATGGGTTTTTTTTTCCCCTTTCTTTTTTTTTTCCATAAGAAGAGAACATTTTCAATGGAATACCATCTGTAGGAATGCAGCTAACAAAAAAAAGAGGCACAAAGAGACAGTAGCATTGACACAGTGTGTCAAATACATTTATTCCCATAATGCATCAGTAGGAAAAATTAACATCACAGATCAACATGATTCAAAGCTATTTGGTTTTGAAGCTGAGGGGCTAAGAGTTGCCAATGATGACCGGCTCATGGGACCGGCCTAAAGGCCTTGTGGAGCCAACAGGAGACATATGCTAAACGTGGCAATACAAAATGAGTTATTGCTTTACATGTGTTAGTCTTGCTATGTACAGGGGAATAATGGACCACACTTTTCTCTTTTTTCTTCTCTCTCTTTTTCTTTTTCCTCTGAATGTACTGTCAGCAAGGAATTGAGTACTGGGAGGGGAGGGAGGTTGCCTATTCATTTGTCCTTCCTGCTTCAAAAATATTTTGTTTGTTTTTTCCAACTCTGGGAGGAAGATTTGCCCAGCAATAATATTAGACAGACCCCTGTTGGCCTACCTAGGTTGTGCAAAGCTGTCAAAAATGATAACACGCTAAAGACAAACTGCATGTGCTTGAAAAACTGATTTTCTGAACAACAGAATTTTTTCTTTTCCCTTTTGAAGCTTGACTGAACTGGGGAATTTAAATATAAAAGGAGGAGAGTGCAAAAAAAAATTCTAATAAAAAAGATTGGGTGATTATTACTTTAGTTTCCTTTGAATGCTTATTAGAAACATCTGGCATTATTATTGGGCTACAACAAACTCCAGTATCAGAGACCTAACAAAATTCAGAAGAAGTGGAAGTGCCTGTCACTCTTAATTAAAAGGATTCAAAGCTCTTTACAATATCACCTGTTCCAGAAATAGACAGAATTCATAAATATGTGGCATCGCTTTTGGTTATTTTCCATCTGTATGCTGGTGAACACCATCCTGATGTTTTCAAGAAATGCAGGAATTTTGAACAGGATTTAACTGGCCCACGTTTAGTACTATTGGTAATATTTATATAGTCACTTTTAAAATAAAGGTCTGTGGGGGGGGGGGAATCCTGTACTTCACAGCTTAATTCCTCCACTGCAAGACTACTTCTGTCTGAAATAAAGAAGAATTTAAATGGATATATAAGGCTCGTCAGCATGATAGTATCATGAAATTAAAATATCTTCTCAAATAAACTACCTTTTCTTTACTTTACATAACTGAAAAATGTGATTTTAATTGGTTTTCCTTTTTGTGAAAACAACAACGCACCAAACATCCAGACCTTTCATCCACATAAAAACAATCCATTCTTGAAATTGAATTAGGAGAGCAGACTTTCAAAACAAAACAAAACTCCAAGATCAAATTTGATTGATTGTATTTCAACAATTAGCCTTTTATTTTTTTTCCCACACGCCAGTGAAAGAGACAGACAGCATCTTAGCAGGCCATTTTTACACAGTTATCTGCTCACAATAGCTTCAAAAAGAGAGACCTGATGGGGTTTACTGTCACTTTAAAGAACAGGGTGGGTTTTCACATTGTTGAAATCTGTCAGATATTTTGAAATGTCCTTCTCACTATGGTGCCACACCCCCTGCGTGCCCTTATAATAAAATTGGTTTTACTCCTGATTAAATCATTTTCTCCCTACCCACTACCATACTTCTCATAATGGACCTATGTGCACTACAGCTGGTGTTCTTCCCATGGTACCAATTCTTACTTTATCTTTTAAGCACTTTGCTGCTAAGATCTCATGCAGAGTGCTTATGTTTTGTTAAGAGCTTCATTCTTAGAGAAATAGCTTAACACATGTTCTAAAAATGTTGTACAACTTATTGTTTAAAACACATTTTGAAAATGTATAAGTACTGTAGTGCTGGCACAAACCTTTATGCACAAACCTTTCAAAAACATGTGCGTATAGACACACAAACAAACACAATTTATCTGGCTTGGTAGGGTATTTTTCTTTCTTTCCTTGTGCATTTGGTATAAACATCTAAAGTGGAATACTATGCTTCTAAGACTTTACCAAGAATTATCTTCCCAGATTTTTGCACCATTTCCAGCTCTTCAAGGCAACATGTTAGGAACTATCATCTTTAAAGCACAGGGTGTCATTTTACCCTTAAGCAATAAAGTGATTTTTTTAAAAAAGAAATTGTTAGAAGGAAAGCATGCCAAATTAATTTTTAAAAAAAGCAGCATTCTGAAAGAAACTTGAAAGCATGATCAGTGTATTCAAGGTAATACCCCAGTTTTTGTTATTAGCTGTGGGTGAAATTTAAGCACAGTTGATCACAGTTTGAAAGAGGACCAGTCCTATTGTTACCCTCTTGGAAGAACTCTCAGCCTTCTGTGAATCACGAAAAGGTGCATGTGTGCATACACATGCCAGGGGAGGAGGCAATAAATTAGTGGGGTTGTACCATGTAGACTTGCAAGTGGTCATGAGCCATGAAAAACAAATGAGAACTCTTGCTCTTTCAAAGAACAGGAACAAGAGCTCCTGGAAGGAGCAGTGGCAGAATGTTGCATTGCATGTTCATTCCTTAACAGGACTGTCCTGTTCAGGGCCCCAGAATGCCCCTCAGGAGACCTGGGGGCTGGCCCTTGTGATGTCACAGGAGGTAGGCTGAAGCAATGTCACAGAGCCAAAGTGGGCGCTGGGGGAGAAGAATCTCTGATTTTGGAAAGGGATATGGGGGAAATTCAGCAAATGGGTCCAGAATCTAGGTAAAACCCCACTCACAAAATAGCATGTCAAGCCACAGCCAAGAAGGGGGGAAAAAAATCAGTGGCTGGCCAGGTGGCAAAATGTGCTCAGCTGCTGAGGAGACTGCAGCCATTCCCACTAGAGCTCACATCCTACACTGCCTTATCTACAGCACACATGGTGGAAAGCTCACTGGGAGGTATTTCTACTGCTGCCAGTGCTTCTGCAACCAGACATCTCATGAGTTGTAATGCTGGTGCTCCACTCCTTGCTTTAGATGGCACAGTAGGTCCAAATGTATGTACACACAGGTTCTCTTCCAAGCGTTCTTTCCCCAATCCTGTTTTTTTAAAGCAGCAATGTTATGCAAGT
This sequence comes from Intellagama lesueurii, assembly GCA_037013535.1. Lineage (NCBI taxonomy): Eukaryota > Metazoa > Chordata > Lepidosauria > Squamata > Agamidae > Intellagama > Intellagama lesueurii. The sequence goes on along the minus strand of JBAJHW010000001.1, from coordinate 136,089,063 downwards.
GCACCATGGCTAAAAATGCATGTGTGCTGAACGAGGCACCATTGGTGCCAGTTGGGAATGGCTGCCGTATCTTTAAAACCAACTGGCTCCCTCGAGCCAATTTTTTTGTGGACACAAAAATAAGTGGTAAAGTTTCTCTGCTGCCCTCTGAGCGTGACAGCAGCTCTTTAATTTTACATTGTTAAGTGCATGAATTTCTGGGCCATATTTTCATTCTGAAGTTTCAATTAGGATACTTGCTCACTGGAGACTATTATTTCCTCTTACTTGTCTTGGTGGTGGTGAACCATTTAGGCACCAGAGAACCACCAAGCTGTGGTCATGCTGTCAGTTTCAATGGCTTTTTGTAAGGGATAGAGCCTCCAAATTGGATTTTTCCTAAAGGAAAGTTAGCCCCATGGTGAGGCCAAAAATCACAGGCCCCTGTTTTAAAGCCATTGGGTACACAAGCATCAAACTTTCTCCTCCTCCAGTTCACTCCCCTTAGATTTGTTTCCCAATCATAGCAATTCCCTAAGATGCTAAAAAGCAAAAAGCAAAGTGTGCTGCTTATATAGTGCCCCATAGTGCTTAAAACACTCTCTGGGTGGTTTACAAGTTAATTTTGCAGGCTACACATTGCCCTCCCTGGGTACTCATTTTACCAACCTTGGAAGGATAGATAGGTACACTTTGAGCTGCCTACCTGGGATTGAACACTGGGTTGTGTGTAAAGTTTTGGCTGCAGGACAGTAGTTTAACCACTACACCATGATGCCAGCCAAATCCTGAGACCAGGCAGCCCCAAATGAAGCTCAACATTCTATGGCTCTCAATATCCACTAAGCATGATCAGTCTTCTTTAAGTTGTTTTATGGAGAGGGCTTGCACCTTTCCTGTCTTTCTTACTGCTGCAAACACCAGATTCTCCACCCACCCTGGGGTAATCCCTCTCTCTTGTTTTTCAGCAACTCTACATTACTTCCATTTCTGTTAGCACATGCACTCAGTTAAAGGAAGCATAAAATCGTAGGCATGGAGAGTAGGACGAGATCTCCAGGACCACTGTATCCATCACCCTGATGAAGTAGGAAATCCACAGCTAAAACATCCCTAACATGTAGCCGTCAAATCTCTGTTTAAAGCCTCCAATGAAGGAGAATCCACTACCTTCTGAGGTAGTCCTTTTCACTGTTAAACAGCTCTTTCTCTCAGGAACTAGGAAACATGTCCTAATGCTTATTGGAAACTGTCATTTTTGAATCTGAACATATTGTTTCAGGCCTTCACCCCTGGAGCTGCAGAAAACAAGCTTGTTCAGCCTTCAGCCTCTCAAATATTTAAAGATGGCTATCCTGTCTCTTTTCAGCCTTCTCTTTTCATACCCACCTCCATCAATTGGCCTTCATAAACCTTGTTTGATAAACTTTTTATCATCTTTTTTGTCCTCCTCTGGACACTTTCCCGCTTGCTAATATCCTTCTGAAACTATGGCATGTACAACTGTGCAGAGTATTCCAGCTGAGATGTGACCAGAGCCAAATAGAATGGTACTGTGACTTCCCTTCTGGATATGTTCACTTCTGTTGATGCAATGTAGTACTACGCTTGCCTTTTTTTGGTGTGCTATCCCATCATTCTGTTGACTCACATTTAGCTTGTAGTTTTCTAAGACAATTAGATCCTTTTCACACATGCTACTGCCAACCCAGCTGTCACATATCCTATATCTGTGTCTCTAATTTTTCCAGTCTAAATGTAGAACTTGATATTTTTCTCTGCTGAAGCCGGTTTTCCTGGTTTAGGCCCATTTCTCCAATCTGTTAAAGTCTTCTGGGATTCAGACCCTGCCCCAACTTGTTGTCATCTCAGATTTGTTGAACATCCTTTCCACACTCTCACTGAAGTTATTATAAAGAAGTTGAGCTACATGCCCAGGACAGAACCTTGTGGCACCCCACTTGTCACTTCTTTCCAAGATGACAAGAAATTTGAGTGAGCATTCTTTGAGTACAGCCACTTATTAACCACTTACAAACCCACCCAACAACATTTAAATTGTCTGGCCCACATTTTATCAGCTTAGTCACAAAATATCATGAGAGACCTTGGCAAAAACCTTCTTAAAATCAAGATAAGTTACAACACATCTCCCTCATCTACCAAGACTGTTAATTTTGTCAGAAAAGGAGATAGAATTAGTCAGCCATGACTTATCTTTGAGAAACCCTTCTTGCTTCTTACGACTTATCAAAACAGGCTCATTTGGAGTAAGCTGGTGCAGGTTAAATAGGTTTGTTTAAAGTTGAGTTAGAGGTCCAGGACGCCATTTAGTGTGATCCTTGCATCCAAATGGCATATGCACCTCAAATGGTCCAGAGATCCTTCCTCTTTCAATTTTCTATGTCATGAACTAACTTAAGAAGGCAGCCACTTCACAATATGGGAAATGAAACACTTCCTCTGTTCAGTGTATCCTGGCTAATGACATTCATGTATGTGGTGCTCAAACTGTGGAAATCGCTGCAGCAGTCTGACTAGGCCCCAGCCCTTTGTGGTCAGGCACACAACTGGCATCTCATCAGATCATCATGGCAGTCTTTGCAGTTGAAGTTCTGCAGAGGTAAACAGTAGATAGGATACTGGCCATTATATACTAAATTTTATGTATTTTAGCAATCTAGGAAATACAGGAAAAATATTACTATGAATGGTACTCTTAAAAGAAAGGGAGACAATGCATATGCTGACTCCCACAATTTGACAAGGCTGACAAGTATGCTAACAAGTCCACAGTGTGTGTTATCACTAATCTCAGTTTTCTCTTTTCTCAGTATAACAAATCCTAAAACAGCATGGTCACTTCCATCCAAAGTTCCCAACAATTCCACCTCAATGGCCAGCTCTTTCCTGGGCCAGATCAAGAACAGCCAGTCCTCTTTTTGCTTCTTCCAGTTTCTGGAAGATAACATTGCTGGCAAGAAAAATGAGGGAGTTGTTTTTCGTCCAGTATTTCATTTTTTTTCCATATGTCTGACAAAGTGGACTTGTCCATGAAAGCTCACATTAAAATATAATAGATAGTCTTTATAATAGATAAGTGCCACATGTTTTTGTCCTTTTTTTGTATTGCTTTGTTTTGTTTCTTTGGAATTTGCCTGATATCACTTAGAAGAGTATGATCCAAATTTTTAATCTAATTATCAGGTCTATATTATTTTATTTATTTATTATTTCCACTTCTATACTGCCTCGTTGCTGTTATCACTCTCTGGGAGGTTTACAACGTACAATAAAATCCTACAATGCTCTCCTGTGCTCTCTACCATTTACACTGGTTGAAAAACAGTCCTGACAATTGTTTTGTGTTTGAGTGAGAAGTGGTTAACTGTTGGAAAAAGGAGTCAGCTTCTGGGATTTTCCCTTGGGTGGTATAACTTTGTGAATGGTAGTAGGCCATCTTGACTGCTGCCATTGATGTTGTCAACATTCAGGCTGCCCTTTGCTATGTGAACCTTGGCATCCTTTTTCCTGCTGGCAACATGAGCACAATATTGTGCAGCAGTATCAGGCCATTTCCTGGCATTTTGAATCATGAATACAGGAGCACAATATCCCACATTCATAAACCAGAGGTTTTCTGAAGAATTGAATAATTAGTATAAAAACACAATACAGTATAATAAACCCTGTCACTAGCCAAAACAATAAACCTACTTTTAAATAGAAATACAAAAATTAAAACCCATTTGAGCATCTCAGGTCAATATTCACCACTAGTAAAAGGCAGCTTTATATAGTTCTGTCTTCACTAGTTTTCTAACAATTGAGAGGGATGAGGCCTGGCAAACCTCCGTAGGAAGCTTATTACAGAGGGAAGGGGACATGACCAAGAAAGCTTGGTTCCTAGTTTTGGTCTCCTTCGGTGTTACAATTCTTAATGTCAAGGACTGCAAGAAGTGGGTGATAAGGGTAGCTATTTTATGAGAAAGACTTTCCATCAAATACTGAGGGTCCAAAATTGTTAAGGGCTTTATAGGTTTTGACCAGCACCTTAAATCAAGCATGGAAACTAACAAGACACCAAGGAAGGCGTATCAAGACTGAGGAAATGCTTTCATATTTTTTAAAGGAGAAAGGTGAGGTAAAAATATTTTAAATAAATAAATAAAATATGCTTGCTGGTACCTATAATCAGACTGGCTGACACATTTTGAACCTGCTGAAGTTTCTGTACTGACTTCAAGGGCAGCCTTACATAGAGAACATTACAGTAGTCTATTTTAGAGATTACCAACAGTTGAGCCACTGTTGTTAGGCATTTCTTGTCCAGCTGGTGATGTAGACAGTCAATCAACTGAAGTAGCAGACACTTGTATGTCACTGTTGTTGTTTTTCTCCTCTAATTTGTATCTAAGTGCTGTGCACCAGCATTCTCCACCCCATCTTATGGATCTCTTTGTAGCTGTACACATCCATGCTACTCCCCTACCTTTCCTGTTCAGTATATTTCTTTTGAATAAGCTGTACCTTTCAGTCTTTACATCAGTCATAAATCTTTATCTTGTTAGGCTTCCATAATGGTTATTATATCATATGCGCCTTCCTGTGTCAAGAATTCAAGCTCATCTTGTTTTGCATGCTATGTGTAGAGATACATAGACATTGGAAACTATGTATCCAAAAATGCATCATTTCCCCTGATGAGGTGAAGCATATATAAATGGGCCTCAAGCCAGTGTACCTTGTCCTCTAGCAGAGTAACCAGCTTGCACTTGCTGAAATTGTAGGTTTCTGCATCCTCAGGCACGAAAACAAACATATCACGGATATTGTAGGCTACTGCAAAACGTCCTTCAATGTCTATATCTCTTCTCCAATACAGATGCTAAAACAACACTCCTGGCCTTCTTCTCAAATCCCCCCACTAAATACCCATCCAAAATGGCCCGTGTTTACTCAGCTTGTTTAGAAGCTCCTGTGCATGAGCTCACAGAACCACTGAGGATCAGGCAACTGGTAACTCTTCCCCCAACCTAGTCAGTGATTCAGTTCTTCTCTGGTGTAGTCCATCCTCCAAACAATACATATTTGGAGCACATAGCTACAATTAAATGAAGAGTGAAAAACACAGAAACAAACATCCAACCAGCTCAGACAAACAATCATTTCAAGCCAACAGAGAGAGCCTCATATTTTCTTCTCTCTTCTGCCAATGCTGCACAAAAAGCCCCCAATTTCTCATCCTCTTCATAATTTCTTGCTCACAAGCTCCTAGCAACTCTGTGCACATTTGAGATCTGAAGAACATGACATTAGGGCTATGTTATTTTTATTTTATAACAATCATGTTATTTCAAAGTTCCTTAATGGTAATACCTCAAAATGTTACTTTTTTTTGGTGGGGAGACTACAATTTCCAGATTCTTCCAGCCAGCTTGTCTTGGGATGGTGGTGGTGGTTCTGGGAGCTGTAGTTCAAAAACATTTTGCTGAGCTCTACTTAATGTCTTCATACTGCCTGTTCATGAGAAGTAATTCTCATACAATGTTTCACAGGTATTGAAATATTGCTCAAATGGAAAAGCCATCAGCTTGGAAAAATGAACCCTCTTTAGGAAAGGAAAGGGCTGCTATACCTCAGTGTGAATAGAAGCACGTGTTATTTGTTGGCAATTCACTTCTGACTATGGTGGCCCTATGGCTTAATGACCTCTAAAACGCTTGGTCATTACAGCTCTACTCTTGCAAACTCAAAGCTGTGGTTCCTTTATTACGTCAATCCATCTCATATTAGGTTTTTCTCTTTTTCTACTGCCTTTCACTTTTTTTTCTTCACATTTCCCCAATCTCCTTTATGTCACTCTTCTAGAAGACTGCTCCAATTAGAATCTAGCCTGCGAACAGTACTGCTCTCAGCTTTCCTGACACATTCAAAACCCCTTGTGACATTAATGTGTGCAACCAAGAGTGGTTTTTTTTAAAGTTAGTCTGAGATAAAAGAGAGAACTACCTGAAAGCTGTAGAAGACAACCTTTCTTGGGAGGTATACATAGATATCTTCTCTGCAGTTTTAGTCATGTGTGGGACTCTAGTGAACTCCCCTTCTGAATCAGGATGCAATCATTTTTAACTATTGGTCAGAGTCATGCTAGTTCATATTCCCATCAACATGTGTCTTGTTTCAGTTCTTTCAGTTCTCTCTGTAGCTCTCTGCTCTGATGGGGCCTTCAGTGTGCCATTTTCTCCATACGGTATATGTTGCCATCACCCTTTACATGTGGAGGGTACCTGCCTAAAGAGAAAAGCCTCCTCTGTCTGCAAAGACTGTCCACATGATGCAGAAACCGGGGAAAAACAGTGTTCTAGAGTTGTATAGACACTCCACTGTGCTACAAACTATTGTGCTGGATGGGAGAGTGGTAATAGAGGGGATAGGGCTAGCCAGTCCATTTCTTTTGCTATTTGTCACTCCCACAGTCTGGATATTTGAATGAGGCTTGCTTTTAATTTCTCCAGAGGGTTGACGTCTCTTGGTTCAAAGGGATGAGTGCCAAATGGAAATCTGATGCAGCTACTTAGCTGGATTTTGACATAAGCAGATGATAAGGTAGATAAGGTTGATCCAACAGCACAAATGTCACCTATGTATGTGTATGTATAAATATGAGGCTTATACCATAGTGCATAGTACTAAATTAGCAAAATAGCTGTAATAAATAAGCACATGTACTATCCTATTGGAGGAATTTTATTTATTGCAATACTCTGAAACTTCAGTTCACTGACCTGAGGGCAAGCTGGAAAAACCTGGTATTGCTAATTTAAATCTTAATTGGACTTAGAGGGAAATAAGATTACACTGTGGCATGCTCCTTCTTGGAGTGACTCCATTGATGCCCATTGAGTCACACTGATCAGAGATGAACTCTGCCATTGTTTCTGCATGAAGAAGTCTACTGTATCTAACAACACCACAAACTGTTCAGAACCAGTACTTGAGGAAAACATAAACAATAGTTCAAAAGGGTTTTGAGAAATGCTTAGCCGGCAGCCCAAGTTATACTTTATGTGTTGCCATCATTATTCATACACACAGAGATGTATGGAAATATATTAGGAATATGAAGGATGCAGACACTTATTATCATGCTATGATGGGCTTATCTACTCTTCACCATTTTAAGAATGTAGCACAGCTGTAAACAGTTTTCATATTCAGCAGCATTGGCACCCTGGTTTTATGGATGCGGACAGCTGAAATGTTACACAGAGTAGCTTGCACAAACATTATGACAATAGTGTAGTACACTACATTCTGTGTAAAATAGCCGGGACAGGTTCAGTCTGCATTGTTTGTCTATTATTTGCAATCATTTCATAACCAGTTACTACTACTCTACAGGAGGGACGTGGTGGCGCTGCGGGTTAAACCGCAGAAGCCTCTGTGCTGTAAGGTCTATAGATCTGCAGCTGTAAGATCGAATCCACGTGACGGAGTGAGCGCCCGTTGCTTGTCCCAGCTCCCGCCAACCTAGCGGTTCGAAAGCATGCAAATGCGAGTAGATAAATAGGGACCACCTCGGTGGGAAGGTAACAGCGTTCCGTGTCTAAGTCGCACTGGCCATGTGACCACGGAAGATTGTCTTCGGGCAAACGCTGGCTCTATGGCTTGGAAACGGGGATGAGCACCGCCCCCTAGAGTCGGACACGACTGGACAAATTGTCAAGGGGAACCTTTACCTTTACCTTTACTACTCTACTAGGAATTAAATCCTGTTTATAATCGCAACTAGAGTGGACCCACTGAGTCTATAGGAATTGGTAAATCAACATTTATATTTCATTAATTCATTAGTGGGTCAGTGGTAGTTTAGACTGACATTGGATTGAGGTCTAGGATCTGACTATGGAAAGTAATTTAAAACTGTGAGTGATGCAATGCTGCTTTCTTTTGCCCTGCTCACCTCCTCCACCATGGTTATGCCCTCCTCTAATCATCTGATTTTTCTTCCTCGTTGTTTCAGATATCCATGGAAAACCCTTGGAATACCAAAGAGCCTTGCTTTTATGAAGCATTAACATATTAATATTTTTGTATCAAAGGATGATTTCCCCCCCCCCTCCCGACAAAGTAAGTGAGCTAGATCTGGGGGAAAAGAGAAAGCATAGTTGTCTGCAGTGCTACAAACAGAATGGCTAGGTGGAACTTGCAAATAAAAGCACTTGAATTACTCCAGCACTTCTGCCCCTGAAATACACCCCATCTTTTTCTGCAAAGAATGCTCTCTTCCTCCAAATTTCCATAATTTGAAAAAAAGAGAGACAACTCCTGTGCCTTGTTCCTCATGTGAAGAGTTGGCAGCCCCCAGGAAGAGGTGGAGCTGTCATATGTATATATTACACTACTGAACTAGGAAGTCTGTTGCACAGTTTTGAAAAAGCACCCAAATCTTGCTGCAGTTGTGACTTCAACTAGGAAGATGAGGTTTTTTTTATTTTAAAAAAACTGTTTTAAGTATCAGGAAGATGAGTAGGTAACTTGAGCCTCTTTCAAGGAGAAGAAACAGTCCACAAACTCTTAGCAGGTTGAGCCATAGCATGGTGGAGTGGATTCCTGCTTTTCACAGGACCTAGCCAGTTCCGACCGATGCAGAAATTCCATGGATTGTAATCTCAGTCCTCGCAACCCTGTTCCAGTCCATGTGCATGGATGGATTTTAATGATGGGCTATGACGTTCAAAACTGAATATTTATTTCAAAGTGTGATCAGGGTTATATATTCAAAATTTGGCTGAAATCCTGTTGTCGTAAATTTTAAATAAATCTTCAGTTTAATTAAATTAAAAATGCCCTACCTCCCCCTCCAGGGAACCCTTTTGCCCTTGGGAAACCTTTGAGAGCATCAGGATGTAGGGTTGGGGGGAGCGTTTAATATTGGAAAATCACTGTCAGAAAATTTCTGTCACCAGATGATGATCTCATCTGGTTTACATGGCATAAATTTACACTCACATGATTTCAGTCTATGAGTTTTAATTGATACACGTACATAAATGTTTTGTCTCTCTAAATATAATCTATAGACTATCACAGTTAAACACATTCCCATCTTTTCTGTCTTTCTGTTACAGCTTTTCTCTTTCTAGAGTTGTGGTGACTCCTTCCTTGAAATGTTGTTGAACTACTGTTGAACTATCAACAGTATCTAGCATGAAAATTTCCATATCAATTGTTGAATTTTAAGGGTGTCTCTAAAAGTTGCAATTTATTTTAAAGATTTGTGTGTAGGGGGATATTGTTGCTAGCAGAAGAAGTTCAGTGCTCCTTGTGAAAGTTTTTACTTCAGTAGTGCTACATTTGGCAATAGCAGCAGAGGTTGTTTCAATGTCTGGTGACTGTCATTCACTGTCCTTCATACCTAAGATGTGCTGAATATAGCTTTGTTATCATCTACTCTGGGAGGAAAATGGCAGCAGCACCATTAATGTGAAATAATTACAGTCAATAAAGGAGTGAACAATAATAATGAGTGAATACTACCATGTTTCCCCGAAAATAAGACAGGGTCTTATATTAATTTTTGCTTTAAAAAAATGCACTTATGGAGCAGTTTAACAGGGACAGTTATGGCATGGTTTAACAGCCACGCTAAAAGAAAACACCTGAGGTCAAATTAGGCAATATTTATAGTTCATAGTTAGAAATGATGCTCTCTTAAGAGATGAACAACATATTTGCCATAGCCCTGCACTTTTCCTCATCTCTCTATCTTGCATTCTAGCATGTTTTGTTTTGTGGTTGGTGACTGGAAAGCAAAGATGGGCTCAGATTGCAAGTCCGATTGTCAGGGTCATCTAGTTGAAGAAACGGCACTGTGAGAGGAAGAATGGGCTAATTCCAGATTCATTGCCTATAATATCTAGTTTAATCCTCAAAGGCAGAAGAAAGAATCTGCAAAGTAACATGTCTGGGGAATTTTGCTGGAAAGGCACACTCATGAGTGAATTCTATAAGAAGGTCTTGACTACGAGAGGAAGCATTCTCAGATAAAACTGCATAATGTTAGTTGACTTGTAAAACCAGTCTCACAAGGCATTTTATATACTTATACAATTGACACTCGACAGGATTCTACCTGCCTGTTCCCTGATTCAGCAAATGACCCATATTCAGGGCTTCTTCATTCCAGAGATACATAATGAACTGCTAGAATGTTAACGTACTGGTGCCATGTTGCAAAATAAGATCAGTTAATCCATAATCGCACAACCTGCAGAAACATTCACATGGGAAGAACTTTACCAGCACTGCCACTCATTAACTACATGTAAGGGTGGCTATACCTTTGACAGATGGTAGATGAAACTAACAGATGGCTGTTTTGAATACCTCTTCTTTATTTTTATATTTGGACCTTTTTTTTAAAAAAAGCACTCAAGTTAACACAAATAAGAATGTAAACTACAAACCTGGGGTGACCTGAGCTTTTTGAGCTGGATAAAATGCCCTGTATTTGTTCAAACTGCTGCAAGGGCATTTTGTAAGAAAGGAAGTGAAGAGTTAGAGTAAAACAGAGTCTCTTTGTGTCCACGCTCATGCCTATGATTCAAAAATATCTCCACGCTTCTTGTCATTTTAAAATGGGCTTTGCAATTAAAGCAGGGTGGCTCTTGAATCCTCACATACAGTCCTTTCATTCCTGTTCCTTTCATCGTTTTTAACACAGCTTCTGTTTCCATGTTGTCAATGGTCTTTTCATAGTACACAATGTTTCATAATATTTGGCAGACTCACCCAAAACCTGATTCACTGTCTGCTTGTGATCCCTAGGTCAGGAATTACTCCAGACATAAAGTTCCCCAAAGGGTAAAACAAATTATTGCAATTAAGATGCAACCGAAAAAAGATAAAGAGGGGGAAGTAATTTTTCCCTCTGTCGTTGTAAGATTTAATCTCCACGTTCACATTTTGTGCCACTTCCCACACAAAAAATGAAAAATGAGTAAAAATAAATAAAATGTTGCATTGTAACTTTGAAGACTAAAGCAGGCTTAATGCTTAAAAATAAATAAATTGGACATTATGAGGGATCACAGGGAGAAAAGGAAAGGGACAAAGAGCCAGAATAAAACTTTATAATGAGCTCGGGGTTTTTTTTTCTTTTCACTGGTAGAGAAAAAAAGGCAATGAAACATCCTCCTATAATGGTTGATCTCAGAAACATTCAAATGAGCAAGCAGGCCTTCACTACAGTAATAGGTGCAAGGGATGGATCCAAAGTAAGATATATTAGTGCAATCTGGGAGGGTGTGCAGGAGCTGTATGTCCCTCTTCTTTCAGGAGCCATTAATTTAGTATGCTTCAAAGGAGCAGCTTTGAAACTGAAAAAAAAGGACCTGTATCACCTCATTGGCTTATTGAATAGTAGGTGTGCTGGTAATTTTTGCATGTCCCACTCTGATTACCCTGAGGGGCAAGATATGGGTAGATCAAGGGTGGTGTCACATTTAAATAGGTCACACTGGCGGATAGTGTGGATGGGGAGATCAGTAGAGGTGAGTTCTCAAGGAGCATTTGAGGGTGATTTTGCAACCAACATCTCAGCACTGCAGATCCTGAGATTCAGTTGCTGGGATTGGGGGGGGGGGGTGCACAGGTGGCAACCCATGCCTGGGGGGCACCTACATTTCTCAAGTATGAGGTGGCTGGTGGCCAGGGGGGGTCATCCAGTTGTTGGCTGGCCAGGAACGGGCTGTTAGCTGGACAGCACATACCCAGGGCCTGGGAGTTAAAAAGGCGGGAATAGGGTAGGGGTAGGCAGGTCCCCCATGCTTGCCCAAGAAATCTGCACTACAGTAGGCCTCTCTTCAGGGAGAGGGAAATTGTCATTAACTTGTTAATAAAGTGTGGCCCTCGTTTACCCATCACCTGTGTCTGTCTCCTTATTTGGGTTGGGCAGACAAGGGTCACCCAGCATCTATTTCCTCTGCAAAGTGCAGATGCAAGAGAGTGTTGGGTTTGTTCCAGGTTTGTGCATCTCAGTCATTAACTTTCCAGTTGTTTTGGAGAATCCCTGACAAACTCCTAGAATCCCTGACAATTAGCATGATGACCAGGGCTTGTGGGAGTTGAAGTCCAGTGCATCTGAGGGGATCAAAAGTTGAGAACAATCACTCTAGGTCACTATCTCAGTTGAGGCAAGACAACAGTGAAGCCTCGTAGACCTGAACAGTGCTCCATATGAACTATACATATGGTGAAACACATGCCCCACAGCAAAGTAGGAAGCATTTAGGTTTCATGTGATGTTTTCCATGTTTTGTGGTAGAATAACTATGTCCTATAGTTGCAGAGTGTGGGCGGCATACAAGTCGAATAAATAAATGAATAATAAATATGTGAGATAGCCAATAAATTGGAAATCTCTAGAATGTCTCATTTTAAGCCTGCTTTACACACATACAGGCTTATGGTACCGTATACAGTACCATATACAATACTAAGCATGTGACTTTATTGTCTTGAAACATTTTACATTTTAAGGACATTTTATTTTAATTTTATACTGAGGTTTTAACTGAGCTATTGGAGTGATTTGGAAAGCAAAACAATTAAATAACAGGGGACTCCTACATATAGTATGTTTACACAGAAGTAAGTTCTACTGACTTCAGTAGGATTTACATCTGAGTAAGTAACTATAAGACAGTAGCCGAAGATGACTGTTGGATACTTGGGCTTTTAATTTATAAACATCAAAGCGAGAAGTGCTTTTATTTTGGATACAACTTTATGATTGCCAAAGCAGAACACAATTGGTTGGTCTGAACTTTCTAAATGACTGTTTCATAACAGCTAGTTTCATAATGCGAATCCATTTTGGATTATCTGACCAAAGATAAGACTTCAATGGACTTACAGTATCAGTCACTACTTTACCAGTGCCACAAAAGGGAATTGGAATTAATTGGATTATGTTAGTCTCCACCCGCTGATTGTAGAAAAGTCTCAAACTGTAACTATTTCAAACAAACCCTATCTCTCATCAACCAAGGGATTTGCACTTCTACTTGCCACTAAGGCTTAATTTCTTTGCAATGCTCTCCTTTGGTTTGGAAGAGGTCACTGAAATACTTTATTCAAGTTTATTCACATTGATAGGGCAACTTTCTTCATTACTTTAAGCTACTTTATGCCGTTATGCTTCTCTTTATTTTCTGGGAAGCTCAGCTTTCACTTCCTTTCAAATTTGATACTGCTGCTGAGATGGGTCCCTAATGTGCTGTGCTAGTTTAGTAGGGTGAGGATGTAGAAAAGATTGTGAGAGGGTGGGTGCTGTGGTTTGCTAATGGCACGTACACAAGTGACACTATATGGCCACTTATGATAATTTTTGCATTCAGACTGAGTAAAAAGTATAATACTTTCTGGCATTCAAATTGCATTCAGATACAGGTATCAATGTGCAAAAGAAGAAGGGCATTACGGTATGACTTCTGCTACCCCCCTCCTACTGGTACTGCTGCCGCTCCTGCTGTTACTGCTACCACTAGACCTGGCATGCAGATCTGATATATAACTCACTGCTAGATTTCCATTAATTACAACACAGACTTTCTTCATGTAAATGTTTTGTTCCCATTTATCTGGTAGTATTATTTTGTTTGTGAATGACACTATGCCATGACATTACTACAAGGAGGAAACTGTGATATTTGAAGACCCAACATGGTGTGGAAAAGCAAGTAGTTAACAGTACACATGATTTTGAGGTCTGAGCCTTAAAGAGAAACGGATCTTTTTGAATTACAGCTTGTGAGACAGGACTCAAAAATTGTGGAAGACTGTGACAATTGTATAAATTAGTTTAATTTGAATACTAGTGATGGTATGCCAATAATTCAGATGCTTAAGAACCTGGGATACTTTCCCTAAGGATACAGAGTAGTGGTAAAGATTACTGTTATTACAAATATTATGCCTCATCTGTGGTGCTCAAAAAATGACAGAGATGTGTGTGGGCCAGAGATGTATATGGGAATAATATATGAATTTAACGTCAACAGATCACAGCATTTAAACATGATAAGATATTTCCTCATATGTTAAAGTGGAACTGACTGGATGGTGTGGGAGAGTTTGGGCTTTCTTTGCCACATTACTGGAGCTATTTTTTCACAAATTACCTTTCATTGCCCCTTTGCTCTGTTTGAGTTTCTCCAGGCTGATCTGTGCAGAAGTCATGGTGGTGGAGTGCATGTGTCTTTGTACCTTTCTTCTAAAGGCCTCTCCTGATCTTATCTCATCATCATGGGGCTTGCTGCAGTATAATTTCTTACTGTAGTGATGAACTTCCCATTTGAAAGCATAAGGCTATATGGGAGAAATACGTGATACAGCTCCTTCCTTTCTCTGTGTTGCCTCATTATTCTGGAGAGTTTATATCAATACAGGAAAAGAGCTGTATCACTGACTCCTCCTAGAGTTTTTTGGTATTATTGTTTTAATGTTGCAAAAAGTTGTGCTGCAGCAGGTTTAATGCCTTAATGCTAATATCAGAACAGTTTGCAAGACTCCGCTTCTTATTCACTAATGCTCAAGGCATGTTAAAAGGCAGTTTTTATTTTTTTAAAAATAGATAAAACCACAAAAATCACAATATTATGCAAACCAAACCCACCATTTGTAAAACCATTAAAATCAACACAGCTAGGTAATGTAGACATCATATTACATTCTGAAAAGTTTACTTTTTTCACCTTCTTAAAATCAGTCAAGAGTGGAAATAGATGGCAGCTCAGAAGAGAGTGCACCCCATAATCTGAGCTGTTTTCTCCCTCCCATAATTTGTCCTAGAGACAGATTGTAATCCCCTTCTTGCAATACTTCAAGATGATTGGAGAGGTTTTTTTTGTCAATGGAGTGCACCTTCATTACAGGTCATCTTGGACCACTATCATTTCTGATGTGACAGTTTTACACTCCCCCCCCCCCAACCCAACCCTACAAAATTTGACAAAAGTGTTTTGATTAGAGATGACTGGGGGCGGGGGGAAGGCATCCTCCCTTAAGTCTTTGTCTATATGTGCTCCCTAGAGTCAGCCATCATTTGGGTCTTATTTATTTTATTGGTTTTGTTGGGTGGTTGGGGTTATTGTTTATTTTATAGAGTAGTGTCCCACACTAAGTAAGTAAGTAAGTAAACAAACAAACAAATAAATAAATGCCAACTATAATTCACCTTGCTTGCTGAATCAATGTGGCATTCTGAAGGCAGGCATCATTGCAGGTAGCCATAGGGTAGTTTTTGTTTCTGTGCTGTGCTGTCAAGTCAGAACCGACCTATAGCAACCCTAATAGGGTCTTCAAGGTAACTGATTCTGGAAATTCACCCTTGGTGACTGACTTCAGTAATTAATATTTTCATAGCACACTTCATATCTATCATAGCTGAACAGCAAACACTGAAGTCTGTTTTCTCTACAGCTCATTCAGCAGCAATATTATCCTCTGTAAAAAGACCTCAACTGATGTTGCTCCCTATTTGTCAATACACTTTATTTTAAATTTATTTTATTTATTTATTTATTTTGTATCCCACTCCCATTAGTGTCACAGCACTAGTCTGAGCAGGTTACAACCCTTAAAATAGAAAACACAAATGAAAATAGAAATATTAAAACCAATAACAATAACCCCCCCCCCCCAAAAAAAAACAGATGGCACCGACTAATTTCAGAGTGGATGGAGAAAAAGAGGGGAGGGAGGAAGAAGAGGGGAGAGAAAAAAAGGGGAGGAAGGTGGTCAGCTGGGGTCGATGTGGAAGGCCTCCGTGAAAAGCAATGTCTTTAATTGCTTCCTAAAAGTCCACAGGGAGAGGGCTAGGTGGAGCTCCTCCGGAAGCTGGTTCCATAAAGTTGGAGCCACTGCAAAGAAGGCTCTACCTCTCGTAGAGGATTTATGGGTCTCCCTTGGAGTGGCCACCCAGAGGAGCCTCAACTGGGATAATGCTGCAGCTTTCGTATGAACTGTCAGCTTGAAATGCTGAAACTACATATTCAAAAAAACGCCATACTAATTTTATTGGGATGATTTGTAAACAAGTGTTACCAAAACTGCAATCTTATTGATTTTGTTCATTCTTTTCCTCTAAGATCTCTGAATCAAATTCCTGGATTTTCATACTTTGTAACATGAAAATCCAGGAATTAGATCCAGAAGAGATATAGGAGAGGGATCAATAAGCTTCTTAGTATATTGTGCAAATCTGAGCTACATAATGTAAAATAAAGAAATTTTGTTTCTTATGTTTAGTGGGCAATTCTCCCAGCTACTGATGGATTTGAACAGGAACATCCATAGATCTCAATACTGACTGATCAGCATTTGAAGAGACTGGACACTGCAGTTGGTTTTAATAGTACTGAAACTGAAGAGAGATTTATGCTTCCTTTTGGATATAGAATTCTAAGCTAAGTTTTCAGGCAAGCCGACAACAAAGCAATCGACAAGAAAGATAGCATCTGTTTTTCTGACTATTCAAGCTGAAGTTTTTCATTCTAAATGCAAGCAGTGTTTCCAAAGTTAACATAATTAACTCACAACAATCCTGGAACATCATAATATAGGATACAGATGGAAATTCAAAGCTTTAAAAATGTCATATAACTGCAACAGGATTACTATTCCTTATAAAAGAACAAATCTGAATACTAATCGAAACAGGTGTTTTTATTTCAAACACTTCTGAACACTGTGAAATTACTAGCAGGGTTATTTATGTATTAGCTGGCTATGAAGCTTTCATTTTAATAAAAAAACGCTATGATCTCAGATAACATCAAAGTGATAAGATTAAAAAAAAAGTATGACATTGAACATTGCTTCCTGAATAAAAGACCAGGAGTTCAATTGTTTTATAATTTTAAGGACTATTTGAGATATCCTTATAACTGTGAATCCACCCACGTTTTGATATATATTATTGATTATATTTATACATAAGTGGGAAGACTTCTAGGTATGTTGCCCTTCAAACAATCCTCTAACGCCAACTCACAATTTGCTTACATTTTTAAAACCTAAAATATATTAAATCTTGAGGAGGAATTACCATCAAATTGTTCAATGCCGGGGGAAGTGGGTGGAATAACTCCCACTGCTTAATGTGTTATCATTTTGAGGTGCTCATAATAGCTGAAGCCTTTCTGGACAAAATCTTTCATATTAATCTAGTGTTGCATAAAATTCAGGATAACAGGTCTCGGGGTCAAGAGTCATTCATCATTAGTTGAAGTGACATTTGCAACCCTTCACATAGCAGCTGCATGAAAGGAGAGAAAAAGGTATTCTTTGCAAGGACAGGGGGTAGAAAACAATCCAAGCACTATTTGGCAGCAAGAAAACAAGGTGCCACTATGTCAGCATGGTAATGTGCTTAAATTCAGTGATGTCATTCTTCCCTAACCTCAGGAGTCACAAGGCAGCTGCATTCCTGAACTTAGTAGTTCTGGTGGATATAAGCAATGACTGGATGTAAATGAATTACATTAGTGTGGCTGTGAACACAGCTCTATGCATCTAAATGATGATTTATATCAGGATCCTATCTAGTTATTTTGGGAGTTTTCTGCTTGTGAACAAGGGAGCCTTGTTCTCCTGGCATCCTCTAGGCATAATAGGTTCTGGGAAGCTACAGCAGATAGCTTTTGAGACTCAAGACAACATTCCAAGACATTACAACAGAACCCACTGGCTAAATTAGGCCTTCTAAAGGCTATTGACTGAGAAATTTAAAAAGTTATTCCTTCATCCCTCCCGCATCCAATTGCTGCATGCTTTGCTTTCAGCCAAACATTAAGATCAGGATGGAAAATGCTAGGAAATAGAACTGTAATCATCACCATGAAGAAGATAAATTTGTACTAAATGTCTAATACTTCATAGCCCTTTTGATATTACAAGTTCATTTTAAGGCAACATATATTTTATGTCACAGTAGCTTTTTATTATGTGAAACATGTGATCACTTTAGAATCACGCACATTTTCATATCAGACTCATTAAACATGCTCCCTGATTTTGTGGGTTTGGGTGTAGGGCTGAACTCTTTCTCCCTCAGATGTTAAGGCTTCACACTGACTGCTATAGAACACTGCATCACATATTGTACATGCTGGTCAAATCCTATTGCTGTAAATTTATGCTGCATAAAACAGATGATGTCATCATCTGGTAATGGGAATTTTTAATTTAAATTAATTGAAAGTTTCCCACCACCGCCCTTTTCAGGTTGTAGAACCATCTAGTGCTCCTTTTTCCCTGGGGAAGCCTTTGGGGGCCACAGGATGGGGGGGGGGGGTAGGGAGATGATCACTAGTGGTCTTGATCCCAGCAGTGTTGGTTCAGTGGCAATTTTTGGTTATTACAATGTCCTCTCAACCCCCAAGGCTCCCAAAGGCTCTCCCAGGACAAAAAAGAGCCCTCAAGGGCCTAACATCAGAACAAAGGGGACAGGAAGCTTTCAATTAATCTAATTTAACTATTTCCTTTTCCAGATGATGACATCATCCAGTTTATGCAGCATAAATTTAATAAATATCATGTACCGTCAAGTCAATTCTGACATATGGTGACTCTTCACAGGGTTTTCCAGGTAAAGAATGCTCAGAAGTGGTTTATCATTCCCTTCTTCTGGGGACGTCCCAGAATGGTGTAGCTTGCCCAAGGCCACACAGGCTGGCTCTTCTCCCCGGAAACACCGTGGGGAATCAAACTCCCAACCTCTGCCTCCACAGCCAGATACCTGAACCACCGAGCTTTCCAGCCAGCTAGCCTAAATTATGCAAGAGGATTTCAGCCATTTTGCCTCAATTGTGTTTCCCTAATTTGTATAATTCCTAATTATTTACTTTAAAGCATAATGTGCCTTAAAGTATGATATGAATTAATAATATATTGATAGCTGGGAAACAAACTTATTAACTTTAGAAGGAGAAATCTACCCTGCCTATTAGAATTGCTTGAGAGACTAGTGCTTGCAAACCTGGATACAGCCACAGGTAGGTAAAGCTAAATGCCTTCCATAGGATCATTCTGAACAATGTAAAGGATTGCTAGGACTAGACTGCAGCACTAAGGTATTTTCATGGAAGTAATTGAAATCAATGGGATACGTTTCTTAATTAATACAGTCAGAAGTCAAACTAAGCTATTAGTACATTAAATAAGAGATATCTGTCGTTTGAGAAATATACATTAGGGAAATGAAACACAGCAGCTACACCCCTTCTGCTTATCCCCACTTCAGTTTAAGAAGTCATGATCTCCTAACAATTTCTTCTAGTGGAAAGTATGCATTTCCTGGGTCTTGCATTCCATTGCGATAAAAACTCCTCAATTGATTCAATGAAGGTTCTGTCTACAGAACAATGATAGCTTTGACCCCTTGAAATGTCCTCTTGCAGTTATTTCCACCACTCGCTCACAAAGGTAGCTGAGGCAACACTGATTACACACATGGACGGCTAAGATACAAATAGCTGTTGTTGGGTGTTTTTAATCAGTAAGAAATATGTCAAACCAAACAGAAATCTCTGCATTGACCAAAACCCCAAATAAATCAATATAGGGGTGCAGATAGAATTTAGGGACAGTGTATCAACTAGCGATGACAGTCACAATTTGTATATATATTTGGAGAAGATTGATAGCACATTATTGGGATACATAGTGTGTATCTGAGTTTTGCAATTAACTTGCTATTGCCTCTGTGAGCTCTCATATACACAGGGAATTCCCAGTTTCTTTTAGTGAAAAAGTTAGGGGAAAGCTTTGGAGAGAAAACCTCTGTAACGTTCAAGCACTTTCAACCCAAGCAAGATATTTAGGTGTTTGCAAACAATATTAAATCACAAATATTAGATATCCTGCCAAACCTTTCAAACTGCATTCATTAAGCAGACCTGTGATTTCTTTTATAGGAACATGCAATATAATTTCCCCTGGAATGCTTATGAAAATCTTTTTCTAAACAGAACTATTACAATCAATTGTAGAGGCTATTTTTGGCCATCTCTACCAAATGGGCTCCAATTTCCAGACAAAGTGAATGGGAGTCCATAAAATTTGTGAGAAATCTTCATAGTTACCATTATATAATTGAAATTTGGTCTACTAAGAACATTTGCTCAGAAGTAAGTCCCTCTAATTTAAACAGAACATATTTCTACTGAAATCATTGGAACCTACATAACAGGAAATATGACTGGGATTGCTTAGTGTATTAAAATTGCAGTTCTATTTAAGTCTATAAAATATATTGATTTATTTATATTATTGTTTTGTCAGATATTCAGAGTATTTAGCATATTCAAACAAAGATCGTGCATGCAATCTTATGGTAAAACTGATGTGGCTCTCCGGAAAGTATATCAAAATTCAAACCTTGGAAGAGGAAGAGCAGGAGAACTCACTTAAATTGTTATGGAGATTTGATATGGGAGAAGAAATAAGTATTAATGCTTTGAAAAAATATATGGAACATTAGAATATTAAACTCTTTGTCAGTAAGAATGAAAGAAAAAATATAAGTTAGTTGAAAATGATACTTAACTCCAGTGAAATTAAATAAAATACAGTAGATGGTAATTAATCTAAGATGTGCTACAGAGGGTGCCATGAAGTAGGTACTTGTTTTCATATATGGTGGGAATGTGAGTATATATTGAAATTTTGGCAACTGGTTTTTAAGGAAATAAATATAAAAAGTTTGCTAAATTTAGTTGTATGTCCTCAAAAAGTGCTTTTATCATTTTTTTTGAAAATGAGGAAGGTGATTGGACAACTAAATAATTAATTCCAATTTGTTAACAGTGGCAAGATTGATTATTACTATTATTTGGAAAACAGCTTGTAATTTCCAGTTAAATGATTGCTATAAGAAGTTTAGGATATAGCGATCAATGATAAGCTTACATATAATATAAAACTTAAGAAGAGGTAACAGGAAGAGACGAATTTATCGATACATGTGGATAATTTATTGATTTTGTAGTAATAAAGGGTTCTTATGGGGGCAGCATTGTGTATTTGGATATTTGTTTATTAAGATTTTTCTTTTCTTTTCTGGTTGTTTTGCTTATGCTTTTGCTGTTTGTTTTGGGTTTTATTGTATAAAATAAAAATATTACCATTATATATTTAAAATACATTCCATATAAAAAAAGGTAAAAAGGCAATCTGAAAAAGTAAAGTGTACGTAAACCCATCTCCCCAAGCATATGTATTATTATCTATCCATCATGTTAATATATACATACTCCTTACATTCCTATTTATGTTTTATTATTGTGTACAGCTCTGACCCCTCCCCCTGGAGATTTTCAATATAAGGCTGATAGAGTAGCTATAATATTTCCTATTATTCTTGAAAAGCATCTTTTTCCATATAAACCTTGGAAATTTCCTTTAAAGAGATGTGCGTGCCCTCTAAGAACTGAATATGAAAGTTTATCCAAAAAGGAGAAGCCCAAAAGATAACAACGATGAAAATTCATTTTAACAAGCCCCCCTCCCTTTCTCCCCCTGCATCTGGGGAGTTTTTAAGTCTTTCAAATGCTAGAGTTCTTTCAATCAGAAGATGCCTTAAAGGGACAGAAGGTCTTAAAATACGCTTCCTATGTCCCTAGTTGAGAAAGATACATAGAAAGGGAAGAAAAGTCAAACAACAATACAAAAAGCATTAATGCAAAGAACAGTGGAGTCTCTCCCTAATTTGACTTTCTCTACAGGTGGTCTGCAGCTGTATCCAAACAGGTTATAGTGTTGCCTTCTCATGAGGACTACAACAAAGTGGTGCCTGTATTCTCAAGAATATATTTCATTTAGTGGCACAGAATGATTTTCAGGTCTAAAAATAAAAGGAGGAGGGGAAGAGCATTTTCCAGCATAGCCTGAGGTAACTCCCTGCAACAGTAGAAGACAGTAGCACTCTTTTTTCACTGGCTGTGCATGAAGATAAAGGATATCAGAAACCTACTTCACATGACTCACTGAGGCCCATTGCCAGCCTGTAGCTGATTCATTCTGTTTGTATCTGCTTATACTCAATTGACTACTTCAACAGACTGGACCAAATCAATGAGCAATAGTCTGTTTTTCCGTTGGACCTCTGAGGTAAATCAACGGAGCCTTCCAAATGGACATTTTATTCTATAGTGCTGGATGTTGGAACCCCAGAAGTTGTAAATAAAGCATATGTAGCAACACCCTTTGGCATTTAAGTCTTGACCCCCAATGGAGAGGATATGAATAAACTCTACTACAACAGTGGCCTCCAGGAACTGAGGGTTTAACTTCTGTTATCTTTTCAAAAGCTACAAGCAATGTTCACTTATAGGCTTAGCCGGTAAAACACTGTTATGTATTTAAGTAACAGGGGTAGAAGTGTGTTTGTTTACTAAAGATCTGCATATATTGGACTGATTTATAAGTCTTTAGAATGCTTATCTCTTTGCATTTCAAGTGAGTTCAAATTCAAGAATAAGCTTATAAGGAAAACTGGATTCTCCAGTCACCTTTGGGACCTACTTTAATTGCCTGTTTAGAGTTGTGAACTCTTGGCCATTACTGTTCTCAGCGTACACAGACCTGTCCAGATCACCTCCACCCAGAGCCTCACAAGTCTGAGTAGGGCCAGTTGTCTAACAGTGCTTCCCAACTCTATCCCTTGACAGAATTCCTATGTGAATCTGTTGGTGAACACCAAAAGAGACCAAATAAGAACATATCCAATGTATGACCAAATTAACCTACACATTAACCAAAAATGATCAAATTAACCCGCATTACTGACACCAACCATACCACAAGGCCCCTACAACAATGGAGAAATGAGCAAGAAAAAAGGTCCTATTAAAGCCCGAAAGTGATGAACCAGGTCCTCCCCATCTGGGGTGTGCATTGTAAAAGTCTGTATCTCAACCATTCTTGTCACTGATTTATGGAAAGTACAGCTACTGAGGGAGTTTAACGTTCTAAAACCTGTTAGGCAAAGTAAAATATTGCAGCCACTTTGGGACTTGGTTCTCTTTAACTGCTTTTCTCTTTGAATATTGGGTGCCTTCCTTTCTGTTTTCTTGGGTGTACAGTTTTTCAAACAACAAAAATCCTAGACAGACTCAATAATCATGACTATCTAGTAATATGTTTGTTTCTGTTTTTCTCCTCAACAAACATCAGCAGCTACTGCTGGCAAAACCACTATTAAGATTTTTTTTTTTTTTTTTTTTGGGTTGGAACCAACAGACTATTCCATTTTGATACTACCTGGGCTGTTGCAAGGGGAAAGTGATACCTTCATGATAAGGTAAGAAAGATTCAGCAGTGATTTACCATTGCTCTCTTCTGTTCATTACTAATAAAAGTTAGCCTGAGTGTCACTGCCATTGTCTGTGAAAGATCACCAGAATCGCCTTCAACTACCACTGTTGCTCAGTAGCTGCCTCACAGGAGTTTCTCCACTCCAATCACACTTGGAGCTAACCATTTTCTTCCGCTGATGTGACTGTTACTCCTGAGGAGAGTGGTTACATCTAAGTCTGGTGCCTCAGCTTTCACAATTCTGCCTTGGGTGACTTGCAAGGAGTCTGGGATTGTAATGAAGTCTAGCCTTCTGATGGTGTTGCTGTTTGATTAAAACCAGAGTTATTATTAGGCAGGAATGTAAAAAGACTATTCATCTAGTCACAAGAAAAGTCTAGATGTATGACAGAATAAACACTTAAAACTGTTAAGGACAGGTGAGATGCAAAAGTAAAAGGTGGCAGAAGTAGGACCAGAATCCTGAATGTAACTTCTATCTCTTCAGTCAGTATACAGTACATATCATATGAATGCTGGACTAGATTTAGATGAAGGAGGAATGAAAATTGGAGAAAGAAATGTCAATAATTTAAGATATGCAGATGATGCCATATTACTGGCAGAAGTAATTTTCTACATTTGTTCCTCAGCTTTATTTGGTCTACATGATAGCCACTTATATTCCCTTGTCTAAGGATAACAGTCATATTGGAATGACTTCTGATAAAAGTGAAAGAAGAAACTGCAAAAGCAGGACTACAGCAGAACATTAAGACAAAAATCATGACTATAGTAGAACTACACAACTTTAACACTGACGATGAAAAAATTGAAATTGTTAAAAACTTTGTATACCTTAGTTCAATCATCAATCCTAATGGAGAGTAGAGCCAAGAAGTCAGAAGGAAACTGAGACTTGGAAGGGCAACAATAAAGGAATTAGAAAAAATCATGAAGTGTAAGGATGTGTCACTGGAGACCAAAACCAATATCATCTACATTCTTGTATTTCTGATCACTATATATGGATGTGAAAGCTTACAGGAAAAAAAAAGATTAATTTGAAATATGGTGCTCAAGGAGAGCTTTGTCAATACCCTAGATGACCAAGAAAATGAACTTCTGGTTCCTAGATCAAATCAAACCTGAACTTTCTTTGGAAGCAAAAATGATGAAACTGAGACTGTCATATTTGGGCACATCATGAGAAGACAAGATTCACTGGAAAAGACAATAATGCTGGGACAAGTTGAAGGCAGCAGGAAAAGAGGGAAACCAAATTTGAGGTGGACTTCATAAAGCAAGCCACAGGCTTGAGTTTAGAAGAGCTGAGCAGGTAAGTTGAGGACAGGACATTTTAGAGATTGCTCATTCATAAGGGCACCATGAATTGGGGGCGACTTGACAGCTGACAACAAAAATTACAGTCTGGGCTGGTCATTCATTATGAGCACTGGTGCCATGATGAACAGAAAATCTGTTATTAATATATTGGGACAAACAAACAAACAAATAAATAAGACAAAAACGCTGTGGCACCCTAAAGACTAACTGCTATATTTTGCATTTTGCACATCTCCTTTTAACCCTCTTTATGGAGAAAAGTTTATGGCTGATACTAGAGTATCCCACATCAATCTTGGTCCCTTGATGTATTGGACCTTCCCATTCAGTCATTTTATTGTTACAACTCGAGCAAGGGAAATACGTTTGACCTCCCAATCTGTCCAGCTTCAGCTGAGACGGCCACCTTTTTCTTTTGAAAAATAAGTTGTACCCTTCAGACATTTAAGACATTTTGTTTTTTGTTTCCTCTCCACATATTCCAAGCCTCCCAATTCCTTTTCTTCTGGAAAAGAAAAGTCCAGGAAATACGTCAGAACTATATGTTGTATCACATTGGTACATATTGCAGAGTTGGAAGTTTCATAGACACTATCAATTAAGGAACGCCAAGTCCTATTTCATACCTGTTGCCCACTCTTCAGATTTGTATCTGTGATCAGATCAGCAGTATGTTGCCTTCCCTCTTCAATTTGCAAACTGTACCTTCTTTCCAGAACTCCTTTTAACCTCCTTTATGGAGAAAGTTTATGGCTTGCATTAGAGTTTCCCATATTCATCTTTGTCCCTGGTTGTATTCCCATTCAGTCATTAACTTTTCCATGCCAACAAAGGCGGGGGATGGGAAGACACATGCCTGAGACCTATTACTAGTCTCATCCCAGGGTTAGTCCTGGGGTTCACATCAGGATAAAATGTCCATTTGGAAATTAACTCACCAGGCATGCTGCATATAAGTGAAAAAAGAACAAGAAATGGTCCCGTATGTTTCTACTATGAAACACACATGTCAGATTTCAGTGAAACTCTTCTCTATCTGTGATTAACAGATGTTCCCCATTTTTCTCCATCTCAGCAATTTAAACCACTATCTTCAGTCTTCAAGCCTAAGATACATTATTATAGGATACATCATAATGATATACTGTATGTTCATATACAGTATCCCATACAATGACTAGTTGATTTATAATTCAGATCCAATAAAGGGGAAAATTGGTTTTAACTGATGATCAGTGAAATAATAAATGCATTAAAATGTTTGAAAAGAACATCCTTTTCTAGCAGTCGTGGTGACATAATAAAATTAAATATGGATATCAGATAATGACCGTTATTATTAGGCAAGGGAATATAAATGGGATTTGGAAGGCAATCATGTAGATCAAATAAAGCTGAGGAACAATGAACAAATATAGAAAATAAGCCAATAGAAATCCCAGTAAGTTTTAAATTTTGTAAGGTATGCAAAAAATCCAAATATATTTGCTACTCATTTTGTTCTATAATTTGAACTAGCTCCAGTATGAGGGCCATTACTAAAAATTCTTCAACAGCAAATTCTATTGATGACATGAAACAGTATTTTGTTTTATTTACTAAGTGGTGTGATTATGTAATCCACATGTATGCAAATTCTTCACTTTTCAGTCAATTCCTTCCACAAAACACCTGGTACAAGTAAGACTTTTTAAGACATTCAGCATAGGATTATTATGTATGCAGCACAACTAGTGGGAGGAGATTACTTCTGCCCCCTCCAACCTAGCTTTCCACATCTAGAGAGCTAAATCTGAAGAGGAGAACTATTTCTAACCATGGGGGTGCTCCACCTGATCAGAAACCCTGAAAAATTAGACATCTGAATTCTATGGAGATGTTCCACACATAGGCTGAAATCCAGTACTAAGTAGCAACTACAACAGACCCATTGAATCAGTGGATATTACATAGGCATTGACTCACTTTGTTGTTGTTGTTTAGTCATTAAGTCGTGTCCGACTCTTCGTGACCCCATGGACCAGAGCACGCCAGACCCTTCTGTTTTCCACTGCCTCCCGGAATATGGTCAAATTCATGTTGGTAGCTTCGATGACACTGTCCAACCATCTCGTCCTCTGTCGCCCCCTTCTCCTCTTGCCTTCACACTTTCCCAACATCAGGGTCTTTTCCAGGGAGTCTTGTCTTCTCATGAGATGGCCAAAGTATTGGAGCCTCAGCTTCAGGATCTGTCCTTCCAGTGAGCACTCAGGATTGATTTCCTTCAGAATGGATAGGTTTGTTCTCCTTGCAGTCCAGGGGACTCTCAAGAGTCTCCTCCAGCACCACAATTCAAAAGCATCAGTTCTTCGGCGGTCAGCCTTCTTTATGGTCCAGCTCTCACTTCCATACATTGCTACTGGAAAAACCATAGCTTTGACTATGCGGACCTTTGTCGGCAAGTTGATGTCTCTGCTTTTTTAAGATGCTGTCTAGGTTTGTCATTGCTTTCCTCCCAAGAAGCAGGCGTCTTTTAATTTCGTGGCTGCTGTCACCATCTGCAGTGATCATGGAGCCCAAGAAAGTAAAATCTGTCACTGCTTCCATATCTTCCCCTTCTATTTGCCAGGAGGTGATGGGACCAGTGGCCATGATCTTAGTTTTTTTGATGTTGAGCTTCAGACCACTTTTTGCGCTCTCCTCTTTCACCCTCATTAAGAGGTTCTTTAATTCCTCCTCACTTTCTGCCATCAGAGTGGTATCATCTGCATATCTGAGGTTGTTGATATTTCTTCCGGCAATCTTAATTCCGGCTTGGGATTCATCCAGTCCTGCCTTTCGCATGATGTATTCTGCATATAAGTTAAATAAGCAGGGGGGAAATATACAGCCTTGTCGTACTCCTATTGACTCACTAAATCCCCACTAATTCAATGTGCCTCCTCTAATTGCAGCTTACTACTGGATTTCGGCCACTGAGACAGCTCTTCACTTCAGGTTTAGCTCCCCATATGTGGAGAAGTAAGACAGAATGGTGTGGGGCTAGCCTCTTCCTTCTCCTCACACATTCTAACCCTTTCATGGAACAAGTGTGTAGAATTGCAAGAGTTTAAGATGTGTGAGAAGTTGCCCATTACATATAAAGGAATGCCAAGGCCAATGATGTGAAATGGGATTATTTGACTTAGTTTCCTACGGAACACAGACACAGACACATGGAGAGTGTCATAAATATCTGCATTTCAATGCATGATGTCAGACACTTCGTTGGATTGACCTCTTTTAAAAGGCCCCCAGTTTGCACAGAGGAAGTAAAAATCTTATTTTTTGAAAATCAGAATGGCAAGATTCACAAGTATGGTGAAGTCTATGTGGCACAGTTCAGTTGTTTCAGCTGAAAATCATACTTCATTGCATAGAATTATGTGTTCCCATGTCTAAAACCACTTTGTTTTTAAAATATGAAAGCTGGCAAAGAATTCATCTATCAAACTATTTCTTGTTATAAATAAGATGGTCAAGATGTTAACTTTGAACATAGTTATTATTACAACATTCAAATTATAGCACTGAAGATTTATTTAAGTAGTCACACATTTGGCACTGTGCCAGTTACTATCATTTTGATTTTTTTTAAAAAAAGTTTTACATTAAAGTTACAAATGGTTATCAGTGCTATCAAAGCACAAGTCATGGAGGAATTTGGAAATTCCTCAAAAAATTACTATTTGTGGCTTTAATTTCTGTCATTCTGTTCTGTATTGAGAGATGATATGAAACAATAGTCTTAGCTGTCCACAATGCCTTTTCCTCTAGCATTCTTTTCAGATTGCAGCAGGCTTTATATTCATAATTTATTTAAGAGGCTGCACCAGCATTCCAATCCATTTCTCAATTGGTGATTTATAAGCTATCATAAACATGGCTCAATCAAATACCATGTTTACACTGAGAAGAGACTATTACATGCCATGGAATGATTTTTGTGTTGCATATGGCTGACTACTTGCATGGACCTACCACTACTGTTATTAGTATTGGTATTTCTTTGTTTGCTGGGGAAACATACATGAGTAACTAAATGCCACTGTGAATTTCTATGTCTCCTTCATCAATCAAAATGGATCAATTAAAGACTAGTGAAACTAGATCAAAACTCCAAAGCTGTATGGTCATATTACCACTTACATTATTACTAAAAAGCCACATCTATATTCCAAACTGGGATACTATAACCCCTTTGTCATTTTCCAATAAAAAAGCTCATACCAAATAGGCAGAGCACACCGTAATTAGCAGCTGGCAGAGAAAGCTGTAAATCTGTATGAGTTCTGAACGATTTGCTTACATTGTTGCTTTGTTGACAAATGATGCTGTACATGTTAATGTTCCTGAAATGTCCCCATTGCACCTGACGTGCCAATAAATGCCAGCCAGCTGTATGAATTATGGAAATAAGATTTTTGTTTATGAAGGTATCCCAGACATTTATTTTACTGCATGCCTCTTGACAGATTTAATGTCTGGAGTTACACTGAGAAGATATTTGCTACCTGACAGAAAGAAATAATGGAAACTTTAGAGCTTTTTTTTTTAATAGTAGGAGATTCTGTCCTATATGTATTTGTGTGTGTGTGTGTGTGTGTGTGTGTGTGTGTGTGTGTGTGTGTGAGAGAGAGAGAGAGAGAGAGAGAGAGTTTTATCTTGTGATTATAGATTTTAAAGTAGATATAAATGACTACACATTTCAAATGAAAGGAAATCAAAATGATTCTTAATGTATGATAAACTGCATATAGCCAGTGCTGCAACATACAACTGTATTGTGGAACATTCTCTCCAGGAGCAACCAAGACAAAGATGTTGTATACAATTACATCTGTTTTGCCAGTGCATCACTTTTTCTCCTCTCAATATGTAATATCTAATTTGCACTAAATAATAGGAGCACTTTGGCATCCTTACATATTAACAAACAAACAAACAAACAATAAATAAAAGTGGTAAGACTTTTTAAAGAAAAGAAACTATAAATCAATGTGTGTTATCTGTTACGAAGTCGCTTCTGTGTTCTGATGACTGTGATACAATTTTTGAGGTACCGTATGTGAGATACTTGAGAGGTTGAGGTTGAGAATTTCAAAAGGCCATTGCTAGCTCCCCACCCCCACCGAAGAGTTTCTATGGCTGAACAGAGATTTGAATTCAGGTCTTCTAAGTCCTAGCCTAATACTCTGCATGGGGGGAGGGGGGAATCTATACTGAAAACCAGGCCTCTTGAGTTCAAACTATAACAAATGGATAGTCTTGAAGAAGGAGAAATCTGCATAACAGTTCAATTGGTAGATGATGAACCAGCAGGTGTGGGTTACCCTCAAAGTATCTAACTGGTAGGCCATTTCCGAAGGTACTGCATACAATCATTTGGAAGGCCCGCTAAATGCACAGGACCACAGCACCTGTGATAACTAAAATAAAGTTAGAAACATGTAAACTAAAATGGTACCGTACATGCTACTCCCTGGCATGTATCCAAGTATTTATTCTGCCCACCAAGTGTTTGAGTTTGTTATGGGCTCATTTATACAACTGAACTCAGTACTCTGATCCCTGCTATTCTGACATGGAAGGCATTATAGCTGATGCTGCTTTCTAGTACTTTATAGACCTGAAAGACCATCTCTGAAGTGGAGTTGTATGGAGACGTACGTACAAGACTTGTGATATGGATCAGAATGCTGAACAAGGAATACAGGTACTGAGGTAGCCGGTAGTCCAAGAGTGGGGAACCTCATCCCCAAACAATATGATGACGTGCTCCCAGTCTATTTAGATCATGGGCTAATGATATTTGTAAGCCAACAATTTAATAGACTGTAGGGCTACTTTTGTGTCAAATTTAGATTGTGTATGAAGCTACGGTAATCTGATTTGTCTTCAGAGTTCACAATGCTCAGATTACAAGCATGGTACATGTAGGAAGTGAATCTCCCATGGCCTGAAGTGGGATCAAATTTACCTATATGAACAAGGGTATTTGTACATTTCTCTGCTTCTCTTCTTTCTAATCATAATGATACAGAATAACAAATATGATCTCAGCCTGGAATCCAAGGAACATACCATCCCAGCTCCACAGTTGAAGCACTTTGCCTTATTAGAATCAGGAGGAATATTAGCCAATATAATTTCCGCTACTTTAGAACTAGGTTTTGGTATTTTTAAGTGTTCTTTCCAGCTCCTTAAAATTACTTATTACATTGTTGCATTGTCACTGATTTGTTAAATTCATTTTGCATGTACCAATCAGCTCTTGCAGAGATATTCATGTTTCACCCTCTTTTTCCCTGAAGAAAAAGGGAAACAAAGAGTCCAGATGGTTAAAATTATTTTAAAGCAAATATTTAGTGGTTGCAGCTCAATACTTCTGGCACACACTTACCATTATAAAACTGATTCTGTGCATTTGCTGTGTTTACAATATTCCCGTAGGCTAGGCAAATGAATACCTAGAAGCAGTTTCTTACACTTCTGTAAACATATTATGGTACTATTGCTAATGACAGAAAAAAACAACAATAATGATGTCTTGAATACAGAAGAAAGATTCTATTATTTCTTGGGGGGGAAAAGAACCCACATATTTTTGGTCAGTGTTGCTTTTGTCCAGTTGATCTAGGATGACATTCAAGATGGAACTACTAAATTATACGTCTTCTGACTTTTTCAAGAACTTAATACTATATGAATTCAACATCTTCTACTGAAAGGATGATTAATCATAAAAAAATGTAGCTGTGACAGCAGTGATGTGATCCTCACCTCTTAGTTTTCTTTGTTAATTAGAAATATTGAGAAATGCACACACTGCAGTTGTACTAGTTCTACAGATACTCAACTGTAACCATGAATCAAGTTCCCAGTAAAGGCAGGTACAACTGTCTTAGGAAACAGAACATGTAATAAGTAGGTTGAAGCTTCAGTATCTGTGTATACATAGCAAATGGATATTCATATGATAATTATGATAATAAGCATAGATCTCCATGTTTTCCCTACACTGACAAGAAAAATAATAATCTGAGAGTGTTAAGTAATACTTAGTAAATAGGAACTTAGTTTGTTCTCAGATATTTGGTGAATTAGTCACTGAGAAGCAGTGCTTTCCTTTCTCCCACAATTATTATTAATTTTGATGGGAAAGAAATAGCCTTCAAAAATGAATTTCAGAGGAGAAATTTCAGATAAATTCTCATGGGTGAGGTTCAGGATTCTTGTGCTTACCTTATTTATGATAAGGATGTTGTCCACTATTTACTCAACTGTCACCTCTATCAAAACCCCAGAGAAAAGTTCCTGGATAACATTTTGGCTGCTCTACAGGAGGAAAGCCCTCAGATAAAGGTGGTCAGGTTACTTTTGGACTGTGACCCATATGTTACATACAGAACAGCGCTGTTTGCAAAAGCGGCCAGAAATATTTGTGCTAATTTCCTGAAAGCCATCGCGATCAATTGTGCGGGAGACTCCCAGATATGAAGGGTCTCTTATTATTTTATATGTCTCTGATTTTATCATGATTTTATTTGATCATATTTGTATTTTAAACAATTGTGACGGCTTTTAGCTAATACAATAAACTTGAACTTGAACTTATTTATGAAGTGGTTAAGTACTGTTTGTGCACATCTTGTCTTTCGCTCCATATTACCTCTGTGGCAGCTCTGACTTCAGGTAATGCCACAGGAAGATATCATAACTATTGGAGTTTATTTACAACCTAGTATGTTGGCTGTAGACTCAGTGACTGGAAGGGCCTCTTTTAGGCTGGGCTGATTGTCTACCTGTCCAGAACTGACCAGCCATTTCTTCCAGCCTTTGAATTCAAAGACACCCCCGCCTATCTGCTGATTGTTCTCTCTCTCTCTCTCTGTCGTCAGTTGGTGGCAGGGTGTTTTTTTTAATCTGTTTGGTTGGTTGTCAGTATATATGTATCAAAGAAAGCAGTATACACAAGCTTGTAATTTAAAGCAATGGCAAGTAAAGAAACATTTTAAATTCTTTACTGAGACTTTAAGTGCCAGTTAATGAGAAAGGGGTGGATTTGAGGAACTTGGAGCTATTCTCTTCTTTGGGTCTCTGTACTTCTATGAGAAACTTGAAAAATGTCTCCTTCCTCTGAAGAAATGATGTTGCCCTGATAATTTGTCTTCCCACAAATGGGTTGAGCATTTTAAAAGGCCATGAGAACAGTGCTTTTTAAAGTGATTCTTATTACTATCCATCTTGATAGGGGGGCACCAAAATGAAACTAACCTCTCTCTGTGTGTATGACAGGACAGAGGCAGACACAGAGAGGGAGGGAGGGAGGGAGGGAGGAAGAATAGAAACAAGGGACAAGAAACTAATGGTCAAAGAACATGAGACTGCAGAGTTCATGCTAAAACTGAGCTAAGCCATGTTTCACTACTCATCCAAGTAGTTTCTTCAGTCTGATCCTACTTGGATCAGTCTGAAGACTGAAGAAGCTCCTTGGATGAGTAGCAAAACATTTCAGCCTAATAAGAAAGAAGTTCAGTTGCCACGACTCAACTTC
The DNA here is from genome assembly GCA_037013535.1 of Intellagama lesueurii. Taxonomy (NCBI): domain Eukaryota; kingdom Metazoa; phylum Chordata; class Lepidosauria; order Squamata; family Agamidae; genus Intellagama; species Intellagama lesueurii. Next base: position 136,055,798 of record JBAJHW010000001.1, on the reverse strand, counting down.
CAGACAACCTCACCTGGATGACTGAGAATCTTCACAGATATAAGCCGTGTTAGGGTGACAAGCCAGAGGGGACAGAGCAGTTCTTTTCAGAAGAAGTAGTAGCACCTCAGAGGTCATTTTATATTGGAAGCCACTTTCAATAACAATGATGAGGAACTGCAGAAAAAATGACTTTTACAAAAGATTCTACAAAAGTGGTTTCTGCTGCTTTTCTGGCTGTGGTATTCTGGAAATTGTGTTTTCCAAGCAAAGGTAATAATTTTCACTGCTGTGTCCTCCAGACAACAAGATGTCAAAACTGCCGTTCCACTAGTACTCCCATTTATTGCTGCTGAGTTAACCTGGACAGATCAGGTTAGGAAGAATCTCGAAATGGAGAAGGCTTCATTCCTGCTAAGAGCAATATTTGGGTGTACTCTGTGTAAGGTCTTCAGCAGATCAGCCTGAGTGTGGATGTGAATAGACTATCACATTATACATGGTGCCAATTGGACATGAAGTTGGCATTCCCTCAGCAAAGGAAGCTGCTGTTGTGATGGCTGGGGAATTTTGGGAATGCTGGTCATATTACTCAAAATTTTCTAGAGCATCCACTTCATTGTGCCTATAAGAGTCAAACTTTATCAGGGGAGGAGAGGGGAAAGGGAAAGGGAAAGAGAAAAGGCTGCTAATTTTTGTGTTGGTTTAATGGCTCAAGCTGATATCACACAAACTTTAATGCAGCATACCTCAGCCCCACCCACAGACAAACATCTTTCTGTCTTTCCAGTAATTACACCGAGGGTCTTATATTTGGAACGCTAGAGAGGATTAGCTATGATTTCAGAATGTGGTATTAATTGTGGTATGAACACTTAAGCTTTTTTGACACAGGCACATAGCAACTCAAGAGAATGTTTGTTTGTTTGTTTATTTAACTTATATGCTGCCCACACTACCCAAAGGTCTCTGGGCGGCTTACAACAACTTGATTTCAATAAAAAGATAAAAACACTTAAAATACAATTAAAATACAATGTTCTTAAAATTACCATCAGGACCCACAGTTGATATTATTTCAATTAAAAACCTTCTGGAACAGGAAGGTTTTGACCTGGCGCCGAAACGTCATCAACATTGGCGCCTATCGCAGGCAGCTAGTGCCATATTATTCTCAGTTTCCAAACTGCATAATGTGGCTGCCAGGAACAATTTTGTTCTAGCCTTTGTAGGGTTGAGTTAGATCTGTACTGCTTTTGCACCAAGAGATATACAAGAGGTAAAGAGTTGTCTACTATCTACAGACTTTAAGAACTGGTTGTGTTTTATCTAGACATTTATCTGGATCATTTGTAGGCATAATAGATGAACCTTGCCTAAATATTGGGGGGCGAGATGACTCATAGTCACATGTAATAAAGTCTATTCTACTTGTATACATGTCCCCCCCCCCCCCCGCTGTTGAGTATGGGATCAAATCCACTGCATCCCTACAATGATACAGAATCTCTACATGGATGTTTCAGAGCTGCACAGTCTGCTTGCCCATCTCCCATTCTTTTTCTTGTGCTTACTGTATTTGAACCAGGATTTACAATATTTTTAAGCAGTTACAATAGGAATTCATTTTGGGTTTTGTTATAATTTCATTCTTTTTCTCCCATTTTTTTATGTTACCAAGAAGATTTCAAAGTAAAGTTTTCTTTGTTTTATCATCTCACCAACTCCCCCTGAGGGATTGGGTCCACAGTTTGCAGGGTACTTCTGGACCCCACACTCTCTATGGAGGCTCAGCTGTAGCTAAGGCAGCCTTTTTTCAACTCAGTTGTGGCCTTAACTGATAAGAAATAGCTAGTAACAGTGGTTAATGCACTGGTAATCTCAAATATAGACTACTGTAATGCTCTCTACATAGGGCTGCCCTTGAAAACAGTACAGAAAATTCATCAGGTCCAATATGCGATGACCAGACTGATTTCTGGGACTAGTAGATTTGATTATACATCCCCAGTCTTGGCGCTCCTTCATTGGTTCTCTGTCAGTTTCCATGCTCAATTCAAGGTGCTGGTTATGACCTATAAAGCCCTTAATGGTTTAAGAACTTCATTGTTGTTGGAACATCTCTCTCAGAAATCAGCTAGCTATTTCACATGCTCCTCTAAGTCTATGTTGTTAAAAGTGGTCACACCAAGAGACAAAAAAGATGATGACAAGGAGGCCTTTTTGGTGCTGGTCCCCAGTCTTTGGAATAAGTTGCCAACTGAAATACACCAGGCCCCTTCCCTCCCCATATTCAAGATATTGGGAAAACACAATTATCCAAAGCTGCCTTCAAAAACTCTCCCAGATGCTGTTAATTTTCATATTAATTTTATTTTATTTTTCTTTTGTGTATGAATTCTAGAGCTATAATGTTAATAGGTGTATTGTTGAAAGTTTTTGTTATGTGGGGTTTTCTGGGACTTAAATTTTAACCTGTAAATCTCCCAGACTAGTGCTTGCACTAATGAGGCAGTATGTAAATCAAATACATACATACATACATACATACATACATACATACATACATACATACATACATACATACATACATACATACATACATACATACATACATATGAAGCAGCATTCCTAGTATGCAGTTGAATTAAGAAGTATTTTATTGGTGGGAGCCAAATTTTAGTTCATACCATTTCAAATTTTATATACCACTTTTTAAAGGGATGGTTTGACAAAGTCTTGGATTGCTTACAATGGGCAAAATATCTTCACGAATTAGGAAGCTTTGCACCCAAATTTCAAGAATGATTTCTTGGAAAAATCTGATACATGATTCTCAAAAGAAGAAAAGCAAAACTTGCAAAACACAGAGAAGGACACACAGGAAAGTTACATTTTCAGTGTGTTGACCACCAGTAATGCTGAAGAGAGAATGAAAGTTAAATTTGGTGGTTATATTTCAGGTGAGTACTTGCTATATGAAATGGTCATTAACTTTCCAACAAGGGAAATGAAGCAACACCACTGTTTCCTTTTCAGCCAGCTCTTGACCCACAGTTTACTTTAAACTATTATCGATATAATTAATGGGAGCTGTTTTTGGACAAACAAACAAACAAACAAACTTTAATGATATTCATAAGCACTTTTGTTTAGGTAAACCCAATGAATAATGAAGCTATTCTACTAAGACAAAGTGATTAAATTGTTAAGAACCCTAAATTACAAATGTGTAGTATTTTCTTCTGTGTGTAAGGAGGAGTATATTCAGTCTGTGAGATGGGCTGTAACTGTTCTGCAGTACGGCAAAAAAGAGGCAGTAAACAGGATGTCTTACAAACCTTCCTGAATAAAGCAGGTGCTGAATAGAAACAGCAGGTAGAATATTCTAAGCCCTACTGGAGTGTTCTGTTACCTTGTGCTGTAGATATGCTTAGACAGGAGTTCCTAGTCCTCCCCCTCCGTCATCTTATTGTTCACAGTTTCAGCTCTGGATCTGAATAGCTAAAGGATCCTGTTCACATGTAGGCTTTTTTAAAGGTTCTGGCTCACATGTAAGCTATGTACAGTATGAACAAATTCTCTCATTTTCAGACCTAAGTGCTGAAACTGCAAAGAAAGCAAAAACAAGGGAAGAGCTAAGCTAAGCAGTAGAATATCTAAATAGGTCTCAATAGCAAGCCAAAGAAAGGGAGGGAGGGAGGGAGGAAAAAGGAAGGGAAGAGAGAAACAAGCAGACCCAAGCATCAGGAGTAGGGAGGAGAAGATTCAAATGGTTAACAAGCTGCAAACGAGGCTGATTTCCTCCCCTCTGTTTGCTGACTCCAGAATGGTTGACTGAAGTGAATTAACCCAGGGAAAGCTGACTTCCTATTTGTGACTTCACAACAGATTCATTCACATATCTCCCCACTGTGTAGTTCTCTCCTGAGCCTGTGTCTTAAACTACTACATATACTACAAAACCCACTACTTCTTATGTTCTTATCTTCACACCTCAGGAATAACTACTGCATGTCTTCTTCTTTCAGTGTATAGATAATATCAGAAGTTACCTGGTCTTAACAGAAGAGCTCATGTTATGGCTTCTCCCTGACACCAAAAGCGTCCCTCAGGGAAACAGGGACAATTCCTTGGTGGGATAAGTCACAGCATGGGCTGCTTCTTGTTACCTTGAGTTGCTGATGTCACCATTGTGGTGCTAGGGAAAGAACCCATACTATTCAATAGTTCCCACAAGGAAAAGGCAATTTGAAAAGGCAGTTTTCTAAAGGATATCAGAAGAAAAATGTTTGAACTATATTTATTTATTATCCTTTTACTATTATGCTAACTGTGTTGATTTGTAGACAAACCAAAGACAGAATATCATTCATATGTGGAATTCTGGGTTTTGCAGACTACAAAATTAGCTCCTTTTTTTTGAAAAATAAAATAAACCCCTTGTCATTTATGTAACTTATATTTCCCACAGTAACAAATACAAGTGTTTTATTGACTAAGACTAACACTTGCAACATAATTTTTCATCTGCTAGATCTGGTCAGATAATGAAATATGGTTTGCCCTAAATTATAGTTCCTAAAGTTATATAAAACATTTTAAAAAGATGAAATAATCATTTAAAGTCACAATAAACTGATAGATCATGCTGACTTCTCTTGGAAAATTTCATTCCATATTCCCCTCAAAGAAGAATAAACTGTATAGTTTGAATCTCTCTCTCTGATTGATGGCAAGGACAGTAGTGGGGAAAATGTGTAAAAAAACCATTCTTTTATCAAACAAAAATGTGTAATGATGTAATATTAATGGCTGAATGCAAAACTGGGAAATGATATCAATCTTTATCACTAATTCCAACATGTACCAACAATCCAGGTATATTTGGAAGGGAATAGAGTTATAGACGGGTAAACAGTACAGGAAGCAGAAGATGACAATCCAGTGTCACATTACAGTATTTCCACTCACATAGCAGAATTGTCTTCTTTCAGTTCAAAGATCCTTCAGGAGAAAATGTAACATTATCAATATTTAAACTAACTAACTAACTAACTAACTAACTAACTAACTAACTAACTAACTAACTAACTAGATAGATAGATAGATAGATAGATAGATAGATAGATAGATAGATAGATAGATAGATAGATAGATAGATAGATAGTCTCCTTCTCCCCTCCCACCCCCTGCAACTGCTGCACGGTCAAAAAAATCTACTTCTCCAGAGCTTCCCAGCCCTCTGGAGCTGATTTTGAGGGTGTTCTGAGGACTGCAGGGGGAAATGGAAACTGCCCTCCTCCCAGTTCCATTGATGGAGCAGCTTCTGTCAGCAGAATAGCTGGGTTTGATCTTAACAAATTTCTAACAACAGTAATAACAGGGTTTTTTTAAAAAAATTATGAGCTGCTATAAACCTGAAAAATGTTATTCTTTAACACTAAATTATAGAAATATAGTACTTGCAATGCATAGCTAGCAGTGTGCCACAAAGTGAAATAGAAGCAAATAGAGATGGGATTTTCGTAGGCATATGAATATGAATATTGGCACCACAGGTACCTGGAGAAGCCGGACCCTCCCCCCAGAACCGGCTGGTCCATTTACCGCTTGCTGCACAGCACTCACAGCCATCTTTGTTCATATTTATTTATTTATTTATTTATTTATTTTATTAGATGTATATACCGCCCATTTAGAACGTGTCTACTCTGGGCGGTTTACATATAATATAAAAAATAAACTAAGATAAAATCCAGATTAGTCCAAGATGGGAAAGGAAAAAAGAAGACAAAGAAGAAGGAGAGGGGGAAAAAAAGAAAAGGGGAGATAGGCTAGGTAATGGCTGTAGGGAAGGCCTGCCTGTATAGCCATGTCTTCAGGTTAGTCTTGAAGGCCCTCAGTGAAGGAGCCAGACTGTTGCACCAATCATGGAAATAGCCTGGCCAGCACTTCCCCGCCTCACCACACAGCTGACTGTTCAGCAGCTGAGAGGGAAGACTCATCATCGCCTGAGTGGTTGGCTGCGTGGGGAGGCAGGGAAGCGCCGGCCAGGCTATTTCCACAAATTTCACAACGCGAATTATGATGGCCGTGTGCAGTAAGTGGTAAGTGGACTGTCTGGCTCTGGGAGGGAGGGTCTGGTTTCCCCAGGCACCTGTGGTGCTGATATTCATATTCATATTCCCAGGGGTACGGATACAAATACAAATATCTCATTTCTATTGAGTGGTCAAACTGAGTTCATCCTTGTGTTGGTGTAGAATTGAGTCTATATTAGCCAAGCAAACTTCTGCCTCCTTTTTCAAATGGCTAAGGAATGTGAAAGAGATTATTAAAATGAAAACAGTAATTTTAATGATGATCAAACACTGGCTTATCAGAGAAGAAGTCCAAACACATATCTTTCATCAACCAGTGGCAGAATAATATTCATAATGGACAAGCTTGGTAGCAAGTATGTGCTATAATGCTATCAAAACCAAGCATTTGTAAAGCTCATTTGTGTCAACAGGAGAGGGAGTTAAATATCTGTTTCATTTTCTATTGAAATCAGCAGAATTTGATTTGGTTGGAAGATGCCATCTACAATGTTAAAAAAATGTTCAGTGTCATTTAATTCAATCCTAAAATACCGATTATAAAGAATTGGGACTGGACCTCTAGTCATTTGAAATGTGAAAACTGCAGAAAGCACATGCAGTTTGAAAGTTTATTTCAATTTCAAATTCAATTATTTCAATTTACCAGGTAACAATTTTCAGATGGAAACATGTTTTTCATAAGAAACTTTAAAAAGTAACTAGTTTACATTATAATGAATGTAACTATTTTTATTTTTTATTTTAAAGTGTGGTCACATTTCAGAGGGTAGACCTTTGAAGAATGCTCCGGAGATTTAAAAACAACACAGAATGTGTCAGCATTGTTCTTTAATTTTACATCCATAGCAATTCTTCTTATACTCACCCCAGAATTAGTATTTGCCCTGCACATTTCATTTAGAAAATCTGGTATTGTGTTGTTGAATTAAGTATAGCTGGAATTATTAGACACGAATGCTGTTGAGTTCTATAATGAAGTCTTGCCAGAGATACTTTCTAAATTTCAGCTGACTCTATTCAAGGAAATTGAAGCTTGCTAGAGAGAGGGAAAGAGACTGAAACAAAGTGGAATTTGGAAGGGTTATAATTGTAAGCATTAGTGACACTATCAAAACAAATGTTAGCACCCCCACCCCCAACTTCCATTTGAGAATTTGTGCTTAAGATTCTCTGAATGAAATCAGTGGGGCATATGAGTGCATAGCTATGTCTGAAACATACAGTAGTCCGGTTTGTAAAGAGTCATTGGGTCAAACTTGTAGAGGAACTTAGCAGGCCAACATCTTGAAAAATGACCGTCTCCCTCCCACTACCAATATGCTATTAGCATAACATATTTTCTGTATCTGTTGTCATATCTACTACTGGATTCAAACAGACTGCAAAACTTCATGGAGGGAGAGCCTCCCTAAATAAAACCTCTGAGAAATAAAGAAAGAGCAATCCTTTTTAAAAAGGACTCTTTTTCTTACCATTCTTCCATGAAATATGAATACGAATACTACTTATAAATAAAGATGTAATCAGGTATATTACAAAAGCTATAACATAGAGGTTCCATGCATAAATAAATAAATAAATAAATAAATAAATAAATAAATAAATAAATAAATAAATAAATAAATAAATAAATAAATAAATAAATAAATAAATAACAGGTTTTGTGGAAATCAGAGCTTAAACAGATAAAATAAGAAAGCTGTCAGGATCGCGACTAACCATTACCTTGCCAAGGTGAAGGCTGCTAGACGATCACACTTTGCTGACCGGATAAGCGAAGCTTCAAATCAGCAGGCGGAACTTTTCCGTATTGTTCGCGATCTATCCGGAATTGGTCTAGGTGACGGGCCTCCCCCTAGTATTTCACCGGACCAATTTGCAGCATTTTTAAAATCTAAAGTGGAGGCCATCCGCCGGGATCTCTCTCCTTTTTTAAATACAGTGGATCGAGCAGAGATGTCCAGCGGTCCGCCTTGCCCGGTGAGTTTTGAATTTTTTTCAGCCTCTAACGCCAGATATGGTGGACAAAGCGCTTGATCGCTGCCGGGCCACCACCTCCTCCCTTGACCCTTGCCCGGCCTGGCTAATCAAAGTAGCCAGGCCTGTAACAACGGAATGGGCTACTGCGATAATTAATGGGTCTCTCCAGGAGGGCAAGGTTCCTCTCACCCTCAAGGAGACACTCATTAGGCCCATTAGAAAGAAACCAAATTTGGCGGCGGACAATATTGGCAATTATAGGCCTGTCGCCAATGTTTCTTTTCTTAGTAAAGTGGTCGAGAGGGTGGTGGCTGATCAGCTTCAGGCTCTTTTGGATGAAACCAATGCCCTGGATCCATTCCAGTCGGGCTTCAGGCCGTGCCACGGCACAGAAACGGCACTGGTCACACTGTTGGATGACCTGTTGAGGGAGGCTGACAGGGGCAAAATGTCCTTGTTGGTCCTCCTCGATATCTCAGCCGCCTTCGATACCGTCGACCACGGTATCCTCCTGGGGAGGCTCTCCGAGTTGGGAATCGGTGGCCTGGCGCTTGCCTGGCTCCGATCCTACTTGGAGGACCGCCCTCAGAGAGTTCAGCTTGGGGAGAGTGTCTCGGCCGCGTGGAGTCTCAATTGTGGGGTTCCGCAGGGTTCGATCATCTCCCCAATGCTGTTTAACATCTATATGAGGCCGCTGGGTGGGGTCATCAGGGGGTGTGGAGCCTCGTGCCATCAGTATGCTGATGACATGCAGCTCTACATCTCCTTTTCACCTACTTCAGTGGATGCCGTTCTGTCCCTTCAGCATTGCCTGGAGGCTGTACTGAAATGGATGCAGGAGAATGGGTTGAGGCTGAACTCGGACAAGACGGAGGTACTGAGGGTGGGTGGCCCCTCCATTGGCGGCTTGGGAAACTCCCTCTCTTTTGGGGGGGTGACTCTCGCTGCGAAGAGTGAGGTTCGCAGCTTGGGAGTACATCTGGACCCGGCGCTCACCATGGAAACCCAGGTGGCGTCAGTGGTCCGCTCCGCCAATTACCATCTGTGGCGGATTGCCCAGCTGCGTCCCTATCTTGATGGTGGGGCCGTCACCACTCTGGTCCATGCGCTTGTAATCTCGAGATTAGACCACTGTAATGCACTCTACGTGGGGCTACCTTTGAGATTGATGCGGAAGCTTCAAATGGTGCAGAATGCGGCAGCCAAATTACTTAGTGGAACGAGAAAATTCCAGCATATCTCTCCAATTCTGGCTGCTTTGCATTGGCTGCCCATTCGTTTCTGCATTGACTTCAAAGTGTTAATGATGACATACAAAGCCCTAAACGGTTTAGGACCTCGATACTTGGCAGAACGCCTTCTCCCACCTGGATCTACTCGAGTCACTCGTTATAGCCAGGAAATATGGCTGAGGGGCCTGACGCTGAGAGAGGCCCGGAAAGAAAGAACAAGAAACCAGGCCTTCTCGGCAGTGGCCCCTCGACTTTGGAACAGCTTGCCGTCAGAGATCTGCCTGGCACCCTCACTGGGTGTTTTCAAGAGCCAATTAAAAACTTGGCTTTTTAGGCAGGCCTTCCCTCCTGCCAATACTTGATTCTTACTTTTCTTGGTTTTTTTTATTGTTTATCTTACAATCTTATCTTACAATAGCCGCCCAGAGTGGTAGAATATACCAGATGGGTGGGATATAAATCAAATAAATAAATAAATAAATAAATAAATAAATAAATAAATAAATAAATAAATATCTTGATTATATTATTATTGTAGAATTTAATAGTTGTTTTTAAATCTGTTTTGTGCACAATATATTGTGAGCTGCCCTGAGTAGACTCCTGTCTAGAAGGGCGGGATAAAAATCTAATAATAAATAAATAAATAAAAATTAAAATAAAAATACTTTTACATCTACTAAACATTCAGGAGGTGATTGTTGTATACCTCATATACTCTACTTGCAAGCATATAGCATCTCTATTTGTATGACCTTTTTTTCTGAAAGTGCACAGCTTCTTTAAATTGTACTGTGAGTTTCTGTAAAAGTAACAGTTTATTTTTAAAAAAAATCTCTGAAACCACTACTAAAAAGAAACAAATTTAAAAATGGCAATAATAATACTTCTATAGTGCTAAACTGGCTTCTTTCCAGCAGTTAATACATTGTACAAAAATAGTTTAAAAGGGATATACGTATAACATATGAGTTCAGCTTTCATTACTCTTTTCTAAGAAGACAATTATATTTGTGTGATAAACTCATCATATTAGAAACATATTGTATATATTACTGGCCACTTAAATAGTTGTTGGCATTCTTTTATATAGAGCAGCACACAGGGCCATGCACAGCTTTAGAAATCCATTTTACATACAGTGTCTTTCCTTATACTGTATCATAAATGGCACATTTCTTAATAGTGGGAAGAAAATGTTGCATATAATTTTACCATAAACCAACCCTATTTTCTAGCACACTAAAAATGGCTGTGACATTATTAGAACAGTTTGTTTTGTACAGCTCTTTTAAGGAACATCAAAAAGAAACACAAAACAAAATCATACATATGTGTGTAAAGAAAGAAAAAAGACAAAGATATTGTGGCATCTTAAAGACTAACTGCTATATTTTAATGTGAACTTTTGCGGAAAAAAAATCCACTTCTTAAGACATAAGAGTGCAAATACAGAGACTACATGGCAAAATATTAATACAGATGGCTCTAAAATGAAGAGACAGTGATGGCTGATAGACTCAGGCTGCAAATTGTGTGAGTCATTGTGGCATTTCACACCTAGCAATAACTTGAGACCCCTGTTTGATATTCAGTTCTTTCCTTTTGAAGCTTTGTCCTGTAAAGTGCAATAATGATTAATAGCTAAAGGAGCTCCAGGCTATAGAAAACTATGGCAGAAACAACACTTGGTAATGAGTTAAGAATCACTGACTTGGAAGCTTGTTCTGTAAGAGTGGCTGTCTCTGTAAGAGCTTGTTCTGTAAGAGTGGCTATGGAAAATGATCAGATAACAATAATTATTGTACAGTGGTGCCTCGCTAGACGATGTTAATCCGTTCCATGAAGATCGCTGTCTAGCGAAAACATCGTCTAGCGAAGCACGTTTTCCCACTGGAATGCATTGAAATCTCTTCAATGCGTTCCAAGGGAAAACTCAGTCGTCTAGCGAAAATCTCCCATAGGGAAACATCGTCTAGAGAGTGCGGGTCCCCGTCGGAATGCACTGACAGCTTTTGACCACTAGTCGGCGCATTCCTATGGGGAAACCTCATCGTCTAGCGAAAATTCCCCATAGGAGACCATCGTTTTGCGAAGCGCAGTAGCGATCGCAAAAAGGCATCGTCTAGCGATTTCCTCGTCCTGCGAGGCAATCGTCTAGCGAGGCACCACTGTACTATTTCACACTTGTTAATGGCTTAAGAATCCTTGGCTAATATTTAACCTGTTGAGATAGATATTAAACACATGTATATATATTTTTCTCAGCTGTTTTCCTCTGGATTCTTGTTCTGTAATTTTTTTTCTCCAGAATAGCAAATTTCAAATTCTGTGAAAAGTGTCCTGAGAGACTGAAATGATTTAAAACAGGTTTTTGTGTATTGCCATTCCTGGTGTCTAATTTATGTCCCTTAATTATTTTATATAGAGATTGTCCTGTTTGTCCTATGTAGAATGCAGAACAGGGTTGTTGGCAAAAGATGGCATTGAGCACATTAGCAGAAGAACAAGTAAAAGTGCCCTTGATGTTGTGTGTGACATTGCTGGGTCCTGTGATTGTATTACCAGAATAAATTTGGGGGCAGAGCTGGTATCTGGGTTTGTAGCAGGGTATAGTCCCCATTGCTGTATCTGTGTTGTGTTTATCATTGTGTGTCAATAGTTGCTGGAGATTTTGAGGTTGACTTAGCCCTGCCACCAAGTATATGGGAAAGTGAAGTATTCTTGTCAAGGATGGGTTGGAAATCATTTATGATGCATGTGTGTGGTCCCAGTTGTGGGCTGAAAGTGACAACTAGCAGTGTTTGGTCGTTTTTCTCTTTGGGTTTATCTTGCAGTAGGTTGCTTCTGGGGTCTCTTATGTGGGTCTGAGCAAATGTGATTGTACTTAAGGGTCTAAACAATAGATTTAGTGGTGTGTTCAAGATGGAAGCTAGAGGCATGCTGGCAGGTATATCAATTAGTGGGTTTTCGATACAGCATAGTGCTAAGATGCCCATGTTGCAGCCTTACAGTGGTGTCAAGAAAATGCACTTGTTGTGTGAATTGGTCCAGGTTGAGGTTGATGTTCAAATGAAAGTTATTGAAATCCCAGTGGAGTTTCTCGGATCCAGTTCTTTGATGAAGAACATCAAAGGTCTGTAGTGCTGGTGGTGAGACTGAGCAGTTTTAGGTTTTTGTGGAAAGAGTTATGATCACTCAGCATTTAACTGGCATCTCTTAGCATACTGTTAGGCATTATTTATTTGAATACAGTATTTCATTGTCAGAGGTTTCATTTACAAAAGAAAAGGCCCTTCTGGTAGTTTTTGCATTTGGGATGTAGAAAAAGAGAACAGAAATAATTACCCATGCAAGTATATTTGTTCCTATTTCTTATTAAACTTTTCTGTCACCCAGTCCCAATCAAGACATAATATTGCAAGAGACAATTGTCAAACTGATAGTTAGTGGTATAGGTATTTTCAGATATCTACAGCCCATGAATGCCGATAGCATTGCTACACTCAGAAAAACTTTCCCATCCAACAGCAGCAGCAGCGGTAGAGAACATTGTGATCATAACCCATCCTCTCCACATTCAGATCAATGCACTTCTCGTGTCTGTGGATCTGGAAGTTGCAGAGATCAGTGTTTGTAACCTTTTTTCATTGTGAATCTTTTGGAAAACAGTGTGATATTTGACGATGACAGTAGCAGTTTTGCAAAAGCTACCAGAAGGGTCTTTTCTTTTTGGTAATTCTATTTATCCAGATTTCAGATGTTTGCTGGTTAGTTGGGAGCAAGTTAAAACTGCTTATCAGAAGAGCATGATACACACAGAAGCAGAAGCTAACGGAAGGGAACTTTACACAGTGGGTGATTGTTACTGGAACTAAACCCAACTAATGTTAAGTGAAAAGCTGAAAGCTACCCCACCCGCCCATCCCAACCTTGGGCGGGCGGGGGGGGGGATTAAAAAAAACAGGCAAACACTTGAAGCTTGCTGCTTCCAATTTAGTGCAATCATGCCTCTTACTGGCTGACAGAAGATGCAGCATGGGCAGCCACACACAAATTGAGTATTCATGCAGACTTTCGAATGTAGAAAAAGTATAACATGAAATCTATGGGGAACTGCTTTTTCTTTTCTTTTTCAGCTATGTTTGTAAAGGAACATCTCTTCACCTCAAATCTGTAGGTTTTTTTTTTTTCTAAGGCTAAAATGTTGTGCTGAACACAGATCCTGGAAAAGAAATTTGGATAAATGGATAGAAAAAGTATGGAGCATTGGAGCACTCTTTCTAGCAGTGTAATTTAAAAACCAAGACCAAAAGAAGGGCCACATTTTCAAAAACAAAAGTTACCTAGGATGCTTGTGGTTCTTTGTAATTTCTTTTGCCTGCTTTTCAAGGGAGGCTTTTTAAGAAAAAAAGTTTCTCATTTACCATCTTTCTTTTAAATGTAATTTTAGCACTTATAGAAGCAAGCAAAGGTTTATATGTATGGTATGTGTGTGTTTAATCAAGCAAAGTTGGCAGTAGAATCTTCCTTATGCTACTACTGCTCAAAGCCTAATTAGCCTTTGTCACCTCTGCTGTAACTATTATTAAGGCTACCAATTTGTGGCAAGGAAGATGACAACCATAACCAACACTTCCCCATTTGTATGGGGACTGCAACCAGCCTGTACATGGGTCAGAGGATGATAATGGATAGTAGCTATTTTTCATCACCATCTTTTGCTTCTCCTGTTAAGACTCAAAGGTCTTACTGCTAGAAAGACGTAAGAACACAAAAATGGCTTCCTGGATCAGGGAGAGATCTTCGTCATCCTGTCTCCAAGACATGCTAACTGCTTACAGTGAGAAGGCTCCTGGGATTCAGTGGACAAAATCCTATTGAAGAAAACCATGCCCATCACACGTGTTTTGGCTTCTCTTGGCTGCCCATGTGCCTGGTCACACACCAGTTTCACAATCAACTGTGCAATCAGACAACATCAGCTTCTTTTCAGTATTTTTAATGAGACATACAGTATTTGCAGCAGACCACTAATGCCAGTTTGCTTGTCTCTTAGTTCTCCCGGCAAAAGAAGAACTTTTCCTGGGGATGCTACAAAATGTTGCCATTATTTAATGTTAATAACATGCCAAAGAAAATGACTAATAATACATTATACAATTAGATGCCTTTCATATCAGTGCATCTATTAACATAAAATATATTCAGAGAGGTCTGGATTTGCAATTTTTATTTAGGATTGCCCATGTGTGAAAACTAAATTATTTATTCTGTTTTTTAGTTCTTGATACATCAGCTCGCAATTATATAAGCTATGTTTGAATGCTTTGTCATGTGTCTCAGATTTGAGAAAATAAAAACATACATCTTCTTTGTACAAGGGAAATTTAATTTGAAACAGTATTTGAAGTCTAGAAAGCCTCAAAATAGAATCAGTTTTCCTAAAATTAGGCAATTACCCATTCTACTAAGATATACCAAATGTACCTTAATATTGCTCTACCAGTTAGCAGAGATGTGTCTTTCTTAGCATTCTTTAACTGTCTTCCTACATAATCAACTCAATTCCTTAAAAACCCCAAACCAAAACACACACACACTCAATTTTATAAATGGGGAATACTGTGCTTCTGCATCCACAATGCAGAATGCCAGGAAATGGCCTGATATTGCTACATAATATGACGCTTGGATTCCCAGCAGGAAAAACAACATGCGCCCCGCCTTCCTCAGAGGCTCAGCCGGTCCACGGTCCCAAAAATGTTGGGGACCGCTGGTATACAGGATACCCTAACTGATGAAAAAAGGAGTCAGGTTCTGGGATTTCCCCACTCTTTATGAACAGTAGTGAGTAGAGATGGGCATGAACCACCAGTTCAGTGGTTTATGCCTCTTCATCCTTTGGATGAACAGCTGTTCGGTGCTTCCCAGCCCCACCTTCTCCAGTGGGCACCCACTCAGAGGCAGCTCCCAGAGGAGGCAGGGCTGGAAATTGCCAAACACATGTTTATCTGATAGGCGAACTGGTGGTTCGTGCCCATCTCTAGTAGTGAGCACAAGAGGGTATCCTGTAGACCAGTGGTTCCCAACCTTGGGTAATCCAGGTGTAATTGGACTGCAACTCCCAGAAACCCCAGTTGGTGGTAAAGGCTTCTGGGAACTGTAGTCCAAAGAACCACTTGTCTACAGGATATTTGTCCTTAGTACTGCACAGGATGATGCTAAACAAGTTTCCAATAGTATTACATATAAACAGAAGAATTTACACAGTAAGAAAACAGTTAAGATTACTTGGTTACACATGAGTATCTTTCTACTTTACACCATCAGTCTCCTTGTCTCTGATCCACAAACCAATTAAGCTGAATTGTGTAACCCATATCAATATTTCAGGGCAATAATTTCAGCCTAAGAACAAAATCGGTCTTCTAACTTAATCAGTTTGTGGATCAGGATCCCAGTTCTTAGTATTCGACTGTATTAATGGTGTCAAAGAAAAGTATCTACTTGCAACGCTTACTGACAATGGACCAAAACTGATGTCTTTTTTAGAAGGTGTTGCAAACGCTAAGCTACAAGAACAGTCCTGAGCATGTCCCTCTCATTTTGTCACATAGTCAATCATGTTTCAAAATGAGTGTCTGGATGAATGTGTTTTCAGTATAACATTTAAAAGTTATTTTTAACCTATTGCAATTCTTTATAGCAGAGATGGATTGCAATTCCATCAGCCCAAGCAAGCAACCTAATGGTGAGGGATGATGGGAATGTTAGTCCAACAACATCCACAAGGTGCCCACCACCTTGTGGATACTAACCTTGTTGCATGCAACAAATTTGATATGCATCAAGATGCTACAATTAAATAGCAAATCATTCCTTTTAAAATGTCACTTAAGCAACTACTCCCTGTGTATAATAGGCAACAGCCCTTTTTCCTTGCAACAGTTCGAAATAGACACTATGGTCAAAATCTTGTTCCTTTGCATAGTAAATTGCACTAGAGTAGGCCCATAAAAGGGATGTGGTGGCGCTGCGGGTTAAACCGCAGAAGCCTCTGTGCTGCAAGGTCAGAAGACCAGCAGTCGTAAGATCGAATCCACGCGACAGAATGAGCTCCCGTCGCTTGTCCCAGCTCCTGCCAACCTAGCAGTTCGAAAGCATGTAAAAATGTGAGTCGATAAATAGGTACCACCTTGGTGGGAAGGTAACAGCGTTCCGTGTCTAGTCGCGCTGGCCACGTGACCACGGAAACTGTCTATGGACAAACGCTGGCTCTACGGCTTGGAGATGGGGATGAGCACCGCGCCCTAGAGTCGGACACGACTGGACTAAATGTCAAGGGGAACTTTTACCTTTACCTAGGCCCATAGAATCAATTGAGATTTGGTGAGTTAATTCCTCCCTAAGTTCTGTTGGTTCGAATGGGCCTACTTTTGCATAGTAAGCCATAGTTAGAGCAAATAAATGGAACTTAGGCAGACAGTGTGCTTAATATAATTTTCTTGTATTTGGTTATTGGGAAATGTAGAACTGTAAAAATTAATCTTTAGTGCTGTTACAAAATGAATCGGGAGAAGCATGCCTTATTGAAAAGGGACGCATGCTGTGAAAATTCTCTTTTAGGAAAGTAACTGACCAAATTATTTATGTCTGAAGAAGTGGACTGTGATTCACAAAGGCTCACACTGAAATAAATAAATAAATTGAATTTCTTTCAGGCATTACAACTTTTGCGATACAAAATGGCATGTATTTTGTTTTCATTTCTGCACGTTTCCCTGATTCCCTTCATTGGTGCAAAAAATCAGTTTCCACTATTGGTAAATTTGAAATTTACTAGATTAGACACTGATTCCATATCTAGAAGGAGTGCCTCCTTTGGAGGAAAATACTGTTTATTCTAACATGAGTTTATATCAGACTGCATTAGCTTTTGTTTCATAATTGGTCAGCAGGGAAATAACATGGCTTTGTTTACACATCTGACACCTCCAGCATATAGCACTAAAAGCAGTGTGCCTGGACTGATACCCTCCAAGTAGAGGGAATACTCATTTACCTTAGCATGTGTCCTGATCTTTAGACCCACATTATGTCTCACATTTACATGACAGTCCTATGCCTGCATGCTCGAAAACAGCTCCTCCTGATCTCAGTGGGAGTTACTCTCAGGTAAGTTGCTATGGCATTGGAACCTCAATTTCAAAAAACAAGTTGCTGAGTAGGAGTGCTGTAGAGAGTGTGATAAGCCTCCTGACAATTCCTGTTCAGTTGTAGCAAAAAACAAAATAAAACAAAAAACAAATAGATATTAAAAAATAAAAAGCATAAGGCCTTTTAATGTGGCAACATGCTTCCCATTCACTTCCATGCTGCCAGCACCTGCTTCCCATTCTTCTTCTTCCACAACTTTATTCCTGATAACATCTTCTACTTATTAATTCCCTCACCCTCTTACTTGCTGACAGCACCCCGCACATTGCTTCACTTTATTATTTTATTCCCACACATTTCAGGGACCTTTATGAGGCCTTTAAGCTGAAGTCAACTGAAGCACATTTGTTTTCAGTGGTGTGCTAATCAAAGGCATGAGATTTGGAAGCTCCTCTAGGCTTCAAGCTCTCTCTGCCAACAACCACTCAAGCTCAAGGGAAAATGTCTTCCCCTGTCCTGAGGCATTGGAGCGCATTGTTGGTGGCCAAATTCCTGTTGAGCTGAGGCCATGTTTGGATCAGACCAGGGCAACCTGGAATGCTTAACGTTGGGGACAGGATGAGCAGGAAAGGGCTGGTTTAGAATCAAATCCAGACATGTGCCAGAATTCTATTCAGAAATCTCTGAGCAAAGAGTTTTCAATAAGTCTTTATGGGAAGAGAAACTCTCCCACATTACATCAATGTGTGCTGAAACTAACAGTACACGGCATAAATCTGTGAGCTTCTCCTTCCTTCAGTGGAAGCAACTGAGATCTGCACAACCAGAAGGACACGAGCAACATATTTTAAGAATGGCTAGAAGTACTTAAGATCCTTCGGCTGGATTAGAAATACTGTACATGTACGCTCTCTCCCTGCATAGAGAAGGTTCCTAGACCTTTTCTAGTCACGAGGCAAGGAGAAGCTAGCTGGAGACAGGTTTTTCCTTTCAGGGTGATAGTTGTCTTAAGAAAACTTGCCCCAACAAATACTTTCTCCTTTCCACTCTCTCTGCCCCCCTCCCAGTTCTCTCACATATAGATTCTGTCTTCCCTTTAAGGAGCATTAAGGATGATGTATACATGATTATATGGCTGAAAGGAACAACACAGGTGGTACATAAAAATAAATCATAACATGTATCCCAGAATCATCCTATTGCCTGGACTTCTGGTAAGTACTGATACCTGCATATCAAGCTCAGGTATTTTAAAAAATCTGCCTTCCACCCTGTGATATTCTTACCATATAGATTCTGGTTGTCAGGACTATTCTCATGCCATAAATGTAAATAAGACTTCATTCCAGCTTTTCAGGGTTTTTTTTTTAAAGTAAAAAAAAAAAAATCAAACCACGTTTCTGTCATTTTTAAATTTTTACTTTTATGTTGTTTTCACCTATAACAGTTGTAAGTGGAAGCTCCCAGACTCAGTCCCATCAGTACAAAGGATCTCAGGCAGCACAGGAAAGCTACTGACAAATAAATAGACAATACTAGTCTGGACTGATCGGTTCCCCTGAACAAGTACCATGTACATGCCGTTTACACTAATTCCAGTAGAACTTCAACAGAGTAACTTCCTGGTGGATGTTTTGAGGGGGTGGTAAGAAAACCAGATTTATAAAAGAAATGAATGCTGCCCGATAACTTTAGCAACAAAGAGAACAAGCATTTGTTCAGGCTGTATGTTTGCAGTTTAGAAATGGGCACTCGGCAAAGTTATGAAAATATTCAAAAAGTAAACATATTGCAAATTAATGCAAATTTTATTGGCATTAACAAATATGCAAATTAGCTGCCAATCTTGAGCAGTTGGTCACCTTCCAATGTGGCCCTAAGTGCCAAAAAAGATGAACACAGATTTGAGCCATATTTGCGCACTATCAGGTCAATACTTGAAATTGGACAGCATGTCTGGTTTTCGAGGGTAATGAGATGTGTATGGATGGTGTGAGAAAGAAGAGGAAATGAGAGCTGGAGATGGAAAGACTTGACTTTTGCTCTCTGAATAGTTTACTTTCCTCTCACTTTATGGAGATCATAATAAATTCCAGTATTTACTGAAGTCTAAAATGTGTATGCAAAGCCCCTTTCAGAATAGAAAACTTGAATCCAAGATGTCCCCAAAACTGGTATGTATGAACTGGGCCCGCAGGAGTTGCTACTGGTCCTAACTAGCTTTACCCCTACTGTTTACCCCACTGTAAGACTTCATGATGAGTCCTATTTTGTCCTGTGTTGCTGTATGTTCCTGCTATAAATTTTGTGTTGCTGAAATTTTACTATGTTACTTTATTTACCTCAGTAAACTTGCAGAGATCTGATACAGAAAGCAAGCCACTCTAATTTGATCTCACTAATCAGCCACTTCCAAAGTGAATTACAGTCTGATTGGATAGTCTGCTGAGAATGGGCCGTATCATGATCAATGCAATGCCACAATTCTCGTTGTGCAACAAAACATCCATGGATGTTTTGTGTGGTGATGTAGCAACTCTGGACAAAGAAGTAATTTTTCAGTTTTCCCGTGCAAAATCCGTAGCAATGTGGGAGAGTTGGGCAAGCAAGAGATGTTGCCAGGATAGGATGTCAAAATAATGCACTAAGCAAAATACTATACACATCAGCAGGACCTGGTCCCATGCACTGGACCAAAGTTATGACAACAGAGTGTAAGTATTAAAACAAACAAAATGTGTTTCTGTGCCCTAGAGCTGTGCAGCTTCAAACAAGAAGTACCACACCATATGCCTGTCCCACATAGTCTTGGATAACATTACTTGTGTGAACCCAACCACTTGGAAGATCAGCCAGATTCAGAAAAATCCATGTTAGTTGCACCTGTCTGGAAAGCAAATTGAATGCTTCCCTGGGTCTCCATACTTAATGAGCACTCCATTTACTGCTACAGATTGAAATAGCAATTTCCAAACAGACAAGCCATTCACATCAATATCAACCTGGCAACATGAGCATCAGCATCACTCCTACTGCTGTCTAGAGCAGCTGGGTTGCTCCCTGGAGTACCTATTTGATTCAGTGTGTATACCATTACTTGCGTGATCTAAGATGGTGGTGATTTTCATGGACATCTAAGGTAAAAAAAGTGAACGGAATCTTCCTTTGTATTTCACAAAATGTGGAATCTTAGTAGTGTGAACGTATCAGAATAATTAATAAAGACTGAAGTCCTGTTTGTTTCAGTGGTAGTATTTTGTTAGAGAAAGTAGCACAGGGAGCCTTCCAGTTGTTCTCTGGAGTGCCCCAAAATGTGCCCTGTGGAATTGATCTGGTGCATTAGTTGATATGATCTAAGGAGGCATCCACTGTCATGTGGACTTTCCAAAGAGAAATTTGAATACTCCCTGCTAATAATGTTCTTTGTAATATGGTCAAACATTTGAGAGAGGCTGCAAAAGAAGGGGGACACAGCATTTCTGAAACCAACTGAATATAATTTTTGAAAAAGAAATAAGTCCAAGGGAGCAACCAGCATCTCCTCTCTGTGCCATTTATAGTATTCACAGATGATTGTTACCCAGAGACTGAACCAGTGTGAGGATGGTAACAATAACTAGCTGTATGAAATAGCAGCACACTGTTCTGCTGACCCTTCCATCTCAGACAAGTGGCTCAGTGTTGCATATGGTGGGATGGAGACTGTCCTCCATGAATTGGCCCATAGGAACCTCTGCCATCCTGAATGCAGTGGGAGTACTCCTGCATAGGAAACTGCCTTCTATGACCAATGCGATAATCTTTCCATCTTGATTTCATTGCATTTCTCCAATTCCCACCTGCATTTTCTTCTTTCTCATTGTTTTGGATCGAGTTTTCAGATTGTCACATGCAGAGCTCCAGCTGTGTAAACTGCCAAAGTGATCTGACAAAGGCAACTGTCATGTGACTGCATGCCTGGCAATGTGACTAGATCCAGCAATGAGGCATGCAACCAGGTGCAATTGGCCCCTCGTCAGATCATTACACTCACTTCTACAGTTTCAAGTCTTCATGCATACCTACTGAACAAGAAACAGGCCTTTGTTTTTATTTCCTGTCTGGAAAATCATGCATAGTTTGGAGTGCGCTTTTCCTAATGTACTTACTTCTAAATACATTTTTTCTTATTCTATGTTTATTTTTATGCCTGTTTCACAATGACTACATTAATGTTTATGTACCTTTCCCAAAGATATACAATTTCAGTTGTGTATTTAAAGAAAAATGGTGTGTTTACTGAGAAAAAAAAAAAGAGAAGACACTGAGGGTTACAGTTTCCTCCCAATGACAAAAACTCGAGCTTTTGCAGAACACGGACTGGATAAATTTGCAAAGAAAACCGGTCAGTGTGAGTTTCTACTCCTTGATTAGGTGTGATTAAACCCCCAAAACATTAAGAATTAGCTGTTCTTGATGACTGTGTTCTGTATGGACAGATCTACTTCAGTCAGCTTTTAAGGTTTCTTAAAAAGAAAAGAATGGGAAAACAAGCAAAAAAAAACATCTACCCAAAATCAAATCCACGATAATCAATGATTTCATAAGAATTCCTTTTAAAATATGTATGAGGAGACTGGGCGTTTAACAAGGGAAATCTGCTCAATATCATATGATAATGTAAAAGTTATTGGCTACACTAATCTCCATATAGGTTCCCAAAGGATAAGGGAGCTGGGAGTTAGGGAGAGAGAAGGCAAAATAAATGTCGATGATCAGAGAGGATTTCCTTAGCCCTCGTAAATACAATATTTCCCGTCAGCCTTGCTAGGTATTCAAAGTGATTCAAACCTCAGGATCCTCTCAGCCCTTTAAAACCCGTACTGAGGTGCTATATGGACTTTGGGAGCCTGCACTGAAGCCGCTCTGCCACAAAGCCTTTGTTAACCACAGGACTACTGAAGCTACTGGCTGTCTTTGAAATGGATATGCTGGGTCACTGAAAACGGCTGGGTGCTTTTCAATGGGTCCTTATTTTCTCCTTCTTCTACTTAAAAACACACACACAGCTATGAAATCTAGCTGGTGCCTCTCCTTATTCTTTATAAAAAATCTTGCTGTAAGAAGCACCCAACCCATTTTCACTGACCTGATGAGCCAGTTTCAAAGGCTACTTCAAGCCTTCGTTGAGAATTTAAAAGGCAGCAGCACTGACTCAAACTTTTCTCGCAAACGATGGCAGCACGTCGTATTTGGCTCTGGCAGATTTTCTGTGAAATCTGGAGAGGTTTCATATTTTTCCTTTTAAAAAATCCTGAAAGCTGGAACATGAACAGCCTCCTGTAAAACATTTCTACTGCTCATCTCTTTTGCCTTCTTAGGTTTGTGTGAACCATGTAATTGTAAAGCATGGTATATCTCAGTAGTTTATGGAAAATGCAAAAACAGTCAGCTAATCATATCTCAGGACAAATAGGGGTGCTCTTCATCACAGGGTTATATCTGGAAAGTTTAATATAATGTATGTCAAAAAAGGTAGTGTCAGACATTACAGGATGGCTGAATTGTGTGTACATCTAACTGCATGTGTAAGACCCAGTAAAATGAACTGTCTTTATGTGTGTATAACTGGGTGCAGGTTTGCAGCTTTATTTGACCACTAATAGTGACTAATAATGATACTAGTGAGTTACCTTTAGAAAAGGGATGCAGCAATTGTAAATCCAATGCTGAAGGTATGTTAGAATCCATAAAATTTCCAATTACAGCATCAGAATTTATTGTGCACATATGGAAAATAATACTTGTAAAAGAGAGAGGGGTTTTGCCTGGTGCTGTCAATACTGTGAAGGATTGGGTGATTATAAAGCAAATTAACAATACTTTTAAATGTGCATTCACTTATCTTTCCAATTAAATCCTTGTTAAACAACTGCACAGACAGTAATGGTACTTCTGCAAAGCACGGATCAAGACAGTTTTATTGTAATTTTTACTTTGTAACAATTAATCAAGTAGTTATTTTCTTTATTATTAGATTATTTGGTTAATAAATATTCTCAGTTGGATAACATATTTGTCATTTACATTTTTAATTTTTTTTTGTTAATACAAGGATTTGTATTTGAACATGGTATTAGATGTAGGGTCCATTCAAGACCATTTTGTTTTACTACTTATACTGATTTTTCTTTTTAAAAATTAACTTCTGCTAATGCTAGGTAACTTTTTTGCTTTCTAAAATACGCTATCCTTTTAAGATATGTTATAGTCTTCTGATTCTAATAATAGCATTTTTCGTCAATGCAGGTTTGAGGTATGAGAATTTGTAAAAGTAGCATTTCTTCTCTAAAAGGTCCGTATGAATTAAAAAAAAACAAAAAAAAAAAAAACCAAAGTAACTGACCTATGCACAATGTGTTGTATTTCACCGTTAACATGCCACTAAGGACATTCAAAGGTCAGTCTGGTGTGCAAATGCCAAACATTTAGTAAACAAAGAATCTAATGAAGAGAATGTCTGTCTACCTTACTTTATACATGAACTTTCACTTAATAATGAATTTTGATGCTGACACTTCTGAGGTTTGTGACAACTGGGCATATAAGCATCACAACATGTTTTGAGTGCTTCAGTATGGTTTAATAAACCCATAACACTTGATCTCCAATGTGATACACAAGGATAGTTCCTTTGGCACCTGCCAAGTTTCTGCTTTTTGTGATTTTTAAATGTTTTTGTTTATTTAACAACAACAACAAACTTGGGAGCCTGGCGTGCTGCAAAGCAATGTGCTCCAGTGGTATCATGAGTTCCAGATGCATGCTTAGAAACTAATAGCATTTCTTGTTTGCAGCCTTGTGTTTCATTTGGAAGGGAACACATCCACCTCCCCCCAAAACATAAATATGGTGTGCCTTTGTTTTGAGTTCTTTTGAGAGGCACCTCACATATTTTCCGGTCATTTGGATACTGGTCCTTTCATTGAACATTTATTCTGGGTTCTTTTCACGTTAATTTTCCTCATCCATCTTTCTGGTACTGGACTAAATAAAGTAGCACAGAACCCTCAAAACTACTCCAAAAAGAGCAGTGATGAGGCAATGGACAATTATCTACTCCCAAAGCAGGCCTCAACAACAGTACACGAGAAACAAAAGTAAATCAAATCATCAAATCTATGCAAGCGCTAACAGTATTTTACAGTACACATTCATCATCACCTCATCATCCTCATCAATTCAACAGGAAATATACATATGACAAAGAGAAATCATTGTCATCAACAGCACCGTCCATTTATGATCATTATCAATGATCATGGCAAGTGGTGCCTGGTGGCATCGACACCAATAAGTTCTTATCAAACCACAAGAGTAACCTTTGGGGTGCAAAACAAATTTTTGGGTTCCTCTCATTCATTAAATCAAATCATTTGGATTTCAGAGATGCTCTTTCAGAAATGAACCAAAGAATCCAAAAACAAAACAAAGAGCCTCTTGCATGTTGTTTTTCATTCATTACCTCTCAAACACTGCATCTTTATAGATGCCCCATAAATGGAAGACAAATTTAGATATTTACTCTGGATTTGAAAAAAAAATCCATCCCCAAGTATCTACATGCATTGTTTGGGATTTTTGAAAAGACTACTTTGCACAGTCTCTATGGTTTCACTATGGTCTTCACCCAATCAGTTCTAAGAGACCACTGAACACACACAACTAATTCTCTTCACTAAATTATCTGAGGGGGGTCAGTGGCAGTGGAAAGAAAATACAACAGTTAAGGTAAGCTTTGGGGGTCACTGGGCACATTTGGAATGCTGAGAGTATTATGGATGCTCCAACAAAATGGCTGTCATGGAGGGAAGATTTCCCAAATTATTAAATGGCTGTCCTGGGCCTATTAAAATCAAGATTTTTTTTTCATCTGTAGTATGGAAAAAAATCATTGATAAAAGATAATCGTGCCACCTGGAAATTAACAAAAAAGATACAGTATCAGTGATGATCTAGGCAAGTAGAATACTTCACATACATGAATAAAGTAAATAAGACAGTGGTTCTGCTTCGGTTATTGTTGTCAAGTACAAAATCAGTCTTCAGAAGTGATAGAATATATACAGTATCACTGAGGACACTTTCTAAAACATTTAGCAATAAAAACTATAGTAAGGTTTTTGTTCTAATCCTCCCTCCACATACACATTTTATTCATTCTCTGACCTTACCGATAATGTTCAAAGCACAAAGACATGGGATATGTTTAGGTCTGAAGTTTGTTCTTTAAAGGAAATATTTTTCCTGACCTTGACTTTCCCAAACCTTTCCTATAATGCTAAAAATATTCAATTTGTGGAAAAAGCCTCAAGTCTCAAGAAAATTGAAGAGTCTCAATTAATGGTTGTTATGCACTCCACAAAGCACCAGTTTCTGTGTATCTAGCTGAACAGCAGTGTAGAGGTGAACATTGACGCTGCTTGTTCATGTAAGGATTGATGATAAGCTCAGTTTGGGTCAGTGTAAATGGATTTTTTATGAAGTGTTAGCTAATGCTTATTCCTCATTAATATTAACAAAAGCAACAAAACTCTGGAACAAAAGAAAAATGGGTGGGGATGAAAAAAGAAAATACACACTCAAAAGCCTTCTCTCTATCAAGTACAAAAATGGAAAAAGGGATATACACTCATATCAAATAAGTAGTCTCCAGCCAGTGGCTTGCCCAAGTGTGCCAGACATTGCTTGGCACAAATAATATTTTGAAAATGAAAGATCAATTGTTCTTAAGTCTTAATCTCAGTTTTGACCTTTGTCCACAATAAATGCACCTATGTGAGGTGCATTTCCTTACATTTCCTCTCATGGGTTTCCTTACAAGATGCTTAAGAAGCCAAATTCATGCAGACTTTCCTTAGGAACACTGCTCTGTATTTCTGAAGCCATGTAGAGGCTAGGATCCACTTGTTTTTCAAAGCTACAACAAACAACCCTCCCTCTTTCATGCACTTGCATTGTCCCACAAAATTTGGATATATTTCTTTGACACCTTACCCAGTAGTTTAGCCAGAAGTTACTTGTAGTGCAAGTATTTATTAAGCAGACACAGAGCTTTCATTTTTTCACATCAACTACCTACAGTGTTCTGTATCAGAAACATATTTATATTGGAACCACTATCTATTTTGGGGCTATAAAAATAAAACCAAAACATATGAGGCTGGAAATTAAATTCAGGAGCTTCAATACGATATATTCTTACATATTTATGTACATTAGGTTCGAATTGTCAACATGCTCTCTTTTTGAAAGTCATGGGACTCAACCAGAACAGAAAATTTAACAGCGCTTACAAATGTAGAGTAACATTTATGGGAGGGAATAAAGTACATTCATTTTAAAAAAATATAGAAGTGGGTTTTTAAAAAATCTCTTTAATTGAACTTAGTAAAATGTAAGTTTGCAGGAAGACCACCATGCAAAATCTCTAAAATACTAAATTATAACGTAATAAATACAGTAATATAATTTATGTTTCTATGCTTTTGTTTTATGTGTGTGTCT
Organism: Intellagama lesueurii; assembly: GCA_037013535.1. NCBI lineage: Eukaryota > Metazoa > Chordata > Lepidosauria > Squamata > Agamidae > Intellagama > Intellagama lesueurii. Next base: position 136,028,794 of record JBAJHW010000001.1, on the reverse strand, counting down.
GTGTTTGCTTCTCTGTTTTTTGTGTGTGTGGTGGAAAGAGACAGATAGTGCTCTGTAACTACCCAACTACCTTCAACATCTACTTGGCTTCTCCACCCAGAACACATACAGACTACTTTTGAATAAACTATGCTGGGAACTCTCATTGTACACAGGTCAGAACAATGGTTTGTTGCCTTTTCGTAGGTTAGAATAGAGTTTTCTTTGGGAATTTACACTATCATGAACTTTATGAGGGGGCTGAGGGCTGTGTGCATGTGTGTGTATGTTTTCACAGCACATTAACAGTCAGAAAAATAACATCTCCTTGATGTCAATAGCACAGGAATTGGTGCCCCTTGCTACTGAGAAAAGCAGCAGGCAGGTGAGTTTAGACAGACGTTTGTCCTGTGGTTTTCTTACAGTGCACCGAATAGTAAAAATAATGAGAAGAATGGAAGAAAGCATGTGCTTGGGCCATGGAAGATGTCTGCCAGTGTCTCCAGCCAGTTGCCTGGCTTGCCCAAGTGTGCCAGACATTGCTTGGCACAAATCAGAGTGCTGCACCTTTGGCATCCATCCACTCTGGAACATAAACAGGCAACCACGGCAAGGGGGAAAAAAAAGGTTCTTCAAACAAACACCACCAGCAGCAGCCATTTAAACATTAATTAAATAAACAAAAGTAGAAAACAAGGAGAAATGCTGTCCCTAGTGCTACTATGTCCTGTCCAATCGAAGACCATGCAAGAAGGTCTGTCATCCATCCCACATTCACACACACTTAGTCCTGAGTGGAACATAGACTCAGTGTAACTACTTAAAAGAAAAAGCAAGGCAATTGCAGAACACAGCCAGTCTACTAAGTGATGTGCCATCCTCCCCATGCCATGCCTGGATGAAAAAATGCTTGTTTGGTTGGGAAGGTGGGGAGTGAACAGTCTGGTGAAACTGATCTGAGCTCTCCTCGTGGCTCAGCAATTGGAGATTCCAGGAGAGGTTTTGGCTTCCATTGAGCCTTCAGTGGTCAATCTCCTTCCGCTTTGGCATTTTCCTCTTTCTACAGCAACTGGCACCAAGTATTTGTGTTCAAATTTCAGCATTTTTAACCCCCAAACACCAAAGCAAATGTCACTGATCTGTGTGGCTGTTATGTGTTGTAAAGTCATTTCTGACTTGTCGAAACTCTGTGAATGAATGACTTCCAAAATGTACTATCATTAACAGCCTCACTTAGCTCTTGTAAACTCAAAGCTGTCACTTCCTTTATGGAGTCAATTCATCTCATGTTTGGTCTTCCTCTATCCCTGCTGCATTTAATTTTTCCTAGCAGTACTGTCTTCTCCTCTCAGTTTTGTTTTCTCGTGATGTGCCCAGAGTTACAACAATCTCAGTTTTATCATTTTTGCTTCTAGAAAGAGTTTGGGCTTGATTTGGTCTAGGATCCAGTTGTTCATCTTTCTAGTGATCTGCAAAGCTCCATTCTAGCATTATATTTCAAACAAACTGATTTTTTTTCCCTGTTGGCTTTTTTTCACCCATCAGCTTTCACATCTGTACTGTACATAGTAATCAGGAATACAATAATGTGGATTATCTTAGCCTTGATTTCCAGTGATACATCCTCACACATGATGATCTCTTCTAGTTCCTTCATAGATGTTCTTCCAAGACTCAGTCTTCTTCTGGTTTCTTGACTACAGTCTCCCGTTGAAATGACCACTCCCACCGTGGTATAAACTGATTTGTAGGGTCACCCTACAACTGACCTAAGCATCACTGAGAGTTTCTTGAGCTACTCTGTTATCTTCTCCAGTAATATACAAATATCCCTTTCCTCACTTTGTTTGGGCACTTGTCCCCAAAACCCAAGCACATTTCTATTAAAAACCCTGCCCAGCTATGAAATGCATTACTGCTCAGTCTCAGAAAACAACTGAATTTAAAAACAACAAATTAACAGAGCCCTCCTAGGCACTCAGAAAAATGATCCACTTTATTCTGTGACAAACCTGAACAGGCATGCACCTATTTTTTTAAAAATAAAATAAAATAGAAAAGCAATGATAATCAATTAACCAAATATTTTCATTTATCATGCTATTTTATTAGATTAGAAAAACAGACTTGAATAATTGGCCATTATTGTCCCCAGCCTGCACAGAGGCTCCCAGTCTTTAGGAAGCTTCAGGAAAAGGAGATTACAGGGGCTTCCATAATGGCAGTATCCCACTATCTTGTCTCCCAGTCAACCGCTTTGCCCAGCGCATCAGTCTGGCTGTCAGGTACTTGTCCACTGAGTGCCAATATATATTTCTGCACAGTAAATCAAAACACAACAAGACTAAAAAGAACATTTTTCCAATCCACCCGGCAACTGAGTTTGTTGTATACTAAACTGCAGCAGGGCTTGCAAGAGGAATGAAGGTGGTGGTGTGTATGCTTCAAGAGATGACTGATCAAATAGCTTGGTCTGTTCCACAGAACTTTAAAACAGCGACAAGAACAGAGAATGAAGATCTAAAACAGGACTTCTGGGAACATGAAGAAGTGCTCTCTGACTAGAGCTTGCATGGTGAAATGAGAGCTTTGACTTCCTTTTTTATTTTTAAGTTGAACGACTGAACTGACTTGGTGGCTTGGGATGGATTTGGCAATTCAGTTTCATACAGAGATGTAGGACTTAGTTCATCCCCGGTGTAATTCCATCAAACTCAAAGTGATGAAATCTTATGCATACATTTGATGACAAGTTCACAGAAATGTTTTAAATAGACTTCAGTGGAGTTACATTGGGGAAGAATTTGATCCTTTCTGGGATTTTTCTCCTTTCATTTTAAATGTCTTGTAGTTGTATTCGTAATTTGAGGCTATTCTTTAGAAATAAATGTGCCATATGTATATGAACCTCAAAACTGGGACATGTCATAGAATAGAACAAAACACAGAACCCCTAACTCAAGCATACGAGAGGAAAGAGTTGCAAAAAGCAAGAACTCTGTAACACTGTTTCATAGTACTTGGCATAGTAAAGTAAATGTAAAGATAAAAATAGTTGAAAGCAGATAAAATCCAATATGTGGTTATAAATGCCTAAAAGAACAAATGTCCCAGTGTATCCGTGACTACTCATTTACAAAGCTGATTTACTCATTTACACCTTTTACTGAAACATTTAAGGTAAGTATGGTCTGATTTTGTTGTGACGGGTGGCCATGTGGTAATCATGATATGACTTCAACAAGTCAAGTCAGTTAAACTGACTCTTCAGTTAAAGAGAGTGGAGAATTCTACCTGTCATATGCCAGCAACTGTGACCCATGAAAAGCAAGCACACTCTCTCCCCCTATAAACACTTTGAGAATTTGTGGGTCTGTTGGGATCCAATCAAAGTGATTTTTCTTTATGCGAACCAGTGCTTCTGTAGGAGCTACCTACATGACAAACTTGGATTGTGAAACCTCTATTCAAAGCACTGCAATTGTGCAAATCAGAACACTTCTGTGAATAGCCCACACACGAAAGTTGTAGTTCTCAGAAACCCTCAGACTCAAGCCATAAATATGGCAGCCTCATACATTTGTGAAACACTGCCAATTAGTCAGAATCAGGAGAAAAGACTATTTCATGGTTGGCAGAATGGAGCCAAAGCCACATTTATTCAACTAAAGATACCCTCAGTAAAGGATGTAAATAAAATGTTCTTCTATCTTGTTGTTGCCCTGCAACATCCTCATGGTTCCATGTAGTGGTTATTGTTTTGACTGGCCATCCAGGTTTCTTTCTCTTTTTTTGATATTTGGGGTCTAATGCTTTTCTGGATCTCACTATTTATGCCTTGTGAGTGGGGATGGGCAGCTGTGATTTTGTTTTTAAATGTTGTTAGCAGCCCGGACTAGTGCCTCAGCACTAGATGGGCGGGGTATAAATGTAATGAATAAAATAATAATAATAATAAATAAATTGTTCTCCTACCAGAGGTTAGATGTCACCCTTGCTATTTTGACTTCAGATATGGCAGCTCTAAATACTGACATTGTGTTGCATCCAGACCAGTTTCCAGAGTTCTTCTTTAATGCCTGAAGTATTCTAGCTTTCTGCATTTTATGAGTTCTATGATTTTTTGATCTTTATTCACTCATTTCAGTCCTTCTTCACTGGTCAACTCTCAGTCTGACCATCCTGCACTATAGCTACATTTCACACTTTTTTTTTCTTCCTTTTTTGAATAATCATCTGTCTTGAAAAGTCCACAATCCCATGCCATACAGCACAACCAAGAATATATGTACATTCTCAAAGTCAATTTTAAGATTGTGTTGCATAACTCTTTTCCTCTAAAGGAAGTTGCTCCAGGCTGTCTCTACTCTGTATGTGTGTGTATGCTATTCTGTACTTGTACTTGTAAAACATACCTGCTTAGCACCTATTTTTACTGTGTGGATGCTATGGAGGGTCTCAGAATCAGTACTCAGGTGTACAACTCCGACCATTACTACAGCCAACAGAATGGCAATCTGTGAGTCAGAAGGTTTGGTTGCAGTCATGTATTGCTAGCACGATCCCATAGAAAACTTATTGGCTGCTGCGTGAAAAGAATGTTGGGGTGGATAGACCTTCAGTCTGATCCAGCAGGCCTTTTCTTATGCTTTAAGGAAAGAACTGAAAAACTGAAAGCTGTATGTCTGTATACAGTTCATTTCTTAGCCAAATATACCCCCTTTTTAGGCCATACTGCCATGTACACTTTTCAGACCCTCTCTTGTATGACTCTTGAATTGGGCAGCTGATGTACATTCACCTTATAAATTGCATTAAGGCCTTTGGGATTTGTTTGCTTACTACCTGAATCTATTGAAGAATATTAGATCTATTTTGATGGTCTTACACCATTATTTTGATAGTATTGCATAGTCCAATGATAAATGGAACAATTAAACAGTTTTGACTTGCAATACTTTGGCCATTCTTCCTCACTCTCGTGACATGATTTCCCAAGTGGCTTTCCTTTATTCTTCTCCTACGTCTCTTAATGCTTCTCTCTTTTTCACCTGATACTGAAATTTCATTTCTGTCTTTTTAAAAATACTCAGTTCTGCTGTACATTCAGTATCATCTTCTAATTCCCGAGTGCATTTGTTTTTCTTTTCTGGTTTTATCATTTTGCTTTCTTTATGTTATGCCTCTTCCTGTTCTTCTTCTCTCTTTAAACCCGTTTTCTGGCTGCTTGCAATGTCTCTGCACATGTCTCTTCCTCTCTTCTGCAACATGCCACTCATCATTCTATGCCACTAATGTACCACAGCTTCTAAAATCCATTGTATTGTCATTTCAGACAGATAAGTACTAAACAAAACATTACAGGGCAAAGGAATCACTTACCCTGATTGACAACAAATCGTAACTTCTGTATTGTTGCCAGATTGCCGCTGACTCTGTATATTCCATCAACATCCAGACCTGCAAAAGGAAAACATACTTCATATTGGCTTCTGTGAGTATTATACTTAAGATGTCTGTCAAGAAAATATAAATGTCCTAAGAAATACGGAGAAATATATACTTCAGTGAACTTTGTGGTAATAATTCACTGGAGAGAACAGACTCACATGATATTGCCTTTTTGTTTTAGTTTTCTTTGAAGATAAGGCAAATATCATAGCTTCTAAATCAGTAATTGCTCAAATTTATGGGGATTACTGAGACGTACAGTACACACCACTCATGTCTATAAACAGTTTCAATTGAACAGAAATGATCACGTCTCACATTTTACCTCTACTGAATAGTTAAGATGGAGAATCTCTATGAGCAAATTCCAGTGAACCTGGAATTCCACAAGACAACTATTCTGTGTGAAATATTATTTGTTATTTGAATGGGAAAATGTAATAGTTTTGTAGCATGACTGGTAATGGAGCAAAGCAATAAACAGACTCTGTCATTCACCCAAGTCAAGATGCTTAGTACCTAAAGTCAACCACTTTGTTTTTTCACAGGACCCAAAACCTGGAGAACAGAGGATGAACAGGTGCTATGATAGCCATCTTCAAACATCTGAAGGGCTGTGATGAGGAAGATAGGACTACCTTATTTTCTGCTGCTCCAGAGGTAGAACCTATGGATTCAGACTATGAAGACATATCAATTAAATGCTTCCTGACACTAGGAGCTGTTTGGAAGCACTTTGGACTATCTGGGAAGGTGGTAGATTCCACTTCACTGAAAGTTTTTAAACAGAGGTTGGATGACCATCTGTCAGAGAATTTATCTATGAATTCTGTGCTTTGACAGAGAATTGAACTAGATTATGTTTGGTGTCCATTCCATTGAGCTATCCAGCAGTTCTACATTTCTACAATTCTAAAAGGCACAAAATTCCATAATCACACGTCATCTCTCCTTTGCTGGCTATAAAAATGTAATAATAATAATAATAATAATAATAAAATAAATAATGGAGAAGTTTGTTTCCTTTCATAACACTCCAAAACTGTTGCCTGAGTCAGCCATTTTGCTATGCCTAATCGTAGGGCTGGCCCAGCTATGCACAAATAATACCTCAAATTGCTCAGGGTATAGTTACAAGGTTGCTGGCTGGATAGCTCAGTATGTTAGGTATCTGGCTGTGGAACCAGAGATTGAGACTTCAGTTCCACCCCCCCCACACACACACAAACACAGACACTGTGCATCCCAGAAGAGCCAGTGGTGCAGCTTTGGACAAGCTGTACAGTCCCAGGGCACCCACAGAGGAAGGGAATGGTATATCACTTCTAAATATATTCTACAAAGAAAAGGGTCACCATAAATCAGAACTGACTTGACAACACAGGATTGTTGGTTATTAAGAGATTGGGAGTAAACAGTGGGGAATCATATGGCTCCTTCCTGCAGCAGACTGTCCAGAGTGAATTCCCCATTTCTGTTTTAACCATGATGAAGAGGTACCTCAGCACTGACCAAACCTATGTATAATGCTACCCAAGCTCCTTTTTAATCAGAGCTTGTCAATCAAATTTTCTTTTGGATTGAAAAGTAAGCTAAGTGGGAATGTCTTTAAGATTATTCATTATTAAGTTCAGCACCTTATAAATGTACACTTTCAATGCAATTAAGACATGAGGAGTAGAAGACAGATCACATCAAACATCTGCAGTACATATGCCTGCACCACGCCTTAGATTGACTGAAGACTAATGTAACTTATTTGACAGGATCTGTTCCAGACTATGCAGTTAAATGGAGGAATTTTAAATACAACATCTGGTTTTAGTGATAATGGAAATCTATGATTGGTAATTCTTAAAAAGTGTTTGGTATTGCTAAGAAAGTGAATATGACAAACTATAGTAATCTGAAAGATTTTTTTTCCCATTTGGACATTACAAAATATGGCAGTCTGAGGGGAAAAAAGTTTGAGAGCACTATCCCAATTACTGTGCATACATGCCATAGCCTTTCTGTTCTAAATTCTTTGAAAGCCAAGCCAAGCCAAACCAATATAAATTGGTGGATTTGGACATCCTTTTTATGACCACATTATCCCAGCTGGATAAGAAACTACTTATTTTGGAAATAGATTTCGGCCGTGTGTGTGTGTGAGAAAGAGAGAGAGAGAGAGAGTTTGAGTACGAGAGAGAGCGCAAGAGAGCATATTTTTAAAGATATTCCATCTTTAACGTTCTTCTGCTCTAAGCTTCTGAACCATTTTCAAAGAAAACAACTTCAACTTCTAAGAGCACCTTTATCAGGAATGAAAACATCCCTCTTCAACCATCAGTATTTTTTCATGGTAGGCTTCAAATAGTGAGGGAAGGAGGGAGATAAAACAAAAGTCTTTTCAAAGTTTCTTATTTGGGGATGGCATTCACTTTTAGTGGTAAAGAACATTCTGGAATAACAAGCAATCACTGCCAGAAAATCTGACTCCATTTAGTATATACCGACCTTCTAATGTTTCAAAATAGTATTTATCATTGGGACGGATCACTGGCTTTCCCCTAGAGTATATCAATGTTTTCCCCTCCCCTTTTCTGTCTGAAAGATCATAGAAGAGGATGGACATAGAACCAGAAATCATAATCCAAACGGTGTTCAAAATCTCAGGCAAGGAATAATACAGCTGTTACAACTCATTCCCACCATAAATCTTATAAGCCTTCCAGCTTATATCTAGGACATGAATAATAATAAAAAAACCTTTCCAGAAGATGAGCCATATATAGAATTGCCTTTATTAAATAATAGTGAGCTTGGACCATGCTTTTTAAAATTGTATTTACCATACCCTCTGCTGTATGATGCTTCAGAAAACTGTGTCTCACCTAAGACAAGAAGCTGATATTTCAGTCACTACCAGCCTTGCATTTCCAGAGATGGGGATCCCACCACCTTTTCTTCATCCCAACATATACCAAACACCAACCAGGAACTCATAAATCTGGGCCTTTTTCTTTATTCATATCAAAGTGTTGCACAATTCAAAATCATGGACACACATGAAATATAGGCAAAATTAGAAATCAAATAAAATATAGAGACGATCAGACTATTTTGATCAGCTGGGTGGAAATCATGGGCTGCCAGTGGTCTACAGAACAGAGTAAGAACTTCTGTCTTGAATGGAGCAGGTATATTCTGCAGAGAATTCCAGGTTGTATTCTAAAGAACACATGCTCTGTTCAAACGAAGCATTATAAGGATGCAGCATAGAAGACTATGGACCTTTACCACATCAGCACAGGGCAGGAGATAATTTATGGTTGTGACCAGGGTTTTTTTTTTTTTTTTTAAATATATATATATCCAAAACCACTTTTTTTTCATGTTTGAAATGAAAAGTACTTGAGAGTCTGAAAAACCTGGATGCAAGAGAAACTGAAACTGACTGGGTTTTCCATCTGGGCATCTCCTCCCTTTTGCGGACTAGACCTTGCCCCATTCTCTGGTCCAGCAGTTCTCGACTACCAGCTGACAGTCCTCCCTGAGTAAAGGGCTAAATCCTCAGCATAGATTTGAATCCCCATGTTTCCAACCGTATTAGTGCTGCATTAGGGTTTAAATGCCTCTCCCCTTCCTCAGAGATGTTCCCTGTCTTTATAGGGCTGGCAGTTACAGCATGACCCTCCATGCTAGGATACTGGTGCAAATCCTTGCTTCTCTAGTCTTTTCAGGCAAAAATGAGGACTTGCAAGAATCTTCTTGCCCCTGAGGATGGTGAGGCATTTCGTGCCACCTTGGACAGAGTTCTCACATTATCGAGATATTTTGCGCAAATTATACAAACCACAGTGGGGAAACACTTGTCTTGGTCTCACCCTGGAGGTAAGAATTCTTGTGGTAGTTGAAGAATCCTAGACAGACTGTCTTGATGTGTTGAGACAGCCTGTCTTAAACATAAATGAGGCACTGGATGTTCCTTCACATCCTAAATTTTGTGCTTCTAATGTTTCAAATTCTATAGTTAGGTGCATCCTAGCTTAAATATAGCAATTGTTAGGACTGAACCGTGTAGCAATAGTCTTGTGTTTTTTTTTAATGAACACACATTTCACAGGCATTCAGAAATGAAGAGGAGTGCTAGAGTGATGTAGAGACGGAATACTAAGATATGGAAACCTTGTTTCAAATGTTGCTGCCAACATGAACTTATTATTGCTACTCAATGCTGACACCTCAGGTGCAGCATGGATATAATAACAGTTTTCCACCTTTGACAATTATGCATGTGAAGCATACTGAACAGTTCAGTTTAATATGTGCAAAATACTATTAGGAAAATGCATATATGACTTATAACGAGGACAGAGTTGTCTCCTTCTGAAATTTAGGGATGAGGCACACTCCGCACTTGATCCATGAAATACATGGAGAAATTGAAATATTTTAGGTAAGGCTATGGTCACTTGGCACCGTCTACATCGTATATTGGTTTGTGAAATACTAAAAGATATCTACTAGCACTCAAGATGAAGGCATTGTTGATTGTTTCTTTAAATATGATTTACATGTCCCGAACTGCATAGCTTGAAAAAAAAATCTGTTCTCAAGATCTTGTTCAAATATCTCTCTCATTATCTTACCTTTAGTCCTGAGAGAATTATACATTTTGACTTCACAGGGTATTTGGTTGAGAGGATTTTAGCAGCTTTGCATTTGTGACTGCTCATATTAATATACTGGCATCAAATTATGTTTATTCCTAGATAGTAACCTAGTTATTTTGAATAAGAGTTCTTTTAACTGCCTCTGCTTGTGGATCTTCTTACATTAACTTCTTCTTAGTTTCATGTCTCAGGCCAGGTACTTCCAAAACAAATCTACTGAATCCCACTTAGCCACATACTAAAGACTTACAGCCAAATTTATGTTTAAATCAAAATGTGAAATTTAAACACTCGCTCCTTCTTGTTTCTTTGTTTTAATAAGTCTTTTAAAAAATTTAAATGTCAATTCAGCACTATGCCACTTAAAATTTATTTTAAAAAATAAGAAATTAACACAAAAAAGGGATGCCGTCAAAAGAAATGCAAGCAGTCCAAAGAAAAGCTGAAACCTTGTAAACAATACTGCAGATGATTTAAAATTAGATACGTAGTTTACAGAAATGGTTTAATGCCCAGCTTAACATCAGAATAAGAATTTTCAAAAGTGAAGGCACACAGCAATACAAAAACCATGTGACTTCAATGTGATTTCAAAAACATTAGAGCTGAAACTGATACAAATCATCAGGGTAACTGTGCCCTTTGTTTCGGGATGGAGAAAAAAAAATCTAATGGGGGAGTAGTGGTGGTGATCCTATATTTAAATATAAGGTCACAGAGAGCCTCTCCCCTTTCCAACAATCTTGTGAATCTTAAGAACTTGATCTGTCCCTCCAGATGATGCCAAATATTACCTCTTCCCACTGTTGTGGTGATAAATAGTCTAAACAAAACACGGATAATATCCATCCCAGTTTTAGTTTGAAAATCGTTTTGTCTTGTGGAAAAGTTTTGTGATATTCATGATGGTTTAGGGAAAGGGAACAGTGTGTGTATGTCCTAAAAAAAGAAGGAAGGACCGGAAAGGAGACGTGAGTTAGGAAGAATTGTCTAGGAGCCTTACTATAGCTCCCCATAAACCCTATGGAAAAATTAAGGCTTTTCAGCCAACCAATTTGAATTTTCCCTTTCACATAATGGAAACTTCATCACTAGTCTGCTACTTTCCATCAGAAAACAGCTTGCTTGTGAACATTCCATGACATCACAGTAGCCCAGCCAATGGCCAAGAAAGCCTTCAAAGCAACCAACAAGCTTTTGCCAGTTTTACCTACAACACATAATGCCTGAACAAGGATATGAAGTTGTTTGTAGTGTGACTATTTATTTTAAATCATGCTATCCACAATTTTGTAGTTTGTAGTGCATTTTGATCTTCTGCCAAGGATAAGCTACAGCATTTTCTTAGATCCTCTTTCAGCTGATTAATGGCAGAATGTTTGCTTAGCTGTCTACATGTAAGGGATAAGGCCAACCTTAACAAAGATAGAACTGAAATATCATACATTTATCAGCATGCAGACTTGTAGTTAAATATACAAATCAACATTGCCTAGGCCTTAATTGTACTTCTGCTATGTAGCAGTACTTTTGCCAGTTGAGGAGTTTTCATTTAAATTGGAAACACTGATAGTAACAGCAATGTCAGCAAGACCTCTATGGAAGGTTTATCATGACAAACCATGAAACATATACTTGGAAGCTTTTTTAAAAGATGTGCCACAAAAGTTTTAGAATGTGCCATGAAAATTCTATCCTTCATGAGGTGTTTTCACTATAAATGAACCGTTGTCCCCAATAAATATTTATTTCCTAATTGTTAAGAGTTTTTTCTTTCTTTTTTTTACTTTCAGCCAAACAAAATGACCTCATTGTTTCCCACTCTATTTTCTTTTAAACATTAGCTGGGATGATTGAGATTCAGGAATGTGGGAAAATGGATTCCCAAGCCACGTCTATCCCTTCTAATTCTGAGCTGTAATTTTTGGCTTGGCTTGAGTCACAGTCATCACATTTCAGTATGAATCTCACTGTAAAATGATCTTTCTTAAACATTTCTTTCACTCATCATGGGATCAGAAACAAAGCAATCCCACTCTTTCAACAAAACCCTTAAACGTCTTTTCCTTGTCTTTCTTTCTTTTGTAAAAACTGCAGGAGGAGCAGCCTGACTTTTCCTTTAAAAAGAAGCACCCTCAGTTCGATTGCCTTCTGTCTAAATGTTGTCATCAAACGTTACAAGCTGCAATGACTATTTTAATGTATTTTGTTTGAGATTTGTTTGGGCCCCATAGCCAAAAAGTCAAGTGACTCCAATCAACAAAATGTTGAAGAGAAGTTCTATTGTGTAAATAAAAAACAGATACTTAAAACCTTTCTACTGTTAGCAATGAAAAATATTACACAGACATATTTATCACCTAACTAATTTTTCCATACTTTTTAAATAAAGATGTTTTACAATAAAGGACGAACATTAAGTTCTATTAAGCCTAAATAAGACCTAGAAATGCCAGTACTTTCATTTAACATGTGCAATGATTTTTTTTGACTTAAAATATTGTTGTTTTACTTTCTAGAATATAACAATATGAAAATGGATTAGATTTAGAGGCTTTTCAAATTGTTCTTAAGTGGCAAAGTTCTTGACAAAACCACTGTGGGACTTCTACTGAAACATTTTAGGATGCAGAAAAATGAAATGCAAATCTGGCAGCACTGGAGAACTGGCCATGTCCTTCAAACCATAACTGTTTTGCAAATAATCAAAAAGTCACATGTCTCTGATACATGCAAAGAACCATGCTAATTGGCAGTATATCTAGTCAATAGCATAACAACATCACATCTTTCAGAATTTCTCAGATAAAAACTAGAACTCTGTTTTAACTGGTTGCCCTCACGAATGGAAGTTTAACACTGAATCCTCTGCTTCCTTATGATCTAGTGATACAGTATATAGCATCCAGCATATTGGAACCACTGTTGTGTTCTTTCATCAGCATCACTTTTAGCAAACCTTACAACGAGCCATTAAATTGTTTTGCAAATGCAGTGAATAAACTACATCCTCTTTTTCTGTCAACAAATCTCTAACAGTAATTTGGCAAAGCGTAGCTTGGATGGAGCTCTAGTAAGCAGCCCTGATTACTGACAGTACAATCTTAACTTTAGTCTCGGCTAGCTGGTGGAGGACATAGGAGGAGGGGAAGGGCACTCTTGGCTATAACAGGCCCTCTGCTAAACCCTGCTGGTCTTTTCCAGCAAATCCTCATCAACCTATTATCCCAGAGAAATTTGCTCCACTAGGAATGAAAAGAGGAGGGTGGGGCAGAGAGCATATACATATACATCACATCATTCCAGCGCAGGATGTAAATTCCACACCAGGATATAAATTCCCCATTGGTGAAGCACAGCTTGGATGGCATGTTGTGTTATCCACTGGGCACTATTTTTCCTGTTCACGTTGGTGGGAATCTTATTAGCATCCATGTAAATTTTGTGTAACTTGCTGTGGCTAATTGTAGCTACTAGATAAGATGGCAGACCACATTTTAATGTAGAATCAGGTGTGTGACTAGGCGCACAAACAGAACATTCCCTGGCAACTTGTCAAATACACACTGCAAGAGAAACCATGCTTTGTACAATACAGGGGAGCACTTTGCCTCAAACTCCCCCCACTTAACTCAGAAATTGACTACTATAATACTTTCTATGTAAGGCTATCCTTGAAGTCAGTATGGAAACTTCAGCAGATCCAAAATGCAGTGGCCAGACTAACTGCAGGTACCAGCAGATATGAGCACATATGCCAAGTCTTGGAATACCTTTATTGGCTCCCTATTAGTTTCCATGCCCAATTCAAGTTGCTGATTATAACCTATAAAGCCCTTAATGGTTTAAGACCTCAAAACGTGGCAGATCGTCTCTTCCACAAAAAAGTCACACCTGGTGACAGCTAGTTTGGGGTACTGGTAAGAGTGCTGGACCAAGACTTAAAACCCCCCAAACCTTTGGATTTAAATCCTCACTCAGTCATGCAACTCTCAGCTGGTTTCTATCCCTTCACAGGCCAGAAAACCTATGCTAAACAATACTTGTTAATCTTTGAGATGATGCAGGATTCCTTGGTGTTTATGGACAAGCAGATTAATACAGCTAGCCCAGAGTCCAGAATTGCCCTACATCAGTGGTTCCCAACCTTTCCCCCCCCCCCCACACACACAGTTGCATACCCTTTGGCAGCCCATTTCCATAAATTGTACCCTTCATATTAGCAAACTATTTTTAATTAATGTGGTGCTGAAGTCACAGGACTGATTGAAGTGCCCACTAATATATACACCAGTACTGGCGTGACAGCACTTGAATGTTTATAAAGCAGAGGACAGTGAAAGCTGAGCCTGGAGGTGTGCACCAACAAGCATGCCTGCTGTAGTGGTGTATTTGAAGCACATTGTTTAGGGAGGGACTCGCCACCATTCACAAAAATAAAGCAAGGCGACGGGGCTTTTCTTGAGGCGAAGTAGTGAACATCATAATGTTCACTTAATTTCACAACTTTTGACTTGTAACTTGTCTTACACTGTTGATGTATGTGTCTTTTTCTGCCATTATTTCTTTTTCATGGAACCCAAAATGTCCTGGTTTGTACCCTGGGTTACATGTACCCCAGGTTGGGAATCAGTACCCTACATAATCGTGTAAAGGTAATTATGCAAGGGAAGACATCTAGCCTTTGTATAAAATGTAATAGAGTTTCCTTGCTGTTTGCTGCGAGGGGCAAGAGACAAGGAGGATTTGGAAGCAGAGAAGCACAATTTTGCCTACATGTACCTGCAAAGAGATGCTGCAATGTGAATGTGGACTTGCATGCTTCTTTGAGTTCATGAAAGTTGAAGCTGATGGAATTTCTGGTAAACTAAAGTCTTAATTAACAAGATAAGTCATATAATTAGTGGACTGTACCGGCAACAAAAAGCTTCAATGAAAGTTGAAAATCAAATGATGAAGGACAGAGAAATACAAAGAATGTATACTCTCAAAGCTGTTCTATTTGTACTCCAAGAACACCCCTGCTTATCGAAAAACTGGTATCATTGTCAGTTGAGAGGTTATCAATATCCGATCTGCAAACAATACATTGTTATTATTAGCTCACAGTTTACATGGTCTACAAAGTTTAGTCAATAAAGTCTATCAAGTGAGAAATGCAGTTCAAGATCTAAAATGAAAGTGTGGCATATGTTGGCAGATGTATCTTGGAATTTAGTTGAATGAAGAGGAGAATAAGAGATGGGCGCAAACCACTTATTCATTGTTTTGTGACAGTTTGTCCTTTGCATGAACAGGTGTTCAGCAGTTCCCAGCCCTATCTCCTCTGGCAGGCACCCACTCAAGAGACAGCGCCCAGCTTCCCTGCCCCACCTCCTGCAGGCACTGCTTCTGAGTGGGTGCCCACCAAAAGAGGTGGGTCTGGGAAGTGCTGAACACCTCTTTTTCTGAAGGACAAGCCAGCACAAACCGCTGAACCAGCAATTCATGCCCATCTCTAGAGGAGAATCATATATATGCAATGAAAATCAGAACAGAAATTATTCAGAGAAACTTCCTCAAGATGGTGAATGTAATATGCCAGAAAAATGACTTCTTTGTTGGTGTCAGAAGCAATTCAATGGTGCTTCTGGAGTGGAAGGATCAGCTGAAAGGATGCTGCCATTTTCCAGGGGATGGCCAAGTATGTTCCCAGTCCTTGCATTCTTCAGGGAGGTCCCTTCCAGGTTTGCCATCAAAAATTTGTAATTGGCTTTAAGGATGTGGATTGTATGATGACGGGATCCACATCTGTATACTGTATGGGATAAAATAATGGACTATAGTTTGGGCAATTATCACAGGATGCTAAAAATTTCTTGGATTGAGAGGATGGCTAAAGAAGAAATACTAAATTGAAAGGTAGACTAAAGAGAAAGAACAAAGAATTAAGCGGGGCAAAGAACTGGACTACCCAGTTCAAATTAACCAATAGAATTCTGCCCTAGCTTCAACACCTAACATTTAGATCTAAAACTATGGTTGTTTCAGCAAATATTGATGTTCCAGGCATGCTGAACACCAATGTTTGTTTAGAAAGACATTGGCCACTTCAGCTAAGTGCTGATATTGCACACAGATAATACTTCTTTGAGGCATCTGATGTGTACATATCCAGCACTGGCACCTTTTTGTTTAGATCAGTGGTTCCCAACCTTGGGTCCCCAGATGTTTTTGAACTGCAACTCCCAGAAATCCTGACCAGCACAGCTGGTGGTAAAGTCTTCTGGGAGTTTTAGTCCAAGAACATCTGGGGACTCAAGGTTAGGAATCACTTGTTTAGATGAATGGTTGTTGTTATACCCCATCAAATTGCGTCCAACCTATAGCAACCATAATAGGGGTTTCAGTGTATCTGAGATATGCATGGATTTGTTTACCAGTGTCACCCCACCCCAACTGAGTTTCTGCGGTTAAATAAGGATTTGAATACAGATCTCCTGAATCCACTACACCACAGAGAATTATTTTTTGTATTAGAAAAAGCCTTACATTTGTGAATATGTATGTAGCTTTAAATTATGTTCCTAACAGTTGGAAATTAACTGGTAGTTAGCACATTTGGATCTTATGGGCTCTTACAATTGCCAAAAGACTTATACTTTAAGACTTAAAAGAGAAAGATACACCATTCACCATTCAACAGTCAGAAGACCTTACTATCTTAACTACATATGAATGTCAGTTCTGTCCAGGCCAACTCCAAATTAAATATTTTCTGCACATATGGTGAGCTTACACTAATATAGATGTCTACCCCATAATTACACTGTATTTTGTATATTCCACTATGCCCTCTCTTCTTTCTTTTTTCTCTTCCCCTCCTTGGCTATTGGAGGAAAAGGTAGGCTATCATTTTAAAGAACAAATAAGTGATAAATTATAAAGTAACAAATCCAGGCAGTAGACCAGATGTAATGTGACAAAATATAAATCATTTACCACAGTGGCAGACTAACTCTCAGGATGTCAAGTCTAAGGTTACTGGAACCATTAGATACAAATATGGCCTTAGGCTGCATTTTTTGAAAAACCATTGGTTACTGAAGATCCTTGGGAGGGAGGAACTGATGAACCATTAATGTCTCAGTGTAGTGTTGACTATGCGGTTGCTTTACAGAATGCATTACTATAACATGATAGTGACGTTACAATATCATTTCAACATTAGGTAAAGGTAAAGGTTCCCCTTGACATTTTAGTCCAGTCGTGTCCGACTCTAGGGCGCAGTGCTCATCCCCGTTTCCGAGCCATAGAGCCAGCGTTTGTCCGAAGACAGTTTCCGTGGTCACGTGGCCAACACTAGACAAGGAACACCGTTACCTTCCCACCGTGGTGGTACCTATTTATCTACTCACATTTGCATGCTTTCGAACTGCTAGGTTGGCAGGAGCTGGGACAAGCGATGGGAGCTCACTCCGTCGCGTGGATTCGATCTTACGACGGCTGGACTTCTGACCTTGCAGCACAGAGGCTTCTGCGGTTTAACCTGCAGCACCACCATGTCCCCAATGTCTACATTACATATCATTTATTAAGGGTTCTATGGTTTGCATTGTTTTCAAAGAAATCTCTGACTACATACAAATGGAAACTAGCACACTTCAAAAACTAATGAGATATAATCATCAACTGAGGATTTGATTGGGAGGAGTCCAATGTTTCTAAGGGAGACATATGCACACATATTAAGGCTCTCCCATGACAATTGTGTTTGTTTCTGCTCAAATCCACACATAGCTAAGCTGTGCAACAAAACACAGTTGACTGATATTTATTGCAACAAGCAAGAGAATAACTCTGTGCTCCTATTTCTTCTGTCACTCACATTAATGACCTGAAAAAAAGAGGGAGCCTTAATTGCATCTTTCATGAAGGGATAGTCTCCATGTAGGCTTCACTGTAATCCATTTATCTTTTTTTTTTTTTTTTTTTTGAATTCTCAAGACCACCAGAGAGTTGCCTAAGGTCCTCATGATACCCTTGAATGCTGAATTTTGAGCGTGGTTATCTAGCCTTGCTGAAAGAAGTTTGAAAACACATGTAACGTGACAACTCTTGACTGGCTAACAGCTGAAGAAGAGGCTAAACTCTTCCAGCAGAACCCAGCTGTAACCGATTTCTCATTCATCTGGCTGAGGAGCTGCCTTTTCCAGACAGTAGCATATGGAGAAGGCAACCATACTTCAAAATCTTCTTACTTTCATTGACCTTTGTCACACTGACAATACATCTTTAGAAAACAAAAACTGGGCTACATTTGAGGAACAGATGATTACAAAGAAAAGCTGTCTTCAGTTTTGTCCACCTTGGTTTAGGGAGAGTTATATGGAATGAACTCTCATTGATTTCAAAGCAAGTTATTGCCAAGCACATTTTAAAGCTTCTTGATCCAAATATGCTTGAGATTTCAGATCTTTTGTGCCTAGCATGATGCCCATGAAGCAGCAGCAGCAATTTGGGATAACTTATGTAACAACATCTATTCTCACCTGCAGTTCATAAGCAGACATAAAATTAAGCAACCTTCTCCCAATTAAACAGCCTTTCTATTATTTTGGTAGCTGGAACTCTTGGTAATGTACAGGGCCACAAAAAGTTTATTTTTTATACAAGGGCTGTGGACATTTATATAGTGTTCTGAATTATGACTGTCTGTGAACAGCTGGAAACTGTGCTCTGGGAAGATGGACATGGCAGCCTAGATTTTCCCAATTGATGGAAAACTTCTAAGTATAAAAAAAAAATGTTTTAGAGTCGGTGGGCCTGCAATTTACTCTGTCCTCCTGAATACAAAGCATTCCAAACTTACCAGAATCAGTCAACCAGTGTTAACAGGAGTTCATTAATCACCAATGCTTAAGGTCTTATTCCCCCATCCCTCTTCCTTCAGTTTCTGTTGCTCAGTTATGAAAAAAAATGTCTGTAAAACCCAGGTGGAAGTTGCTGGGTGATGACATGTAAGATATTGCAGCATCTCTCCCTTTGCCTCAGATTTGCCTCAAGACATTATCTGTGGCTGCCAGTAGCAGCTAGAGTGATTTGGGGACATAGGAGGAGGAAGACTATTCTTCCTATCTCTGCTGAATTTCTTTATCTTAGGTGGTTGTGTAGTGAGTTGTAAGTAGGGAGTTACACTGCCAGTGCAAAAGACATAAGAACAGAGGGAAAACTGTGCTGCACCACCAGAGCAATGACGAAACATTGATCGAAATTTAGGCTAAGCCTGTGTACAGTGAGAGCATGTGATTATTTTGTTCTGTGTCTTGGAGTCCACAGATATATACCTTACTGAAAGTGAGGTGGGGGGACTACCAGGTTCTGGAATTGTCTCTTGAAGGAAATATCTTTGGGTGTTACTTTCCCCACTTTTTTGTAGTAGGTTCATGGCGCAGTGGTTAAACGGTAGTATTACAGTCAAAGCTCTGCTCAGCATTCGATCCCAGTGGATTCTGGCAGCCAGCTCGAGGTTCACTCAGCCTTCCATCCTTCTGAGGTCAGTAAAATTAGTACCCAGCTCACTGGGGGAGGGGGAGTAGACAATGTGAAACCTGTATAATTAAATTGTAAACCACCCAGAGACTGCTTTAAGCACTATGGGGTGGTATATAAGCAGCACATTTTGCTTTTTTTAAGGTTTAATTGCTATATCTAAACTTTTTATTGTATTTTAAAATCTTTTCGTCTTTTTCTCTCCTTTGTAGATTTTTATGATGGATTTATTTGTTGCTGAACTATTTTTTAGAATTTTTAAAAATATATCTGTTTTTTACCCTGGGCTCTCTGAGGGTAGGCAGGGGATAAATGTTTTAAATAAATGAATAATGTAAATACACTGTGTTAGTTGGGATAGCCTAAACAGTGCTCATATGAATCATATGTGTGTATGTCAGTTTGAGAGTTAGTCACTGAGAAAAACTGGGAAGAGAGGAAGAAGGGGAAGGATGATGAAAGCACAATAGATGTATGTGTGAATATTTGTAGGTATCAATTTGTGTGACTTGATAATCTAGTGCTATGGAAGTTCTTTATCCAGTGATAAAGTGAAGCCTGAAGCAGACATATCAGTTGAGAAATATGGATATGTGTCAAAACTTTGGAAGTATTAACCAAGCCTTATGAGGAAAGGCTGGAAGAACTGGGTATGTTTAGCCTTGAGAAAAGAAGACTGAGGGGTGATATGATAACACTTTTCAAATACTTAAAAGGCTGTCATACAGAGGAGGGGCAAGATCTGTTCTCGATCATTCCAGAGTGCAGGACACGCAGCAATGGGCTCAAGTTAAAGGAAGCCAGATTTTGGTTGAATATCAGGAAAAACTTCCTAACTGTTAGAGCAGCACGACAGTGGAACCAGTTACCTCGGGAGTTGGTGAGTGCTCCAACACTGGAGGCATTCAAGAAAAACTTAGATAATCACCTGGCAGATATGCTTTGATTGTATTCCTGCATTGAGCAGGGGGTTGGACTTGATGGCCTTGTAGGCCCCTTCCAACTTCACTTTTCTATGATTCTATGATTATGTGCCAAAACACAGCTCAAGGGAAACTCAATAACATTAGGGTACCCTGTATTACTCTATAGTGTTTAAGAAAACACACACACGCACAATTTACCAGTACTATATATAGCACTATTAGAAACATTTCTTCAACTTTATGTCATTTTAAAGCCATCTTTTTTTCTGCTAAGGTCAATGGCACTGGGAAATTTCTATCCAACTCAAGGCACACTAATACCATTCATTTACATGGTTCTATCTCTGATGTAATTTTCGTCACTGTATCATATTAGCAATTCTCCATTTCTTGAAAGGTGGTATGTATAAAAGTAGTTTAATATGGCAACTACTAATACCAACTAGATTAACAAATAATAAATAATATAAATATATAAAAATACTTTTTGGATTTTAAGTCACATTAAACCCACCCAGCATCAGGAATAGTGGGACTTGTGGTTGGAAATGACTGGAGAGGGCTGGGCTGAAGAGGCCTGACTTAAGGAGTGCTGCTATATCTTCCTATAGGCATAGAATGACTTACAACAAAAACCTAGATTCCAGAGATGGAGTGTAGAAGACCCTCCCAGATGTTCTTGGACTGTAAGTCTTATTATGTCTCCCAGGGATACAAATCCCTGCTTGTCTTTTGCTTACATGCAAAGATAAGAATGTAACATTCTTCTTGGCGAGGATGGAAAGGAATTTCCTGGTGCTTTTGCCAGAATTCTTTCACTGGCAAGCATGATGTCTTTGTAACACTTTCAACATTTAGTGCAAAACTGCCCAACTTTGCAAAAAACTGCACAACTCATGCCATTACACAGATTGCACAAATAGCCACAAACTAAAATAATTGATGCTGTGTTTATGGGTTCAAAGCACTAGTTTAAAGCACTAGATGGGTTGTTTGCATCTTTCTTAGCAACCAGCTTTCAGCAATTGCCCTTTGTGTGCAGCTGTGCTTTTACATCTTACAGAGAAATGACATTTTATGCAAATTACAAATGCTTTGAGGAGGGAAAGAGCTCTTTGTCTTGCTCTCAGCTGGAGATGAGGAATCTAGCAGGCTTTTAAAATTTCCCATCAAGGTGTCTTGTGATGTTCAGACAAACTAAATTAACAAGAATGAGGATTTTAGTGGATCTTCATCACATTTCCCATCAGTGTGTTAGCCTCATATTGATGGGGACTGCAATCAAAAAACATCTGGAGACATTTCCTATCCCTAACACAGATAGAAATAATTGAAGAAAATTGTGTCTGCTTTATACACATCTGTCTGATGTGATTTTATTCTCCTGGTGAAAGAAGCAGCAGGGGAACTTCAGTTTAATTAGAGCAGGGAAATCTACCTGTAACATTCTTCGTACAGCATCAAATGACACATGTGGGTGAATCTTGCAATGCTTTCTAATATGCCACCCAAAAATGTGGCTAGCACACATATATTCTGTCATCATATTTCAAGATTCTATATGGAATAATCAGTTGTGGGTGTGTCTCAGTGGGTGTCTATTGTGAGTGGGTGGATGAAGATGAGCAGCACTAGTAGGCCTCTGTCCATGCTCTCCAGGTCAAGAAATGTGTAGGCAGCTTGCGCATTATTGTGCTTACTGTAGACATGGACTTAAAACATAACCCACAAGGCCCAGCTCTTTCATGTTGCAGCTGCAAGGACAAAGCTAAGATGAACAACTGCAAAGGACTGGAGAATTCTTGTGTCTGTAACAGCTGAATAGAAGAGAGATTTTAGTAGGTGCAGTGCTTGCCAAATTCCCTCTTCCATTATTATAAAAATACAGGAAAATTATCCTCCTTTACAGCTGGTCAACACACTATAGGTATGGCAGGGGTAGTTTTCACAAATTCTTCTACTCTCTTAAAGCACCCTTTCTCCTCAGCTTTCTCTCTACTCTTATAGGTTGCATCATCTATTTTGTAATATATACTTTTGACCCAGATGATCATAATTTTGAGCTATCTGCATGCTTGGTTTTTAAGAATTTTTTAAAAGAGTTAGCTGTATTTCAGACCTACTGAATTCTACAGTGCACACTTGTAGCAACTGTTTTTATTGATTACAGCAATGAAAATGACATTCAATGGTGTCACAATTCTTTCTGAGATTACCCATTTTGCATCTCCTGTGTACAAATTTGTGAGGCTTCTGCAACATTTCATACACAAAAGTGCACATATTAAAAATGTAAATATCTTCAAATGTGTACAGTTGTACAATGTGCTTTTAGGAGATGTCAACAAATGAATGCATTAACTAAATGCATGTGGGACTTTTGCACAAATTCCCATTTGAGAAGGAAAACCAAAGTCTTGCAATGTGATACAAACAAAAGATGGAACCAGCATGCCGATATAATTCAGAGAAATACAAGAAAATTATGACTGAGACTTTCACATCCCTGACTGATTGCAATGAGTAAATTTAATTAATCAGAATTCCAGGGTGACATACTTAGGTCCTAACTGTAATGCCACTAGCTAAACATTAGAAATAAAGGACAAAAGACATTGTTTAAGTTTTGCTGTGCTGTAGAAATAGGGATGTGATTAATTCAAGAAAGCAACATGGTTACTCAGGACCAAAAGAGAAGCAACGTTAAATAAGTGAAGTGTTCAGCACCAATGTTTTCCCTTAGGAGCGATAGAATGGGTCTGGTTCAGATCAGGCTCACATTATACAAGAAAGAGCTTACACTATGATCCTGTCAAAATTTACCTCCTGATGCTGCTATTAACTGTGAGAGGAAAATATTCATTGGCACTAAGCGTAGTTTCTCTCTCGCATGTAATGTCTACTAGGGGAGGGTATTTTGTACAGACTATTCTGCAGTTTTCCGTCATGTACTGTATAGTCCCAATACCGTTTGGGGCTTCTTCTGGCTGCTACTGTCAAAGGGAGGGAGCGGGGAAGATATATTAAATGGCATTTCTCATGTAATGTAACTTTGGTTTTTATTTTGGAGCTCCAGGTCTACGCAATAAGTGAACTTTAAATCTTGATTAGTCATTACAGCATGATACAGCCTGAAAAAAATTATATTTATCTATTGTGTAATCAGTTGAAAACAGTTCTTTTAAAAAGTTGTATTCTTGGAACTAGGAACTAGTAATTCAGAGATTGGAACCAATGACCTCGGGAGGTGGTGAGTGCTGCAACACTGGAGGCATGCAAGAGAAAATTGGACAACCCTCTGTCAGATCAGCTTTGATTTGGATCCCTGCCTTGAGCAGGGAGGGGTTGGACTGGATGGCCTTAGAGGCCCTTTCCAACTCAATTAGTTTATGATTGCTGTCACTGTGCTTTAATTTTAATGTTGGCTATAGCAAAGCAGTAACTCACATTCTCCTTTCTAGAAATTACTGGGTTAGATTCTGCCCAGTAGATTGTAAGCTGGTAACTCCAGAGCAGGCAGAATTGGAAATGGAGATACGATGGTTCATTTCCCTGTCAGAGATGGAACTGAATGACTGTGAACACATTCAATTCTTTAAAAAACCTTTAAGTTTATGAATGTGGGATATTGGGCTTCTGTATCCAGTATTCAAAAACCCAGGAAATGGCCCAGTGTCACTGTATGGTATCATGTTAGGTTGTCAACAGGAAAAAGGATGCCAAGTTTTACATAGCAAAGAGCAGCCTAAATGTTAACAACACCAATGGCAGGAGTCAAGATGGTCTACCGGATACCCTTTTGTGCTCATTACCATTCACAAAGTGACACCACACAAGGGAAAATCTCAGAAACTGAATCCTTTTTTCATCAGTTAACCACTTCTCACCCAAACACAAAGCAATTGTCAGGGCTGTTTTTCAACAAGTGTGAATAGTATTTTTCCTGGCTTTTTGAATTGTGGGTACAGAAGCACAATATCACATATTAATAAACTGGAGGATTTTTTTTTGAAGAATTGAATTTCCTGACTTTTTAAAACAGGAGTTTAAATATACATACACTAAATAAAAATCCCAAAAGAAACTTCCCTCCTATAGAATTACCCAGTGCTATAGGATTCCAGAAGATCAGCACATGATTTGTACAATGGTTACTGGGAAGTGTCAGGAACAAGAACAACTTGGATGTGGCTAAATATTTTGAAGGGCTGCTTTGGACTTAATGAAATGGTGAAACAAGAGTACAACATGTACAATGGAGAAACATATACACTCTTTAAACTCTTGGGTAAATGAATGTTTCCATGCCTGCTGTGCAGAATACAGACTAGAAAGCTATGTTCCAATTTCCAGACCCTTTCTTTGAGTTAGGCAAGCTGAGGAAGAAAAGTTAGATTGGACTAAAACTCTATGGACATGTTCTGTGAATGTTTTCCAAAAGATATCCCTTTGTCTTTTGAAATTTTAAAAAAAGGAGTTAGCAAAGAATATCATTGGAAACCAAGGCAAAAATTATTCATATGTGAAAAAAAGACAGGGACAAAAACTCATTTGAAATGTGGTATTGGAGGAGAGCTGTATAGCTATGAAAGACAGACAGAAGAGTAGAAAAGTGGGTGCCGGACAGCTATGGCAGTCTGTGCAGATAATAATCTTCTTGGATGGACCACTGGTCTGACTTGGTGTAAGGCACCTTCCTCTGTTCCTAACTGTTGTTGTGTGCCTTCAAGTCAGAAGTAATTTATAGTGACCCTAATAGGGCTTTCAAGGTAAGGAGTGGTTGTACTAGTTCCACATCCCCTGTGAGTTTCCATGGCTGACCAAGGATTTGTGCCCAGGCTTTCTGAGTCCTAGTCTGTCACTCTATCCACTACACCACACTGGTTATCTCTGTTCCTACTAATCAACATGTATTTTTAGCCCTTGTTTTTCAAGGAAGCAACTTAGTAGACTCAGTGGTTTAGGTATCTGGCTGTGGAACCAGAGGTTGGGAGTTCTATTCCCCATTGTGCCTCCAGGGAAAAGAGCCAGGCTCATGTGGCCTTGGGCAAGCCGCACAGTCCCAGGGCACCCCCAGAAGAAGGGAGTGGTAAATCACTTCTAAGTATTCTCTACCTAGAAAATCCTAGAAAGGGTCACCATAAGCCAGAATTGACTTGATAGCACATTATTATTGTCATTATAACTGTAGGCTATGAAATTCATTGTGAGACTTGAGAAAATGACCCCCTGGCCCCAGCCCAAACCCTGCAAATATTTCTAAGAGATTTAGTAAATGTGCTGATAAGTGGTTGTCTATTTCTAAATAGTCAATGTTTACTCTGGTCAGTTACTAACAGACTGAGTTTGACTGTGCAAGAGAAAGCAGGAGAGTAAAAGCTTCTCTTCTGCGATGCCAGGAAAAGCTCTGGAGTGCTCCCAGGTATGAATTTAGGCCTGTCACAGCAAATGTTACTGTGGTGAACAGTCAGTAACCACTTGTTTTTACTGGCAAAGCTTAGCATACTAATACTTTCTTTTACTAGCATGGGATGCATTTCTCTGGAATGAATTAGTCAATGAGGCAGGTATCAGGTAACTATGACAAAGATGGCAACTGGTTGTAAAGCTTTCCATTATTGTAGGCTTGGGTTTTTTTAAATGTAGCTTAGATTCTACCCTCCATAAATTCGAAATTATATCTTTGTAATATGTTGTTTTCCCCTTTCTATTTCCCCTGTAATTTGTACATTATGCTCTCTTTTATGTTTTCTCTTGGTTCATCTTGATTGGAGAAAAAAAAAACCCTGACACAGAGTGTGGCTTTTTCACAGACACAGAGGCCCCAGAGAAAATACCCATCTGAGCCAACTGTAACTTGGACCTTGCACAAAACTCTTAACTGGGTTTTGCTCTGAGAAAGGTGGCTATAGTGGGAATAAATGAGTCAGAAGACAGAACTCCTGGAGCAATCCTTGCCAAGACATTTGCAGTGTATTCATTTGTTCCTAATTTCTACTCAGAAGTTGCAAACATTTTTTTAAATCACAAACCTTCAGGGCAAAAGCACTTGCAAAATGTTTTGGTCAATTCTCTTTCACATTCATCAAAATAAGGAAGGCAAGGGCTAGTAAAAAGTGCACTTCAATGTCCATTTTCTACCCCTCTCCACCCTGTGATAAAAAAAATATTCTTGAAAAATTGAATTGTCTGTTAAACAGCTTCAAGCTCCCGCTTTCTCTTTCTGAAACAAAACAAACTTTCTATCATTCTATTTTTCTCTCTTCCCTTTTGCATCTGTATAAAAAGAAGGAGCCAGAATCTTCCTGAAACAAAATGGAATTGTGAAAGACTTCGAAGATTTTGTCAAAACGTACACAGTACAAATTGCCCATTTTTCATGGAAGTATTAGCTTTTTAATGCATGCCTAGATCCAAGCATAATAGATTATGCCAAAGTGGGAAAGAATGTATACTACAAAATTAGCAGAACTGAGAGCTCAGATCATCTAGCAGAGCAATATGATCTCTACACTTTCAGGGTGCATTTCTTGAAGGTAACTGGAAACACTATATAATAAAGCTGGAGGTATGGGAAAGAACACAGATGTTTGGGGAGGTGTTGCTAAAAAGGAACATTAAAAGATACAGAGTTAGTAATGAACCAATAAAAAACAGAACAGAACCTTTACATTTTTCATATTTTGGTGGGTAAAGCTATTGAGTTCAACAAACTTGTAAGTAAATAAGAAGATGTTCCAAGAGTGGAAGGTCATGCAGGGAATTCTGCTTTTCTTTAGAACACTCCCTTAGCAATGTGTTAACTTTATATTTATTTAAGAAACAGGAGATTGGACAAAAGGGAGGGGGGAAAAAACCACAAAATAAGAATTATAGCTAATTCTTGTCTCACAGATACAATAGCTTGCATTAGGAACAGGGGGGATTTCTCTCTCTTACACCATCTCTCTGCGCTCTTATAGTTCCAAGGAACTGGGAGACAGATAGAACATCTAAGATGTCATTCATAGGATGGAAGCAAAAAGCATTGGACATTGATAAATGCACAAGAGATGTTGAAGTGGATGTTAAAGGCATTGCACTCTGTTCAAGCATAATTTTTCCAACAAGCTATGGAAATTGTCCTTCTTTTTTGTAAGCCTGCATAAGCTTTATTGAACTCTGTATTCTTTTACGCGTATACCTTCTGAACCAGTGACATGACCATCTTTTTTTTTTTAATATTACAGGAGGGACACTTATGTAAACTAAAAGGCATTCAGTCCTCTCAGAGCCTAGCACCAGTCATAAAAAAGCAGCCTAGCTTCCAATGATACATTGCATATAAAATCTAGCATAGCAGAGGCACCACAGTCTTTTTGCTTCTTGTGCTGTGAGATCCGGTATAGACACAAGTGCAAGGGCACAGCCATGATCTAGATTGAGTTCATGTACAGGCAGTCTTTGTTTCCAGTACAGATTTTCAAAAGGAAGCCCACAACCATAATCTGTCCAGAGAGATTAACCCATGAAGGGATAAGTGGGTATTGGACATGTCAGCATACACACAAGTCCCACCCCTGCACCCCTCCCATGTCATGCAGGACTTTGCTGCAGAGAAGGTGTTCTATATCTCTTCTGTCCAGGTTCCCAGTTATGGGAGCTCTCTCAGGATGTTCAGCCAAATGTGCTTATGGTCTCCTCTGCAGACATCCAAAGAAAGAAGTGACCTCTGGTGTGTGTGGATGGGTAGGGTTGTGTCACCTGCATACCCTTGTCCCCATCACCCATATAGACCTCCATGAATAGTGCTCTAGTCTACAGAAGTATTAAGATGCAGCCCATGGTGGTATGTAAGATAGAATAAGCTGCTCTTTTTTATCAATGTTCTTAACCCCTTGCTACATTTATGAAACAATTTAAGATTTTCCTTCTGATGACTTTATCTGTGGGCTCATCCAGATTGTGGAAAAGTTATATTTATTTATTTATTTATTTATTTATTCAATTTGTATCCCGCTCCCAGTAGTGTCACAGCACTACTCTGGGCAGGTTACAACTCATAAAATAGAAAACACAAATGAAAATAGAAATATTAAAACTGATAACAATACCCCCGCAAAAGAAAGAAAGAAAGAAAACCAGATGGCACTGACTAATCGCAGAGAGGATGGAGGAAAAGAGAGGAGGGGAGAGGGGAAAAAATGAGAGAAAGATGGTCAGCTGGGGTTGGTGTGGAAAGCCTCCCTGAAAAGCAATGTCTTTAATTGCTTCCTAAAAGTCCACAGGGAGAGGGCTAGGCAGAGCTCCTCCAGAAGCTGGTTCCATAAAGTTGGAGCCACTGCAAAGAAGGTCTTACCTCTTGTAGAGGATTTATGGGCCTCCCTCGGGGTGGCCACCCGGAGGAGCCTCGACTGGGATGACCTTGTGGGTTTGGCAGATGACACTAAGGAGAGTTGCTCCGACAAGTAACATGGGCCCAAACTGTGGAGGTATTACTATGTGAATGTCAAAACCTTGAACCTGATCTGGGATGCCACGGGCAACCAGCCTACCTTGTCTCAATTTGCTCCTGTTCTTCACCAAGGAGCGTGGCACTTGCTGGGATTAATGTTCAGACTTTTAAATAAGTGGAAAACAACAACAAAAGGCAGAAAAGGACAAACAAGAGGGGTATGTGACCAGGCAGAGAGCAGTGAGAAGATGAGTCAAGAAAAAATGGCTGGGTGCCATGTAAGGCTGAAAAACTGGCAGCACCTTATCTTCTCAGTGGCTGGCATGCTCTCTCCGCCAGTGTTGCAGTCAGGATTCATAGACTGGAAGAAGTGTGGATATGTGGTAAATAGGCTGCATAGATGCTTGGGAGCACACAGGGAGAAAAATAGGGGAAGGAAGAAGCACTTAAAATATTTAGTTTGAAAAATGTTTTAAAATCCCATTGCTTGCCATAGGACTGAACTACTCTCTCTCTCTCTCTCTCTCTCTCACACACACACACACACACAGAGAGAGAGAGAGAGAGAGAGAGAGAGAGAGAGAGAGAGAGAGAGAGTAACCAAAACAAAATTGAACCATGCCTTCAGGAAGGGATATAACAGCTCATAAAGTCATGAATATTGTCAAGATAAGTCTTGCATCATATGGATGGCAGGAAAAATATTGAAACAATTAGTAATAATACTAGTAATTCTATAATAATTCTAAAAAAATCCATCTGGATAAGCTCTATGAATATATCAATTGATTACCTCATATGAATATCTTACCTTTTGTTTTGGTATTTATTTCATGTTCATTTTACCAAAATGATATATATTCATTTCTAATACAGTCTATAATCAGAAAAAAGAGGTTTACTGTTTTTGTTTCTACTCCGAACTTTCAGAGACAAATGCACTGGAAGTTGTATTATTATTATTATTATTATTATTATTATTATTATTATTATTATTATTATTATTATTATTATTATTATTATTATTATTATTAAAGGGAACAGAATAGAGATAAATTCATAATACCAGTATGTAACAGCAGCTCAAGAATTTTGCTAATTTTGCACTCAACTTTCTGGAATTCTGAGGGAATCCGCATCAGGGCCATTTGTTCAAATTCCTGAAAACAAGCATTAAGATTTCCTTTTTTCATCATGATCCAAGTGCCATCACCCATCATGGGACCCATGATTATCCACAGTTTGGGTGTAAATTTTCTTAGCACAGTTAAAGCAACGAAGAGAACTAACCATGCATTGTACTGCTGCAGAAAGTGCTTTGGAAAGAACAGAACAATCCCTGACTAATTCAAGTCACACCCACATTTCCCCCTCCCATCATCCATGTGCTCTGTGAAAGAAAACAGAAAGATGGGCCTAGAAAATAAGTGATAGGGAGAAGTTAGGGTAAGATATTTCCTCTTTACCTCCCATGGGGAGACATTCCCAGAAGAAATCAGAATACAAGGCAGAGCCTGTGTGGACTGGTAAAGGTGTGTAACTGAGAGTGGGAAAAGAAGGTCCACCGTTTGGACAGATATTGCAAATTCAGTCCCAATGTTAGGTGAACTGTCAGGTGGAGGAAAGGGGTGGTGTAGATTCCCTCTTAGTCACAGCTTCTGGAGATGACTGTGGAGATTATTGTGAGGTGAAAGTGGTTTTGGAGTGCCCTCACTTCCTATTATATATGAATACATTTCATTTGTACTGTTGTCCCTGCCAGTGAATCAAACTATCTATGACAAGTTATTAAACAATACTGCAAAACCTGTTTACCAGAGATGGGACTACCCATTACTTACAAGCTTCTTTCAATGAGTTTTCAACTCTGATAAAACTCTCATTCATTTTCAGCTCAAAAAATACCAAAGCTAGGCTTTTCAAATCCCCAGATATATATATATATGACTACTGCCACAGAAGATAACAAAAGGAAATACTTAAGGTACCATAATCATCTTAGCCTCTCTTTTTTTCCAGGTCACTGTAATCTACCCAGAGATAACTAATTGCACAAAGTAAACATTCCTCTTCAACCACAAAAGGAATCCATTACACAAACATATAATTCACAGTCATTTTTAGTGGGCTGTAAACAGTTTGGAATGAGCATAAAATGGGACAAAAATCAAAGTGAGCCTTTTGAAATGAAAAAGTGTTTGCTACAAAAGGTCAGTCCCTTTGCTTGGCAAACTATGCAGAAAAGCCTGGGAAAATGTTGAACACACAAGCAGTAAGGGGATTTTAAAGCCAACAACCTCCCTGTTTCTTTAAACAGACATCGGAACCTATGACTGGATGCTGTCAAACAAATGACAGCAAAAAAGGAAAAGAACAAGAAAAGAACAGCTGCTAAGAAGTACAGTTGAGAGATAAAGTTTTGAAAGCTAGGGACCTTCTCTGAAGTGGACTAAAGGTCTTTCTTAAATCTTTCCACCATGTTATGGATCTCAGGATGACTCTTTGGCAGTGTGTCAAATATGTGATTTTGTATATAATTCCTGCAATAGCATTTTGTGCTTGAGAAAGAAAATCAACAGTGTAGCAAAATGCCTAATAAATCTTTCATGCCTGCAAACCTTGACAGCAAGGATTTGGGAGAACAAGACAATGCTGAGAATCATGCAGTTCCATTAGAAGCAGAAGACCTGTTTGTTCATCCAGGTTTTTATTTGAATGCTCAGGCATTATGATAGTCAGGGGAGGCCTTTCTCTCGATCCTACCACCCTCACAGGTGTGCTTGGTGGGGATACGGGAGAGGGCCTTCTCTGAGGCTGCTCCCAGACTCTGGAACTCCCTCCCACAGGAGGCCAGACTGGCCCCATCTTTGCCGTCCTTCCACAAGCAGGCAAAGACCTTTCTCTTCGGGCAGGCTTTTCTTTAGTGACTGGCTATCTGAGAGTGGGGCTTGAATTGATCGTTGTGCTCTGTTGCTTCCAAATGTCTTTTTAGTTTTGATTTTATTTCCTGGTTTTAATATAATACTTGTTTAGTTCCTTTTAAATATTTGTATGCTTGTTGCTTTTAGCTTTTACGTATTGTCTTTTTAATGATGTAAGCCACCTTAGGTCTTTTTAGGGAGAAAGGTGTGGTAAAAATCTTTAAAATAAATAAATAAATGAATGAATGTTGTTGAACTTTGTGGGAGTTCTCAGGGTTAATTGCTTTTATTGGCATTGTTTTCTGTGGGATTATGGGAATTGTAGTCCAAAAAGATAATGTTTCCTACATCTCGGCAGAGACACCCTGTATCTGACCGAAGGCATTGTCTTCCCTTTCTTTTTGTACCTCATGGCATTCAGAGCAGAACCCTGAAGCTTGCTGAGTCCCAAGTAAAATCAACTGTCTTGCCTTTAGGTCTGTATTTCAGTGAAAATGGAAAATGCCAAACGTTGTTTCAAATGCAAAAGTTTGGTCCTAGAATCTGAGAACTAATACTAAACACTACTACTGGTAACAACATTACCATGATTAGTACCAACAAGAAATAATGAAAAAGAATATTGCCACTGATGCTAGTTCCAGAAATAATCATCTTTGATACTGTTGTCACTGTCATCATCATCATCAATATTATTTACATGATGATGATGATGCTGATTTTATTTGTTTATTTGACTTTTATAACACCTATCTAGCTGCCAAGGCTAGATAGGTGTTATAAAAACCTAGACGGTTTACACATTAAACCAATATAACATCAAACAATAATTTAAAACAATAAACATAATAATTATAAAATCAAAATTAAACACATATACCCCAACAAATTTAACTGAAAATAATTAAAATTATATAATAATAATAATACACTAAATTATACAACAACATCAACAACAACAACAATAAGGATGAATAGCAAAATTTGTTACACAGTAAATTTTGTTACACAGAAAAATATGTTACAACAAATAACAACAGCATCAATACATCTCCACAGAGTGTTCTAAATGATCATTACATGTATAATCTTAAGAACAACCTGATAAGGTAGGTCACTATAAGTGTACCCATACTACAGATGAGGAAATTAGAATGAATAATTGCTCAAGATCACATAGTGATATTATGGGTGCAGTAATAGTTAAACTGGGGAATTACTAGCTCACAGATCAATTTTCAGTCAGAACAGTACGTAGTAATACCACTGAATGTGGCTTTTCCCCCCTACTCCATCCTTTTCGTTATTATACTGTAATACATCTCTATGCATCTGAGATTAAGGAAAGGGATTTCTAAACCTGAGGACAAGGCATCTGAGCAGATTCTGCCTCTCATTTCATAATTTAGGCCTTGGGCATTATTCAGGCTCTGCTTTCTTAATTGCTTCATTTTCTTGTCTATATAGTTTTTCTACCTGGAAAAGAGCTAGAATCCAACACAGGGCATCTGCTTTTCTCATCAGAAAAAAATGGGGGCAGAAATCACCACCACACTACACCATCTAATGTCACATGAGGCTGATTTAGGTCTAAATTTAATGTCACATGGTGCTGTAGCCCTAGAGCCACAGAATCTTCCTCTTCTCTTTCTGCCCATTTGCCCCAAAAATAGCTCCTGAGGGTCTCTCAGTCTCCTGGAACAAGTTTTGGGGTGTACCAGGGAACTGATGTTGTGTGAGTGAGTACACCCCAAAAACTGTTCCAAGAAACTGAGAAACCCTCAGGTGCTGTTTTGGGGGCATGTTGGGGGGGGGACAATGCTGGTGAAGGGAGGTAAGAGGAAGATTCTGTCATTTTAGGGCTATAGCACCATGTGACATTAGTTTCAGACTTAAAAAGAACCTGAAACTTCGTATTCACTTACTTAAGACCATGTCTAATTGTACTCAGTAGGACATGTATTTGAAGAGATCTGCATGAATTGAGCTATAAGCAGTTGTATTGTTCCTAAAATATGCTGTCCAAGAAGTTATCAGCAAAATACTTTAACCATGCCAGCTGTAGCTGTGAGTTCTACTTCTTCTATTTCCTGTTACTTTGGGTTTTAGGCTTTATGTTTTTTTCCCAACTTGCTTTTAATGTTTATTTATTGTATGTATCCCAGAAAACTGTATGCACTCATATGGTCTATGTGCCAAAACTTTTGATTACAAAGGAATAATATCATCTGCCTCCCCCAGCTTCCCTCTGAGCTTAGCATGAATCTTTAGAATAGCTTGTGTGGGGGTAGATTTTTCCCAGGAACAAGATATTGTGAGCTATCCCTGTTACAACACAGAGTATTTCAGGATGATTTGATCTTAAGTGAGCAATTAAGACTCATTTGTTTTATGAGAGAAACACTCCTAGTGGAGACACAAAGATGGCTCCATGTAACAATACTGGTGATCCAATAACAAGAAATGACTAGAATACACAACTGTTGTTGTTGTTATTACACTTCTTGCATTGCTGGTGCAAGGGGCAGACCCAAGGGTCCAATCTAACAACAACAACTCTAATTTCTCAGTATGGTTATTGCTTGGGGATAGACCAAATGGTCAAGCCTAAAAATTAAGAATAATTTCCTAAAAATTTGACTTGTATGTGTGTGTGAGAGAGAGAAATAACATGTTTTCAAAATCACTAATTTTAGACATCATCATCATCATTGTTATACACAGCTGAATTTAGTTCCTTTAATATCAGGTCATACCCAAGGACCTAGGATATTTACAAATATTTTTTTTAATATGTGCTGTTCCAAATAAGAACGTCTTCTGCAGTTGATTTATCATTATCTCATTTACATCTAGATTATGAAGATGCTTTTCTAGGTGTTTTGATATTGCACTAATTCCAAACAGATCAATTTTAGTTTTCTTCTGCCATACTTGATCTTAATTTTTAAATCTTTGTATTTGGCAATCTTTTCACATTTCTTCTCTTTGACATTAGGATCCCCAGGTATTGATTTACTTACTATCAAGACTCTTCCTTTCAACAAGAGTTTTAGCCATGTCCATGTTGAATTAGTATGATCATGCTTTCCATCAATATTTCCCAGGAGTTGTCCATGTAGTGGTTTATTTTTCCATCTGTGTAATTTATTTTCAGATTGTTGTTTCTTATATTGAGCCTTTGTTTCTGTTGTTTTCAAAATATTCTCCATTTTTACTGCATTATTATTATTATTAAAATGTATTATTAGTATTAAATCTATGTATAAACTATTCCATATATCTAATAATATTTTGAAGAGCCAGCCATATTACTGAAGCCATTCAAATTTCAACAAAGACCAAATTATGAGAGTGAATATTGTTGAGTGGTTTGAAATTACAGGCTGATACATTTTAAGTCTCTCCATCTTTCCTTTTATTTGATTATCCTTCTGCCCACAGTTGTTACATAGAGTACACTAACAGAGTGTAGCAGCGTACGAATAATTCACAGTCACAATGGGCAGCCAATTCACTCTATACTCTTAATTTACACTTGTCTTATGTAACAGACAGTAAGTTCTAGTAGGTTGCAGAGTAGGTCACAGTAGACTAGATAATGATATAGCCCAGTAAACATGGACAAGTCAGAGCCACAAATGAGTTCAGCCAAATTATTTGAATTGCAACTGACTCCGTGCCATTAAATGTTATGCCTGAAGCTTTCTATTACCTGCGTATGTGAGAACATTTGCAAATGTGAGCTACGCTCTGACGGGCCACCGAGTGTAACAAGTAATTACATGAAGCAATAGCAGACTGACCCCGTTCAGATGATAAACCAAACCAAACAAATAAACAAACAAGTACACAGACAAATCCCTGTACTATTGCCTAGAAAAATATTACAGGATTTGCTTCTTCTGTTCTGAAAAAGAAAAAACCCTCACCAAACTTCATTGTAAATGAAGCACAGTAAAATTTCTGTGTAAGGGTACAGTTATGTAGATAGGGCAGAGAGGCATACAGCTTCCCTTGCCTCAGCCAATATGCCAGCTGCAATGAGTATTTAGGCCGTCTTACTAAGACTATGGAAGTAAACATACAGTTTTCATTAAATGTGCCTTTTCCATAATTGGTACATAAGTATTTCCCATGACTCTGCAGTTGAATAACTTGGCTGGAGGCATATCTGGCCATTAGGAGGAGGGCTTCAAATCTGTTGAGTCCCAGCCATGCCGGGAGACTTGGCACCTCCACATGCTGCTTCCTAATACCAACCCCAGTCTAAAATGTCATCAGAAGCTTTCATAAACATTGGATTTAGCTTCACATAAATTACTGCTGTCCTGCGATGGCTGATGCCAGAATTTAGTGAAAACAACACATTGAGTAAACAGAATAGAAGTAAGTGCAAAGGAATCATAATCCAAGCCCATAATAGAAAATTGTATACCAAGTACAAAATCATAAATACAGTGATAAAATGAGAGTTTTATCACATGCCACTGAGATTAGTTATTATTTACATCTCCACTAGCTAAAGCCATATGGTGGTTTAAGGTTACAGTAAGTAAAAGAAAGGAAGCAGCTCACAAATCAAAACAGAACTTTGCAATAATTTTGCAGATCAACTGCTCTACAGAGTTAGCAACAATGTACACCTCTACGCCTTCTAACACACCACTGCCATAGTCATATTGATGTTTTAATTGGCTTACTTTAATTTTCCTTTCTCTTTATTTCTCAGTATTTAAAAGATGCTTAAGGCACTCTTAAGAATGTACCATTCCAAGGCTTTATACACCTATGTTTAAAACCAAGAGAAAATTAAGTTTTAAATCAAGATAAATAAATGATAAAAATCATGAAAGTAAGGGGAGGGGGAAGCAAAATTAACAATTAAAACCAGATAGCGTCACATAGAAAATGGCAGCAAATAAGGTACTAAAAGAATTATTGGCCAAGATAAATAGGTAGGCACTCAGAATCCACACAAAGGCCTGAAATCGCGTGGTGTGAAAGGTGTCAACTGGATCAGAGTTCAAAAAATGGGCTGCCACTACTGAGCATCCCTTATAACTCATGCCTGGCCACTGTGCTGCTCATCCACGTGTTCACACCAGTCAGAGTTTTGATGTTAATCTCAAAACACTGGCAGATTGATAGAGTGGGGAAATATAGATATTTGTTGCATTTTATGCTACTCAATAACAAAAATGTTTTCTGGCCAGTTTCCAATAAAGGAAAAAACAATTACGGGGGGGGGGGGGGGAAGGACATCCAAAAACTACAAAATCTAAGTATGACATCAAAAAAGCCATAGAGAGTAAAACTATTTGCCAAAAGTTGAAAGCAACTGCACAATTCTCATAGAGCTTGAAAACATCCAGAATAATACAGCAGCATAACAAATGCTAAGATTTAAAAAGTGCCAACCATGGGTGCCAAGTGAACCTCTTTGGGGAAGGCATTTGATAACTGCTATTTGTAAGTGCAGGTGCTAATCACTAAAGCTTCCACAGCCACCCATTGCAAGGAGTATCTAAAAATGCAGCTAGCTGGATCACTCCCCCTTAAGGAACAGTTCTTTTGTAAAGTTAATGGCCATTAATTCCCCATCCTCAAATATTTCACATTAAATCTGGGATAGCTTGTATCAACATACAGTTCCTGGGAAAATCCATTCCAGTCCCAATTACTATGAAGATTGCAGCTAAGCTCAAAGGAAACAGAGAAGCCAGAGGTAGTGGTGGTGGCGGCGGCGGCAGCGAACCATATCTTAGTCCCTGCTACTCAGAAAGCCATTGGGTTTTGACCCTGTGAACTCTAACTCTACTGCATCACTGGCCACAACTGAGGAAAAAAAGCTCTTCTTCCTAGAATACAGCCATGAGTACCATCACGGAGGCCATAATATTTTCAGTATGTCTATAACTATTGTGTTGTGCCCTCCAATCTTCCCCTACCTTTCAAGATTAGAGGAAGGGCTACAGCTCAGTAGCAAAGCACATGCTTTGCATTTACAAAGCAGCAACTTCAACTTTTAGCATGACAGGTTCTTAGACAGCAGACTGAGAAGAATACCTGTTGGAAAGTGGGAGACTTGCTTTCACTCAGAGTAGACAGCACTGGACAAGATGGACCAAAGATCTTCTGGACCATAAGGTCTGATTAGGAATATGGCTTCTTCAAATGGTAATGATAATATGACGTGTCTTTCAATAAAAGAGTATTGCATTGCCAATGCTGCTTGTTTCCACTGAGCCTTTTATCTCAGTCAGGACTGCAAGTGCATTTCAATAATTTGTTAAAATATCAATTTGATACACAAAACCACTTATTCTTGAATACATAATCTGTCTAGATCTCCTCTAAAGCTAAGACTGTACTCTAGAGCCAAACTGTTTGAGGATGCAGGCAACCAATTATTGTGTTTTTATTCTTCACTAAACTTGATTTAGTCCCTCCTGTTACCATTAATCAGACTAGCTCATAGACATGTGACCCATCTGATCAATGGGCTCCTTTTCCAGACAGTTGTCCTCCATGTAGCTAAACATTACAAGTTCTTAATTGATGCAGATCCAATTGCTCATAAAGGGACAGTTTCAAGAGATACTTCAAAAGATGGTAACCTTAAAATGGACAGTTCTTCACTCCTTATTTCTGGATTTGATATTTTCTTTTCACAACTTAGGTTTTTTGAAAATTTCTCTTCTTCCATATAAGCAAAATGCCTACATCCAGGTAAATTACTTATATACCATTTTCCACTTGAAGTCCCAGACAATGATTAGATTGAATTCTTGTTTTGCTTTATGATTAACAGTTATTTCATTATGTGGGTCTCACGGATTCTCACTGACTAGACACACTAGAGCCATGGAAATTATCTGCCCTCATTTAAACAGACAAACAAGATTCTGCATCTTGGAGTATGTAAATCCTCTGAGATCCTCTGAGAATGCTACAAATGTACAGTAGATAGGAATAAAATGTCCTAGTTTTCTACAGTATATTTAAAAATAATTTTCTTTTGCTACTAACACCACCTTCACTGACAATTACAGGGAGGAAAATATTACAAAGGCCTAGAGAAGGAAGGAGGAAAGGAAGGAAGGAAATTACATTTGATTGTTGTAGGTTTTTCGGGCTGTTTGGCTGTGTTCTGAAGGTTTTTCTTCCTAATGTTTCGCCAGTCTCTGTGGCTGGCATCTTCAGAGGACAGGAGTTAGAACTCTGTCTGTGTTCTGGTGTAATGTAGTTGAGTATTTGTAGCTGTGGGATCAGCTTTTTGTCCTTTTCAGGAGATTGGGTGATTATAGTGATCAGGGTGTTTTTTGTTATGGGTGTATTGTTGTGATAAGGGGGGGGGAGATGATCTGTCACTGTGACTGATGGGTGCCGTTAGCTAGTCTTTTGTGTGCAGTGATCACCGGTCTTTGTAGCTGGTCCTTGTACCACCTTGTACCACCCTGATCACCATAATCACCCAATCTCCTGAAAAGGACATAAAGCTGATCCCACAGCTACAAATACTCAACTACACTACACCAGAACACAGACAGAGTTCTAACTCCTGTCCTCTGAAGATGCCAGACACAAGGACTGGCGAAACGTATAAGAAGAAAAAGAAATCCCCCTATCCCAGTAATTAAATAAGAAATGACACAATCCTAAATGGCAACATGGTTGAGTGCCAGCTGAACTACACTAGGTCAGCTGAAACTATGTTGAATCCAAATCTCCCCTAGCCTAGGGAGGTTGGGAATTATTTAGGACTATTCCCATTTTGCCTAACTTAATGCTGACACAGTAACTGTGTCCCTAGACTGAAGGAGGGTAACCCAACTCTGGCTTCATCCTAAACCCTTCTCCATCCCCCCATCCCCTTTTGGAGGGACTAGTCTGCTGGAAGATCTTTACAAGCACAGCTGGCACAAGGGGGTGCTGCAGGCACAAAGGCCATGATGCTTTCTAAGGCTAAAGCCCATTCCAAACTCATTACAGCCAGTGCATTCTCAAGTCCAGATTGCACTGTCAGAACCTCAGTTAAAAATGCTCCTAGAGATTGCTGTGTGTGTTTAGAAATAAGGTACCCACCTCGTTTTTCAACTGTGTTTATGCAAATTCTCACAAACCATGGGACTGTGGAGCCGTCACGTTCACACACTTTGTGCAAATGGGAACCAAAAAGCTGATCTAGGAAAGATACACAAAGAAAGACTAATTCAAGCAGGACTGCTAGACAAAATAACCATTTCCAAGGTACAGAAGGAGATTAGTGATGGAAAGCTGATAGCCTGTATGTCCTATGTCCATCTGTAAGTCTTAAGTAAAGCAGACCCATAGAATCAATTGATGAAAGTCAATATTTGTGTGTAACCATTTTATGGGCCTACCCCAGCTGGAACTGACAGATGGATTTAGTCCAATGCCTCCTTGTAAAGTACTGTAGGCCTTTTGTCAGTCTTTGTTCAACAAAAATTAGAGACAAGGGTGCATATCTACTAACAGGGCTTATCTTGATTGCACTGGGATAGGTGGTTCAGTGGGGACTGAAGACCACTCAGGAAAACTGAAGACCACTTTATGCAGAAAAACTTAAAATTGGAGGTGAGGACACACAAAAAGCAGAAAGGGCTACTCACAAGGTGCAGCAAACCAGACAAACCTATCTTAAGTCCCATTGTTCTCATAATGCATATATCAATGAGTATTTCAAGAATTTTATAATGTATGCAGCAGCAAGAGGAAAAGTTACAGAAGAAGAAAAAAAAAGGATGGACAATAGAATAGTTCTGGCCCAGTAAAAAAAAAAAAAGGCTACAGAAGACAAGGCTGCATAATGCTATTATTATGTTGTTACTGGAATCAAAGTCCTTTCAGGGAAATAATATAGTAGCCTGTTATATTATGGAAGGATTCAATATCACACTCAGTCCATCAGAAATCTGTTTTCCCCAACTGCATTTCCATCCAGGTTTTGGACAAAGCAGGGCATCTCATGTATTTGTTAATGTTTAATTATTACTTTTTTTTTTTAAAGAACACCTTGGCCCTGGCCTTTGACCACACTTGTAAATTGCGTTGTTTACACAAGGAAATTGCGTTTAACGGAGCTTTTTTTGTGCTTCATAACTTTCAAACCTCTGGCTAGCTAAAGGCGTACATCATGAAGCATGTCAGCATAACTAGGTTAGTGCTCTCAGATTACAAATTAGCTTCATCCTGCTTCATCTTTGCTATATATTTTTGACAAATTATGAAAAGAGTGCTCCTTAATGGGAACTTTGTCAGCACAATCAAAATGAATCAAACCTATGAGGGAAACCATTCAATAGAAGCAGTTTAAAATGTTTAAACAATGTGGCTGCAAGATCATCATTTAAACCAAGAGATAGTCTCCGCATACCTTTCCAGCAGAGCATGACACTTTTGAAAATTGGTGTAGAGGCCTTTGACAGTGCGCTGTAATCAATGTTTCTGGGCAAACACTGAAATAATCCAAGGCGAGTGTGCAGAACTAACTATACAGTTATCCGTACAACATTAAGGGTTGCCATATTCACCCCTGGATTCTTCTCCCTACAGAGCTATCTAGCAGCAACCTGGAATTTTATTCTTTCAAAGTATATATATTCCATCCTCTAACACATTATGTACACTAGATGAATTCTTCTTCAATTACATTTTCCAAGAAATGGCATGGACTAGCTCATAGGTTATTGTGCTTTTAAGATCTAAGTTCAACAGCCTGAGCAGTAGTGGTTCACTGTAATTTTAGAAATGTCTACCCACTGAACAATGAGACGTATTCCCTGAGAGTTTTAGGACAGTACCTTGCTATGACTGCAGGCAGAGAAATATGTAACTAAAGAAAAATAAGAAAATGGATCCTAGTAGCTTGGATGGTGTTGGATGGACTCATTAAGGAAAACAAATAATAAAGGAAGTAGAGGGGGATCAGCGATGAAGGATGTGTGGGACAGCCAATATGGTGTTTGCAAAAACACATCACACACATCTGTATTTTATGGACAAAAATAAAGTTGCTCCTGCAGCAAGTAAATAACTCCAAAGTACTTTATAATCTGATATATGCAGTTTGAAGTGTGCTTTAAGAGTTTCTGATCAGGTAGTGCTACTTCTCACATTCATTCAATTACAATTACACAATCAAGAAATCCATTT
This sequence comes from Intellagama lesueurii, assembly GCA_037013535.1. NCBI lineage: Eukaryota > Metazoa > Chordata > Lepidosauria > Squamata > Agamidae > Intellagama > Intellagama lesueurii. Next base: position 135,986,715 of record JBAJHW010000001.1, on the reverse strand, counting down.
TAAGTGCTCATATGTTTTCATTGTCCTTTAAGAAAGGACATGTGAATGCTGAAATAATCAAATGTAATAATAATAATAATAATAATAATAATAATAATAATAATAATAATAATAATAATAATAATAATAATAATAATAGTGTGCCATCAAGTCAATTCTGAGTTATGGTAACCCTTTTCAGGGCTTCCTAGGTAGAGGCTACTCAGAAGTGGTTTACCATTCCCTTCTTCTGGGGGTGAACTGGGACTCTTCAGCTTATCCAAAGCCACACAGGCTGGCTCTTCTGGGATGCACTGTGGGGAAGAGAACTCCCAACCTAACTCACCGAGCTATCAAGCCAGTATACTCATGATTCATTTGAATATGTCTTCAGATTATTTCACAGATACATGTGATATAAACTCAAACGTTATCTGAATGTACTTTGTGTATCTAGAAATTATTATTTTTTAAAGGAAACTCTTCAATATATGAGATTCTATTATCATGATATTTCTCTTGGCCAATTCCTCCGTCTTTTGCCTATAAAAATCTAAAGTTATTAGAACAGGGGCAAGGAGGGTTTTCTTTTAAAAATTTCCTTATGGTCTTCATCTAATCTTCACAGTATTCCTTAATCTGGAACCCTAAGAGACACTTGATATTTTTACCTATATGAAGTATAAAGATTAGGAAAACCTCTATCAACTTTTTTTTGTTAATTCCTTTTCCATGACTAAATATTTTAAATCTTGCTGGGAAAAGAAAGCAAGCTGAAAATATTTTCCAATAATGAAAATAATAACTCTCCTGAGGGAATAGGGAAGGCAAAGGGGTTTTATTTGATTTATTGGTGAAAAAACTCTTAAGAACTTGGTTTTGTGCATGCACACACACACAGAGTGGAGAAGGGAATTGTAGCTGTAGGCAAAGATATACACAACACTCCTAGCCTCCTGTTATGACAGTTTATGTTTCCTATCCAGCTTATTTAGCTCAAATGTCTGGGAAATAGACACAATTACCACCTTGTGGAATGCTACTTAACTTTAAATGCTCCCTTCTGAATAGCAACCCATGTTGTCCTCAAAGTTTATTCTCACTTTCTCAGCAAATGCTCCCTCTTTGGAAATGTTCTTGTTCATCATTTAAAAATGTAAAGTAATGATTTTACTCCCTCACAGTAAAGAAAATTCCCATACAAAGAGCCATTCGCCAGAACTTGTTAAAAAAAATAACAAGAGGAGGAAAATAGAGCTGCATTCTATGCCCTTGTACAGCTTTAATCATTCACTTTTCAGCTGTTATCAATTTAAAACCAATGAAACTCCCACACTGAGTCCATTTGAGCAGTCAATTTTAATATCTTGAGGCATCTGTAGTTATTCTGAATTGGCTGCAAAAGCAGAACTAACAACTTAAGCTCTAACCATAAGTCTACATCAGGCTGGTAACCCATATATCAAACACTGACAGTTAGTCAATACTATAGTATGAAAAAAACCAACAACCATTTTTAAGAAGAGCAGTATATTCACAATGTGTTCAGCAGCATGGTTCACATTATGGGCTGCTGATATATGCACATAAAACCCATCCATTAGAGGTAGTAGTGGACATGACAGCTTTGTATGTGGATATAAAAGGAGACATGAGGAAAAGATGGGAGAGTCATTCTGAAGTTCTGAGGCATATAATATGATGATTATAGCAGCAATGAATTGCCCATCCTGCTTTAAAGAACCCCACAGAGTTTATAGCCATGACACTGTTGTAAGATAGGCAGGGAAACTTCACAGTAACACTATAGTGGAGAAAAGCTACAACTTTGAGTGATAAAAATAAAGAAAAATATTTATTTATTAACTGTATTTATGATGCTCCCTGTAACAGATGTTCTGTGGTTTATCACAAAACAGACACACTGTGTTAGTCTGTTGCGGGGGGGGGGGGAGAACAAAAATAAAACAGCGAGTCCTGCAGTACTTTAAGTCTAACAGGTTTTATATTTTCACAAGCTGCACCACACTCATTTCAGAAACATGGAGTGCAGCCTAAGTACATGGGCATTTATACAAAGGTGGGAAGGAAGGAAGCGTGAACACAATGACAGAACAAGGTGGAGTACAACTAAGAATCAAGAAATCAAAGAAGCATCTGCCATTCTGCACAGGTATAGACATATAAAATTCCTCAATCATTAATCATATAATTAATAAAGAAAAGGAATGCACACTTTTAAAAACTATATGGATGGAGAATATAAATATTTCTGTATCAACCAGGGAAAATACTACATGGTTTTCTATACATGTTGTTAAGTACTATGAAGTTGCATCTGAATTACAATAGTCCTAATGGGTTTTTTAGGATATGTGAGATATTTAAGGAGTGATCTTGCTACTACTAACCTCCAGTGAGTTTCCATAGCAGAGCATAGATTTGAATCCATGTTGCTCGAGTCCTAATATGTCACTATGCACTACATCACACTACCCCTCAAAAAACTTTAGCTGATTAATTGGTGGCTACTTCAAATCAGTAAGCCCACAGACTGAGAGCAGACAAGTTTATAGTGTCAGATAATTTCATTCTGATGTGTTACTTTGATAACAACTGCATGTGATCAAGTCAATTCCAACGTATGGCAATCTTTTCCACAGGTTTTCTAGGTACAAAGTACTCAAGATGTGGTTTTACCATTCCCTTCTTTGGGGGGGGGGGGGCACCTTGGGACTCTCTGGCTTGCCCAAGGCTACATAGGTTAGCTTTTATCCCAGAAAGCACAGTGGGGAATTGAGCTTATGACCTCTGGCTCTGCAGTGTGGCACCCAGTTCACTGAGCTATCCAGACAGCTTCTATACATTTCAGGTATTCATTTATTCATCAAACAGAAAACAACAAAACAAAACAAAACATTCTAGGTATGTATTGTTATCCACACATATGACAACATGCATGAATTGCAAATGAAGCTTGTTTCTCCAGGCCCCTATTCTGATGGGTGTGCACCATCTAGCTCTACCTCCTGGACTATTGAAAGAAGAGTAGTGACCAAGCCCCACCTTCTCTGTCATCATTTTGCTTACACAAGCAATCAATTTGTGTGGAGTGACTTGTCAATCAGTTATGCCTTCCCACATGAGCAAGAACATGGGGAAATCAAGATTCAGGTGCCTGAGAGTCTCCATGGGTAGAGGGTGTCTCTCCTCTTTAGACCATTGCTTCACATGAGCAAAATGATGAGAGACAGGGTGGGGTAGCTTTTCTGAATACTAAACTACTGAATAGGGCTTGTGTTGATCAAATATTGATGGAAGGCAAGAAGGAAGCAGCAGCACCAAAGAGTGGATCTGGAAGGCAATTTATGACTTGTGGAGCAGTCATATTGCTTATGTTAATTACTGAGGAACAGTAGTCTTGTGGCGTCCGAAAGATTAAACTTGTGTCAAATTTCCTATGTCATAAACATTCATATTTCAGTTTGCAGGGGTTGAGCAGGACTGTTGAGGACAGGAGATTGCTCGTTCATTGGGTCACCATAGGTCAGAGACAACTTGACAGCACATAACAACAACAAGACTTTCATAGACTAAATCCCCACCTCATATGACATTATTTCCCCAATCAGTAGTTTATTATATACACATTTAGGGGCCTGAGGGAGAATTTTAACCATCAAGGTTAGAGGCAACCAAAATGCAAATAGCTCAAAAGCAAAAACCATGCTGTTTCCACAATGGTGACCATTTAAAAACAGTACTTGGATAGTGTGGTTGTGCAGATCCCCTTGCACAGATAAACTGTCCCCAATGGTAATCCTAAGGCACACATATGTGGAAGGTTCCTGGAATGTTGGATTAGGTTGTTAAACAAAAGTGAATAATGTTTTTTAAAAAGTAAACTTGCAGGGTTTTATTTAGTCATATGTGTCAAGGTATTTTTGATGGGTTGTTGTGAAAATATATGTTGACTTTTTGCAGTTTTCAAATTTTGTTTTATTTTAGATTGGGGTTTTTTCATAACTCTGATCTGTTTTTTCTTTGTTTGTTGTAGTTATTACTGTTTGTGGCTTTTTAATTTTTATTTTATCCTACCTTAAGCATTTTAGGAGAAACACAGCAAGTACATAAATAGATAGACAGATGTAAAGAAGTTTTAGCTCTCACTTGAAAATTTGTCACTTGGCAGATAGTTATTAGCAGGCATGTTATCTCTCTTGGCAAATAATTCCAGTAATATATATATTTTTAAAAAAGGTATGAAAATCCTCCATCCAACTCTTTTCTGCACCATAAAAAATGAGAGAAAAGACATACACAAAAGAGAGAGAGGAAATAAACAATTTCTCAAGCCATTTAATTCACCTATAAAAAATTAAATAGATGCTTTCTAGGACATGAAATTTGGCCAACTCTTTTATTTTTAATCTGTGTCGTTCTATTTTGCTACTTAAAAATGTTTTAATACAAGCCTTAAAAAATTAACATTTAAAAGTGCTCTCTGTCAGGGTAAGCACTGCAACTGCATTTTATAACATTTTAACAGATTAAGGGATAAACTCTACTGAAGACAATGAAGGCACCTTATCAAATGAGCATTTCACATAGACTTACTGGAGATTGGAATTAAGCTCTGCTAACGAATCTTAACTCATTTGCATGGCCGGAACCTAATCCTAATGAAGCTTCATGGTAAGAAACTAACATGCTTTTTCTCTTGCAAAACATTCCAGTGCTCCTGAAACCATACTTTTTTTTTTAAAGGCCTAGCTTGTATGGCAAAGCATGATATTTCATGACAGAGTGTGCGACATAATAAGCATCCTTTCCCACAAATAAGAAAGAGGCTGTGTGAGTAAATGAGAATTCTAAAGCAAGAATGTCTGGAAACACATACATCTGCTTTTCCTTCGGAGACACATTAAAGGATAGATTTGAGTTATGCTAATGAATCTGGATTTGTTAGGAGGGATCACATCTGATCCCTATGTAACACCAAAGGAGATTCATCAGCTACACATTATTAAACTAAAATGAGGGTTTCCCCCCAGAAACTGAAAGCCAATAAATTAGAGTTCAAGCTTCAACTATCTTACCTCAGCATCAAAAATAAAGCACAGTGATGTATAGCAGACGTGCGCAACTGGTGACACACCCAGCCCATCCTCTGTTTCTGCATTTCTCAGGCAAGCATGAAGTTTGTTAAGCCACATACTGCTGTGCATGGCTGGTGAGTTTTTAGCCTGGTAGGTCACTAGTTGTGCATCCCTAATAAAAACCTATTGTAAAGTGGCCTGAGAACATTTGAAAACAAAGTATCAGGGTTATCAGAATAGCTGGCAGGAGGAAAATGTTTACATGGTTATAGGAATTAGGTACATAATGAAGCAGGAGGGGGGAGTTGAAAGGAGACAGACATATGTAGGAAAATCCTTCAGGGCTGAAGAGAGGACTGAAAGGGAAGAAGTTGAACAATTTCAATTTGCCCCCAGCATCACATTGAATTTAGGCCTATACCTTAAACAGGGCTGCCCTCTGAAACATAGGGCACATGGCCACCTTAAATGCACATCTATACATATTTATCTGAGATGTAATGCCAATGAACTCACTAGGACTTGCATAAAATGTCACCTTTTTTGGGAAATGTTTATTTTTGAAAAACAACAACAATAACAACACCCCCAAAATATCTAATAACAGAAAACCACAAATGCAATTATACAAATCATGTGCTCCACCACCACTGGGACCATTTGGAGATATAACCAATCTTTCCTATCTTTATGGAGCCCCATTACTCCTCCAAAATTGAATAGACTCTTCCAAAGGTGCACATTCCTTCCCATTTAATATAAAATCAATAAATTCTTCCCACATATCTATAAAATATTTTTATCAAATGCCTTTTTACTTTACTATTACGTTAACTGATTATTAATAGCTATACCTCAAATCTTTTTAAACCATTCACTTAATTGAAAATCATACTTTGTTTCCAAGTCCTATCTACCATTAATCTTGTTACTATTAATACATTTAAAATTTATTATTTAGTTGTCTAATTCCATTGCTCCTTCTCAAATATTGATAAAAGTGCTATTCTTGGACATACCTCTAGTTGTTTCATTTATTTCCTTGAAAACAAACTGCCAAAATTTCAATATATTCTCACCACATATGAACATAAGTACCTATTTTCTGACATCCTTTCCAACACAACTTGGAGTAATTAGCATCTATTTGATCTGAAATGTCACCCTTTGGATCCCAACAAGACAGTACTACCTGGCTAATTTAAAACATGGTATCATAATCCAAATTATATTAAAAATATTTTTTCTAACTATTTAAGCATTTATTGCAAATGGTAAGGTGTAAACAATTTACATCTGCCTAGAGTGTATATGTATGCAAAGATAGACTAGTTCTAATTTTCTTCCTGTATTGAGAGCTCTACATTACAGTGGTCCCCAACCTTGGGCCTCCAGATGTTCTTGGACTACAACTCCCAGAAGCCTTCACCACCACCAGGATTTCTGGGAGTTGAAGTCCAAGAACATCTGGAGGCCCAAGGTTGGGGACCACTGCTCTACAAGATATCTTGCCTGCTTACAGGGTAAGAATAATAATTTTGCAACTTCTCCTCATGCGCAAGGATGAGTGTAGCAAGGATTTGTGAGATAGCTTTTATACTATTAGTGTAACTTTTCATCCAATCATAATTCAGAGGAAAAAAGAATTAAACTGCAATGAAAGAACCTGCAAAATTATTACATTAATATGATTCCTATGACTTCAATGGGATTGCACCAATGTAAGTGGTCCTTATACACAGCCTCAGTGGATGAGAGGAAGGCAGGAAGTAAATGAATTCCCACTTTTATTCTATTTGATTGACCTTCCATATTTCTGCCCTCTGTGGAGCTGCCCTCATTTGCACTGGTTAAAGCCCTTCCATTAGTTCAAAATTGCTGGAACACAACCAGAACATCCAGCATACTATGGCAGTGCACAGCTGGTGCCAAAGAGCCCTTTAACTACCTAATTTACATGAGCAGTTGTGCTTTCAACACATCCTGAGTGGTGGCTAGGCAAATTTGACATGCAGAATTTTACGAAATGAGATAAAAGCCATGCTTGCTCAAACGATGCAGACCTTTCATAATATTCAAGCAGGTCCATTTGAAGAAAATAATAAGATGAGTATTTTTTTAAAGAGCTAACATCCAAGCATAACAAAATGTGCCCACACTCTGGATCTCCATCGTAGATGGGATGATTGTACATGGAGCAAAAGGCTCATAGGGATCTGTGTCAGTGAGGACTGTACTGTATGATTCCATGCACCAGTTTTGTTCTGTGCATCCAAGGGAAACTACTCACTGCATAGTGCATTTCCTGTCACAAAGAACAGGAAAGTATGAGATCATGTGGCCTCCTGTTCACTGTTAGATACCATTAGTCTTTGGCATGATTAGTATGTGCACATAGAGACAAATCTACTCTACTGTAAACTGGTTGGATGAGATCAGTTTGTGAGTGTTCTTTTCTTTTATCAAGCTGCTGGCTTCTTCAAGGAAGCTAATGCAAAAGCTCTATTTGCCCAAAGTAGCTTATGGAATCAATAGAGAGGATGGGAATGGGGCTGTGGTACCTACTGGCCCCATGGCTAACTTGTATTCCATGTGGTGTGTCAAGGTTCTGGAAGTATGAAAGCAAACGCTTAAGGTCAAAAAACTGAAGCCCTTACAGTAACTATTTTTATTTTGGGATCTCAGAACTATAGCTATAACTATTTTCTTTTTTAAAAAAAATAACGTCTCAAGTGTCGATATGTGGGTATCGTTGATCACACAGGAAATATTTGGCATAGTGTTCAGTGGAGCCCCTTTGCCACATTCCTTCATACCACATATCCTTTTCAGATGGACCCTGTTGCATGTACAGTGCAGTGTCATATTGAACAGAGAAGTAGGTCTGTGATCATCTACATTACATGTATCTGATGATCACTATGCAAGATCTGTAGGCAGGTGGGAATAGGGAGAAATGGGGCTCTAATGAATCCTTTAAGAATTACAACCTTGAAAATGTTTTGTAAAGCCTTTTAACAGTGGATGACATCCAACATAAGAAGAAATAAAATCTCCTAAGGAACAGGGCCATTTTAAGGAAACATTTTTTTTCTCTCCGACACACACCATTCAAGAAGAAAACACACCTTTAATGATCCCCTTTTCTTGTAAAGTTCTCAGGGAAGGTCTTCGAGTGATAAACTTCTTTAATCTGCTTTTAACTCGATTTATCTCAGTTGTATCAGAAATGCTGTAATTCAGTCTGAAAACTGAAAGGGAAAAACAAAGAAAAGTTGTAATCAATTTTACATTTTAATATGGGAAGGCTTGCTGGAAATCTGTGTGTGTGGTGGTGGGGAATGGTCTGTATCTTCTATCCCAGAGTCTCATTTGTAGGATGATCCAAGCAGAAACTAATTATGAATAAACATGGTAAGTTGAGAGAGTCATATTAGTAACGGGTTGTGTTATTGATAACTATCAATAACTTGTGTAAATTTTGAATGCATCCCAAAAGTTCATATTTGCAGAACACGGTTCTCCAGTTGCTGTTTATAAATTCCTGGAGAAATAAATTTGAAGTATGGACAATATTAGAATATTGGGAGAAGCCTAAGAATCTTTGCCATCACTGTACAGAGAATGGCCACGTAAACAAAATACTCTCTACTGATGAGAAAGATGTCCACATATAAAAGTAACAGCAGAATCATATGCAAGTTTATAAAGAAATAAGCTCCATGATATTCAATAGTGCTGATATCCAAAGATGTTTCCCTGGCCTCAAAGGACATCGGAAGAATACAAAATGAGAATGAGATCTGCTCGAAGATGCAAGCCTAGTAAAGTTCATATTATTTATCCCACATATTTATTCCCTCTCTTTAGGGACTGGTCATTCGAGGATCTGGAAGAGAGACTACTGAACTCAAAAAGGAAATTTAATTAAGCAACATTTTGAGGATGCTTTGAAAGAGCCCATGACAATTTACTGATGTGAGACTGGCATATATTTGTGATTTAAGTATTCTTCATGAATTATTTTAACAACGAATTAAGGGTATTCTGATTAAAGGTTTGCAAAGAGAAAGAACTGTACCCTGCATCTGTGGATACATTTCTTTTATGCAGATCTATGAAGCAAGATCCAGGGCCCTTCAGTACACCATTCCTGAAGGCTTTGATTAACACTCCTGGCCCAATTTGTGTTCCAAGCGCATTCAGTCCTTTTCCTTACAAGAAAACTACTCATGATGCAACAGGTTCCAAATCAAAAATAGAGACATATGACATGATTTATTTAGAAAGAGAATAAAAAGAGCATTTGTTAAGATGGGGGAAATAAAAAGGTACATTAAAAGATGCCCTTTCCCTGAAACCAAGGCAAGTCCAAGAGGCCTCCTTAAGAAGAGAATTCAGGAATATTGTGATTTACACTACCAATTGAACAGTAAGCACCAAAATAGAACAAAAAGCAGATTTCATTTTGTTGCTCTCTGGGAATCAAAACGTGCCAGAGTCTTCATTTTAAATAAATACAACATATCCAATTAAGGAGAACAACATTTAAACACATGCCTATGATAATCAGAGCATACTTTGCTTCTGATTTCACTACTGATTTGAACAGAGGACTGTTCCATTTTCCCACAGCACTGAACTGACCCCACACATATTTCGGCAAGCTAGTAATCACAAAGGATGTACAAAAGGACACTTTTACTGGAACATTCACAGCATGGGACAATAATCCATCACTTACAAAAATACAAAATTCACATTTTAGTGGTAGCATTCTTAGGATGATACATCATAGAATACAGAGATCAGTGTTCAATTAATGGCTGGCGCTTTTGTTTGTGTTCTATTTTAGAACTTCTGGGTTCAAATGGGAACAACCCTTGGCAGTGATATGTAAAAATTCCAAGTCACTCACTCTTACTGTATAAAAGGAAACAGATTAATGTTTCTGAGGCTACAAGTTTGGTGGCACACTAAAAGAAGAAAATGATAAAGAAAACACGTTTTGTTTTCCAGGTGTTTAATAACTTTGTTTCACCTTGTACACAGTTGTACATCTGCACATAATTTAAACACACATAGAGCTGGATACCTGGATCTAAACAAATTGTATTTAAATATCCTGTTTAAATTAGTAGGATTTTAAAAATAATAATAATAAACACCAGATAGGCCTAGCTGGCTAACAGTTAACAGCATTTCCATATGGTGATGAATGTGGCACTTACACTCCGCCCCCATCCCCTGGTGTGGGACATGGAGATGAGAGATGGGAACCTTGCAGTCCCCAGGGCTATTGTTTGAAAACACTGTCCAGGCAATTTGGCCAAGAAGAGGTGAAGGGAAGGGCAAATGAAAGAGGGAAACATAAAAAAACCACACAACTTTCTTTACCTTCTTTTTCAGAATACAAAATCATATGTATTTCACAGGCTGAAATCCAATGAAAGAATCTAAAAATCAAAGGAAGAGGCTCTTCCCCCCCCACCCCCACCCCCCGTTTGAGTTAAGCTAAAAAGTCCCATCCCTATCTGACACCTCTGCGTTCCGAAAAAGCCCATAGTCCTCAGTGAGAAGGATTATGACTTGAGCCAGATTCCAAACATGTTAATAACACAAATCCACTGTAGTCTACACATTTGTATGGGAAGCACTGTGATGAAGGGCAAGTATTTGCAGGACTGAATGGCCTGGAGTATAGTGAGAAAACTGGTTTGTTCCAATCCACTGATCAGTTTGTTAACATTTTAAATCACTGAAATTTCTGACAGAACAATATTGCACGAGTCCCATAGCAACGTCAATAATATTGGTAGTAATTATGTAACTTAGACCTCTGAACAGGCAAACTCCATCTTGTCAACACTTCTCCCAAATCACTGTAGCGGTACTCTAAACATCTCTGGGTAAGTCAGGTCATAACCACACTTACTGAGTTCATGGTATTTAGGACACAGAACATCCATTAATTTCTGAGCTTCTTTTATCAGTTTTCATTTGGAAATTTTGACTGGGGAACTATAAAAATGGATAATCTAATTTTAAATGTTCTTGAGAAACATTCTATTTATCAATCCTTGATGTTGGGTAACAATATTTTTGTTCCTTCGCATTCATAAATATTCTGGAGAACAATTTTGACATCTGTTTCACAAAATGGAGCTGTCTGACAATAATCCATCCTTTATTTCCATGTGATTCTGAATGTATCTGCACAACACAGGAAGATCAGTTTGATTCATGTCAACTGCCATGGCCACAGAACCCTGTGGAATCCTGGGGTTTACTGCTTGGAAAATTATTCCTAATCTTTTAGACAGCTCTTTTGCACACCCCTGATTAACAGCATCAGAGCTCCCTGGCAGTCAGGATAAATACACATCCCAGGATTCCATTGGATGGAGTCATAACTATTGAAGAAGAATCAAGCTGATATGACTGTGGCGCAGATGAACACCCTGTGGTCAACAAACTTTAGAACATGGGTTCAAGGCAAATGTGCTACATTACAATAACTCCTGTATGTTCTTTCATATTCTCTCAGATCATCATGTTTGTTCTGAAGACTTTTATTTCACAGTCTACCAAACATTTATCCTAAACCTCATGGGTTTATTACCTGTGATTAATTCTGCCCAGTACAATGTTATCGCACTACTTTGGACATGTGTTGAGAACATTGGTTTTTGAAGAACTATCCATTAATGACTTTCTGAACTGTGACAATGGATATTGACAGTGCTTGTCAGACTAAAGCACTATTGATTGTCTCACATCATGTGTATAGCAAAACCAATTTCTTTCAAGTGCTGCTTTCCTAACTGAAATACATTAGAGCAATGCCTATCAGTTCATTATGATGTCCAAAATTATAACAGGGAATGCATCCAAAAAAAAATTGACTCCACAAAATATGTGAGCTTTAGTGTAAGAACCTAAGGAATTATAATAGAGTATTTATTTAAAAAGTTCTGCAAACCTCAAAGCCCTTCAAGGAGTCCGATTAAGATTTTCTGAAATGTCTCTTTAGAAGGGCATGTTCTTATAATCAGTCTCATTCGCAGCAAAATTCTTGTGTAGTTAGCCTCAGTGGGTCTCTTCTAGTACAACAACTACACGCATTCAGAAGATGTGTGAGAAGGAATGTTGCACAGATGGGAACTCTCTAATGACCATGAGGGATGCAGGTATATCATCTATGGAGTCTAGACACCTTACTCCTTTTGGACAAGCTTGGAGGCAGAGAAACATGCTGGCTCAAGCTCTGTAGTCTCACAAAACTACCACTACTGCAGGCATTTCTCTGGGTGTGTACTTCTGTGCACGCACACTGCAGCTCTCAATGTGGAGAACAGGTGATGTGAGGAACTGATCCGTTTCCATCTGTGCACATGGATCTGCTAACTCTCTAGAGGTTGAGCTACTTGCAGGCTGCTTGAATCCCTGCTTGGAGCTCTGCTTGGACATCCATTGAGCATCTTGGCTTGCCTACAGTATCTGCCTGGCTCTCGCTCCCACAGAGACTCAGCCACAGCCTCTAATCTAATCATGAGCTGCCTGCTACACCCCTTCCTAACTAGACTAAAAACCCAATTATGTTCACCCCATGGTATTTTCAAGCATATACTGATGACAGAATCCAACCAACCAGTACTGCAACCTGACTCAGCTGGAGGAAAGAATAGGAAAACAGTATGGTCTCAATTAGGCATTTTTACTTTCCAATATGACCAGCGATTAACCTGCTATGAAGGAACTAGAACACATTGTCAAGTGTAAGAATGTATTGCTGGAGAACAAGACCAAGAGCGTGTAGACTCTTGTATTCCCAGTCACCATGTATAGGTGTGAAAGTTGGACAGTTAAGAAAGCTGCCAGGGAAAAAAAATAATTCATTTGAGGAGAGCTTTGCAGATACCCTGGACTGTCAGAAAGACAAACAAGTGGGTCTTAGGTTAAATCAAGCCTGAACTATCTCTGGAGGTAAAATGTTGAAACTGAGCTGTCCTACTTTCTGCACATCATGAGAAAACAGGATTCTCAAGACAAGACAACCATGCTGGGAAAGTTCAAATGCAGCAGGAAAAGAGGAAGACCAAATATGAGATGGACTGACTTCCTAAAGGAAGCTACAGGCTTGAGTCTACAAGAGCTGAGTTGGGCCCCTGAGGACAGGACATTTTTGAGATTGCTCATTCATAGGATCACCATAAGTCAGAGGTGACTGACAGTAGCAGCAACAGCAACAACAACATGACCAGCATGTTGGCAACTATTCTAAGCTTTGAAAAGAGTTAGGGTAAGGAAACCCTTAGAAACAACAGACAAAGTACACATATTGCCTGCAGAAGGCCCAATCCCTCTATATTCTGTTGTTCTGATGTCAAGAGTCTGACTGTTCGAAATTATTGCAATCCCATCTATTCTCTACTGCAGGTGCCAAAGGGAAAAGCTTGGTGAGATAGAAACAGCTTCTCGGCTGTGCCACATCTTCTCCTTGACCACATCTATTCATTTATAGTAACTGATTTGCAGCCGCTAGATCTGCAAAGGACACATGTAGGATGCCATTTTCTCACAAAACCAGAGCCTTCTACGAGCTAGTAAGGATGCCAAATCTTTGTTGTTTCCGCAAATCAATGCTGACACATAATCAGCATTTATCTTAATTAGCCCTGAAATATGTGAGAAGAGTGACAGAATGACACTTATCACTGAACAAATATACTGACAGCAAGTAAAGCAGGAAAGCCAAGAGACAAGTATGAGTGTGATTGGCTAGGAGACACACTGAAAATCAAGGCCTGGTCATCACACATCTATATTGTGAGGGAATCAAAGGTTGCAATATAGCTGAGCATAAATCTTCTTGAATGTGTTCAGACACTCTTTCCCTACAAGATGAGCCCACAGCAGCCAAGATGAATTGTGGAAGAAGAAAAAAGAAAAAAAAAAAGGGTGGGGGAAAATGATTATATGTTCTGAATCTGAATAATTTTACAGTAATATGACAGCTTAACAACTTAAATGGCCAATACTGTCATTATACTTCTTGTGCATCTGTAGTAAAGACTCAGTAAAATTATGGTGTCTTTTTCATTTTACGTTATGTTTTTTGCATGAATCACTCGTGGGCAGGTTTTTCGTGTAATTGTAGTGTTTGTCCTTGCTGCAAGACGAGTGCCGAGACTTTTCAAAACAAACACTCTCCTTGAAACCCATCATGGCATGTTTTCAATATGCCACTGCTGGCAGAGCATTCTAGTAGACGATAACATTCCAGCTCTAGGTGTTTTGTTTGTTTTTGATGACTATCTAGATCTATTTCAATTTGGCTTTAGGCCTCACTCTTGGACAGAGGCTGCCTTGCTCCTTCTGGAGTGGGAACTGGACATGGGACTTTATCCCTACTGGTTTTGCTGGGCCTCTCTGTAGCGTTTGATAGTGTTGTTGACCATGGATCTGGATAGTTTGACTTGGAGACACTATTTTCCAATGTTTTTAATGTTTCTTGAGGGAGAAAGTACTACAGATATTTCAAAGGATTTCATCTGCAGATCAAACTAGATTATATGCTTATCACGTATTTAGAAGTAGTGCTTCATCAGTTGGTGAACTATGTTTATTAGCCATAGCTTGTGTCTTCCCTCATCACTGTACCTTGCAAACCAGTGTACTTTGTTTTGTGACATTAACTAGAAGGCAAACAAGGGCTTAATTTACAAATCTAATTGCTGAAGAATATATATCTCAGGAAATCATATTGTGGTAGGAAAACTGTCCTATGGATTCCCCTCAATGTCTAGTTTGACTACATGCTATTCACAATTTATCATGAAAGAACAGGTATAGACTGAACTAGGGACAGAGTGATTAGCATGTTCCCATCCCAAATACGATTTGCATTATTTCATTCAAAAGTTTGTTCCATCCTATATCTGCTTTAATTCTGTACATTTTAAAAGTTTGCAAAAAATGTGTACCAGTCTTCTATTTTTGATACATGCTTAGCCACAAAATATAGATTTCTAGTGCATTTCTTTTTATCAAAGTACAAATTTATAAACATGTTTCATCCTAAAATAACATTTTGCACAGTTTGGTAGTTTAAAAAAAAAAACAGCAAAGGACCGCACCACAAAATTTTGACAAGTGCAACATCTAAAGGGTAATTCTGTTGTGCTCTACCTGATGGGCTTAGTATAGATCAGGTCAGTTTATGTTATAATGCAAAAACATCAGCTTCCGCAAGCATTCCTAAATTGAAGCAACTTGTTTCATTATTCAGGCAAACAGAATTGGGGCCAAGATTCTCAGCTGACCCTTTGGAAGTGCATATTATTTGGATTTCACTCCGATAAACACTGAAAACCTTAGATGCTTATCCAAAGCTTATCTTGTCTTTGAAACTTCTTTTTCTCCCTCAAGAGCTCTAACATATAAGCAAGCTCTGTAGCAAATAGAAACTGAACATTTACAAAAAACAGAAAAAAAGAAGAAAGAAAACTCTATTATCAGGAAACAGCACCTGATGACAACATACACATGGTAAGCAGTTAAGCATCAAAGCCTAAGCAAAGTGTTTTCAAGAAAAACAACATCAAAACATGTTTGAAATCCAAGAGGAGAGAAAAATGTTAAGTAGAATGTTATAAATGCAATTAAACAATCAGTGCTTGACATCAGAAGTCTGCCAAGCTCCAAATGAGTAACGAGAACCAGAGAGCAGAGGCCACTGCTTTAGAAGCTTCTAAACCTTTATCAAGGTTTTAAGTATTTTTTAAAGGGATACTTTTTCATAATCAACATACTCCTACATCTGGCAACTATTGTCCAATTCAGGTGCTTGCCTAAACATGTGTACATACAAACAAACAAGGTTATAGAACTACCATGACTGGTCAACCTGATAAGGCTGGATTCTGATCATGGTAGCTCTACCACCTTATTTTTCCAAACACAGACAATTGTGTTCAATATGTAAAGGTCTACCATATGTCCAGGCATATGAGCACATTCAAGAATGAGGCTTACAGGTATGTTCATGTCTTTCTGTAGCCTTTTAGCCCTATATGCAAGTAGACAAAGCCTTATGTAGTTCGGAGATGTGAGTAGACAATTTTCAAAAGCAGTCACTTTCTTGTGCCATTTATTTGTCTCTCAAGAGACAGTGTCCCTTGGGACTCCCAACAGTTTCCACACAACATATAGCATAAACATTGTAACAAAAGTACACACTAGCATACTTAACCTGGCTGTATGTACTGCTTCATAGAAGACAGCTACCATGTTAAAGTTTCTCAGAAAACAGTCCTCTATTTGAAGTGTTCTTGGTTTGAAAGGTTGTTTCATCTAAATCCAGTTTAAAAGCAGAGGTTGGGGGTATGGCCCACTCCAGATCCTGCGGGGCGGGGTGGGTAAAAATTGGCAATTGGCTCTCTGAAACTTGTCTATACTCAGTGTATAGAATTAAGCGAGATGGCTCTACTACCTTCTCTATTGTTTATTACTCTGTTATCTTATTGGATTATTTTAAATGCTTCACTTTGCTTCTACTGGAAGAAGTAAAATCTTGAGCTAGAAATCTGAGTTAAAAGTGAACTGTGTCAAACTGAGTAAAAAGTCAGAAACATTGGACAAAATCCAGCATCACACAAGTGGACTTCCATTTGAATACTAGAGTATCTGTGTTTCTCCTTCTTCCATCAGCTTCTCCATGCCTGCTCCCAGATTTGCTCCTTATGGTCCCCCCATCTCTTTGGAACACATTTTGAGCATGCAGAGGACATCCCCTCCTGGGCTGAGAGAAACAATTTAATTGATTGTACACAGTAATTGGATTCAACACACAGAAACAACAAACATCAAAGCTACAGAGCCCCATGAAGGGCATTAACTTTAACTAGAGTGGTGTGAGAAATTAGAAAGTTGTGGCTGCTTGTTCACCATCCACAGAGAAAGAACATTTGGGGAAGAGGAGGAGGAAGAGCCGAGGTGGTAGCGGCAAAAGCTACTATCATTTTATACCAAGTGAAAAACTGCTTGAGGCACTGGAATGTAAATCCCTTGTCATATTCCTGTGTACAAGAGCAAGTGAATACTATCTTTTTTCCTCACCAAGAACTTAGGTTGTGTTGGCATTGATAATCATTTTTGTATTTGCCAGAAAGGCCAAAATGCTCTTCCATATTTACACCAGCGGGAGGGAAATGGTGTAACTCACAATGGGTAATTACCCCAGTGGCAATTAGTCACTGGGAGTTACACCATTTCCCTCCTGCTGATGTAAATATGGAAGAGCATCCCTTAGTAGGGACTTGTTAATTAGTAGCAAACAGGAGCTGTGGCTATGCCATTTCCATTCAGCTGGCATAACTACAGAACAGGGTTTTTAGCCAATTTTTTAATTGTGCAACTTGCACCAATCAGAATAATTAATTTTGGGGATCAAATTGCACCAATCAGAACAACTAAAATTGTGTAACTACGTACTGCTTTGGAGGTTTAATGACTGAAAGCATTGGATGGGTTTTCTGCATCATTTTAATTAATCAGCTAGTCCTTCTGTTCTTGCAGTATGTGTACTTTGCTTCACAAAGGGAAAATACACTCATTTTCAACAGATACATTTTGTTCAAATTGCACAAACGTCTAGAGTGAAGGGGGGAAAAATCACTTATCTGAGCCTTCTGTTGTTGAAAGCATAAAATCTCTCCAGCAGCTGACGAACAGACTTGGCATATACGTAGAAACAACCTGTCTCATCAACAGTGAGTAAAGCAGTAGAATTTCTTCACCACCCTATTTAGACATCATATTTCAGGGAGAGGTGCTTGTGGGATGCTTTTGCCCTGTGCCAAAATAGGCTTCCTGTGCTATTCACTTTGGGTTGGGTGGCACAGTTTATTTTTCAACCTTGGAGAGCAAAATGCTTTAGGTTCTTCCTGGAGACTACACAGCTATTTAGGTTGCATTGGTTATGGTTACAAAATCTATGCCATCATCTAGTATCACCACAGAAGTGGGGGAAAAGTTTTCTTTGGGGATGGTATGTATCCTAGCAAATTCCTGGTGTCTTTGTTTCACATCATCTACTCTACACCTGGTGAACCCAGAGATGATATTTGTTTACAAAGCAGCAACAAAAAATGGACAAAGAAGCCGATACACATGCTCCTCAACAGTGGGCAGAGCAGTACTATTTGCTGACTTTGATTATATGCCACCTTTTTCCTGGAACTGGGATTCAAGCTGAATTACAATATAGTTTTTAAAAATGATAGAAATTAAAATGCAATGGCCAAAATCTTGTTTTCCGTATAGTGTAAATGATGTACCTTTTGGCAGCAAATTGTTGTATGTTATAAAGTCAGTGTAAACATTAGTTGTTGCACACTGAATTAGGGAATTTGCTACTCAACCGATAATGTCTACACCAAATTCATTACTTGCAACAAAAGATATGCTATTTATGCCACTACAGCAATACAATTTGGGGCAATAAATTACAAATGTTAGAATGGAATTAAACGTATGTTATTAAAATATACTTAGAACACTTTAAACCTCTTAATTACAATAGTAATAACAGTTTGCCCCACTCCAACAAAGAGAAAATCAGCACATCAGCTAAAAATAGGGACCTAGACTTACCTGGGCCCCCCCAGTTATTGACAGAGTAGCAGCCATGGGACAACTGCAAGACACTAAGGGGGGAGGGCATGTCAGGGTTCGGTAGAAGAGGCGCCAGGACCCGGTCCAGAGCAAGACCACAGAAACAAGGTAGAACCAACCCCACAGCTCAAGCAGAGACCAACCAGTAAAGGTTTTGAGTCCAAACAGCAGCCGAGTAAAAGGATGATGCAAATCATGGTCAGACAGTCCAGGGGTCAAAGCCAGGAGGAACCGTATCAAGGCAGCAGGGTCCAGAGATGCAAGGAAGGAACAACCAGGCAGAGCAGGAACAGGCAAGGCAGGAACAACAGCACAGCCAGAAACCTCCATTGCTGAGGCAAAGGCCTGCAGGGAAGGCCTGTTCTTATGTAGCCCAGTCCTCAGCTTCCACAGGTGGCACTCCTGAGGAGCTGGGCAACAGCTGCAGGGAAAGGACCCAGTCCTGCAATCCTTAGAGCAGTTCTCCCCAGAGAGATGGGGCCGATCCTGCCTGCACTAAGGTTGCCAGGTTCCAGCAAGGCCCCAGTCCTGACAGTGCCCCCCCCAAAAAGCAAAAGGGGGGTCCTCACCCCTAATTACAGCCAAGGTTTATCTGGGTGCTGCCGGTGGAAGGCCCGCAGCTTGGCTGGTGCATGGATGTTCTCCACTGGTTCCCAGGAACGCTCTTCAGGACCATAACCTTTCCAGTCCACCAGATAATGCAGTCTCCCTCAAATGCGTTTGGAGTCCAGAATTCTGGCAACCTCAAATTCCTCATGGTCCTGAACCTGCACAGGTGGAGGCGGCGGGGTCTGCCGTCCAGGGAACAGATTGGCCGTAAATGGCTTCAGCATGGACACATGGAACACGGGGTGGATCCGGAGGTGTGCTGGAAGATCCAACTCATAAGCGACTGGGTTGATCTGTCGGGTGACACGGAAAGGCCCTTGAAATTTATAATCTAACTTAGCAGATGGTCACAGAGAATGGCAATGTTTCATGGATAGCCATACCCTGTCCCCAATGCAGAACTGGGGTGCTTCCTGATGTTGCCAGTATGCCTGCACTTTATAGGCAGCCTTGGCTTGGTTGAAGTGCTGCTGGAGTTCCACCTGTGTAGTAGGACCTGAAGGCAATCAGCAGCTACAGGCACCAGGGAGGCAGCCGGTATGCTCGGGTGGTCTCGTGGATGCTGCCCATAATTTGAAAAGGAAGGGCTTAGTCCTGTAGAGGAGTGGTCCACATTGTTGTAAGTAAACTCCGCCAAGTGCACTCATCTTGGTGGAAGTTCAGGAAGCAGCAGAGATACTGCTTCAGGACCTGGTTCACTCGCTCCGTCTGCCCATCTGTTTCTGGATGATGTGATGAGGACAACCACCTTTCCACACTGAGGAGTTTTAGGGACGCAGTCTAGAATCAGGCAGTAAATTGGGCACCTCGTTTGGTGACAACGGCATCAGGGAGGCCATGGAGCCAGAAAATATGCTTGAGAACAAGCTGAGCAGTCTGGGTTGCACTGGGCAGCTTGGGCACAGGCGCGAAATGCACCATCTTTGTAAACATAGAACTACTGTGTGACCCTGCGATGGAGGAAGGTCCACAATAAAATCAAGAGACACCATGGACCATGGGCAAGGGGTGGGTGGGCAGAGGCTGCAGCAACCCTTGGGGGTGTTGGCAAGGTACCTTAGTTTGGGTGCAGACATCACAGGACCATACATATGTACGTATGTCTGACCGCCATGTCGGCCGTATGCCCGAGCCACGAAACGTGTGGTCTTAGCAAATCCCCAATGACCTAAAGTGTGAGCATTGTGGCATTGCTGCAGTACTTGAAGCCGGAGGTCCCCTTCTGGAATATAGAGGCGGGTGTCGAAAAACAGACAGCCGTCCCTCCAAGAAAAATCCGCAGGCATGGATCCTGTGTTGGGTGCAAGAGTCTGGGCATAAGGGTTGGTCACCAGGGACTGCCCAACTTGTTGCAGGAAGGCCCGAGCCACTGATCCTCGTAGGAAACTACGAGGCAAGAACATAGGAGTTGGCTCAGGAGTGTCTCCTTCACGGTCATCTCGGCATGAAAGGGCGTCAGCCTTCCCGTTCTGTGACCCAGGGCGGTAAGTAATCCGGAGGTCAAATCTGGAGAAGAACTGTGCCCACCGAGCATGACGCGATTGCAGACATTTCATAGCTCGGAAGTGCTCCAGATTCCTGTGATCAGTGAGCACCTGCTTCGGGTGTTTGGCTCCTTCCAGGAGGTGTCACCATTCCTCTAGGGCAGATTTGATGGCCAGCAACTCCCAGTACAAGACAGTGTAATTACACTCGGATGGAGTCAGGCGCCGGGAGTAGTAAGCACAGGGGCGGAGAAGGCGCTGGGGCCCCTGGTACTGGGACAATACTGCTCCAACGGCACTACTGGAGGCATCAGCTTCAAGAATGAATGGCAGGTCAGGATTCAGATGGACCAGGATGGGGGCTGAAGTGAAGGTGGTCTTCAGTCCCTCAAATGCTTCCTGAGCCTGAGGGGTCCGTGAGAATTTGGCCCCATTCTTCAGGAGGGCTGTGAGCGGGGCAACGTGGTGAGAGAACTCTTGAATAAACTGGCGATAGAAGTTAGCAAATCCCAAGAATCGCTGAAGAGCCTTTACCCCTTTTGGGAACTCCCAGTCCATGATGGCCTGGACCTCGCGACAGTTCATTTGTAACCCTTCTGGGGAAACAATATAGCCCAGGAATTCCATAGAGGTCTGGTGGAATAGGCATTTTTCCAGCTGAGCATACAGGCGATGCTTCCAGAGGCGGAGGAGAACTGTCTGGACATGTGAAATATGTTCCTCCAAGGTGTCTGAAAAAAACAGAATGTCATCCAAATAGACAACCACAAAACGGTCCAGGAGATCTTGGAAGACGCCATTGATGAAGTGCTGGGAAGTTGCTGGGGCATTGCACAAACCAAACGGCATGACCAAATATTCAAAATGGCCATAATGAGTGCAAAATGCCGTTTTCCACTCGTCACTCTCCTGGATTCTCACCAGATTATATGCCCCACGAAGATCTAACTTGGAAAAGAGGTGAGCTCCCTGAAGTCACTCAAACAATTTCAGGATAAGAGGCAGGGGATATTGGGTTTTGATTGTTACCTGGTTCAGTTGCCGGTAATCAATGCAAGAGCACAATCCCCCATTGTTCTTTTTGACAAAGAAGATAGGCGCCCCTGCAGGTGAGGTGGATGGGCGAATAAACCCTTTGGCTAGGTTATCTTTCAGGTATTCGCAGAAAGCCTCCAGTTCAGGAGCAGACAAGGCATAGATTTATCCAAAAGGAATCTCCGTGCCAGGGTGGAGATCAATGGGACAATCATAAGGCCAATGTGGGGGCAATGTCTTAGCCCCCTTCTTTCAAAAACATCAGCCATGTCATGGTACGGCTCAAGGATTGTGACTTCCGGCTTCTGGGGGTAGTCTTCTGGTGAGGTTTCAGCTACCATACCCGCCCCAACCTTGACCACAGAACCCTGGAAACAGTTTTCCTCACAGTGGGCAGATGGGAAACCGTCCGTCCGCTGGGCCCAAGAAATTGCAAGGTCGTGTTCCATTAACCAGGTAATCCCCAGGATTACTGGAAAGTGGGCTGCACTGATCAGATCAAATGAAGTTCATTCCTGGTGAGTAGAGCTCACGAGCATCCCCAAAGGTTCCGTTTCTTGCATCACCAGACCCGATGCGAGGAGGGTACCATCCAAACCCTCCACCGGTACAGGAACCAGCTTTGGCTGGCAGGGGATCTGAAACTTTTTCACAAACTCGATGTCCATGAAGTTAGATGAAGCCCTGGAGTCCATCATAGCCAGCCTTTCAAAGATAGCCTCCTGTGGTAGCAAGAATTATACTGGTATCACAAAGTGTGAGGATGAAGGCTCAGCTCCCAGTAGACTACCCCCTACAACCACCAGGAGGAGCCATTCCCCGCTGGTCGAACCATGGCGGGGCAGGTGGCAGCATAGTGGCCTTGAGTACCGCAGTAAAGGCAAAGCCCTTCGTTGTGACAGCATTGCTTCTCAGCAAAGGTTAAGCAGCGACGAGAACCATCCACTTGCATAGGCTCTGGGGGTGGGGAAGGCCCAACCCCAGCATGATGGCAGCTGTTCTCAAACCAAGAGTCATGGTGCTCAAGCTCCTACTCTACCAACCAAGTGTCTATGTTAATACAGAGGGAGATGAATTCGTTCAAGGTGGTAGGCGCAGCGACACAGGCTAGCTCATCCTTAAGAGCATTCAAGCCAGCCCGGAAATGGAAACGCTGTGCCGCTTCATTCCAGGCAGCATCAGCTGCAAGGCAGCAAAACTCAGCTGCATAGTCAGCCACTGATCTGCAACCCTGTCTTAGTGATTGCAGAGCCAACTCGGCTGACTGCTGCTGGTTAGCATCCCCAAACATCTGCTCAAGAGCCTGCAAAAACACAGTCAGACCTCCCAATGAGGCATGATCCGATTCTAGCAGAGGAGACACCCAGGCTAATGCTGGGCCTGACAGTAAACTGACCATCAGTACCACCTTGCTTTGTTCACTGGGGTAGGCATCCAGACACATACAAATAAGAAGCTGGCATTGGTTAATGAACCCCCTTAACTCCTTGCATTCCCCAAAAAAACAGGTTCGTAAAGGGGGTGCTGGAGCCCAGACTGGTGATGAAGGTCCTGACGCATTCTGGAGTGCAGCAACCTGGGAACGCAGGGCCAGGACCTCTGCTTGTAGAGCCTGGATAACATGGCTTACATCTGTGGACATGATGACTGGGTTGCAGTGCAAGTGGTTTCAGCAAACTGTCAGGTCTGCAGGGAAGGCCTGTTCTTATATAGCCCAGTCCTCAGCTTCCACAGGTGGCACTCCTGAGGAGCTGGGCAACAGCTGCAGGGAAAGGGCCCAGTCCTGCAATCCTTAGAGCAGTTCTCCCCAGAGAGATGGGGCCGATCCTGCCTGCACTAAGGTTGCCAGGTTCCGGCAAGGCCCCAGTCCTGACAAGGGGCTGGCATGGTGGCTCTGACAACAACCAGGTGCCAAAACTTGGGGAAATAAAATGGTCTCTGCCTTCCAGCAGAAGGGCAAACATAGTCTTTCTCAGCAAAGAATTCCAAAGACTGGCAGTGGCCACAAAGTCCCCACCAAACAGACCTTTGAAGGAAGACAATGCAAAAGGCCTCTCTAGTAGATCTTAATAGTCAGACAGGGAGCGCATGGTCTGGACCCTAGTTTCACAAAGCTTTAAAACTTATGACCATCATGAAATGCTCTGAAATTGACTGGTAGCCCGTGAAGCTGTTACATATTCCCTTTAACTGGCCCCAGTCAACAGTTTTGGCTGCATTGTGTTATTACTTCCTATTTCTTGCATATTGTTGTATGGTTCATGATTAGCATTTTTTGCCATTAGCTCAAGTGTCTTTTCTAAACCGTTCTAACCTGTACAGATCATGTTCCAGGCAGCTGCTGCTTTCAGAGTCATTTCAGCTACCTATTCCCATCTCATACTTGCACATTTGGTTTGTTTGTTTTCAGCCCATTTCCCCAGATTAATAAACATTCAGAACCCTTTCTAAAGCTATGTTTTGATTGCTGACAATAAGCAATCTGATCACCCCCCCCCCCCAATGTGAATGTTTCCACCAGTTCCTAGGTGATGCTGTATGTGAAGACAGGAAAAGGGCTTTGGAACTGGCAGGACGTTTCAGTCCAATGAAAGTTTACTTGTCTGTCTGTTTGTTTTTAAAAGTGTATAGGCTTCTGTAACTTGCCTGTCCTCAAACTGTTTATCTGGCATGTCAGCAGGCAGCTGGTGGAACAAATAGGAGATCCTGGGAAG
Source organism: Intellagama lesueurii (assembly GCA_037013535.1). Taxonomy (NCBI): domain Eukaryota; kingdom Metazoa; phylum Chordata; class Lepidosauria; order Squamata; family Agamidae; genus Intellagama; species Intellagama lesueurii. The sequence goes on along the minus strand of JBAJHW010000001.1, from coordinate 135,962,118 downwards.
CGCATTCATTTTAAAAGCCTTAATACAACCCAATCCAAAAGACAGTAATGTGCTTCCATCCGTTAAGCTCCTCTTCAAATGCTTTGGATTGGAGGGTCATAATTTAAATGAAATGCACCTGCCAACCTGGAAGGTATAAACATTTAAATAATTTCCCCATCAGGAGAAGGATAAACCTAGCCAATAAGCACTCGTTTTCAGAATCAGAAATCCTGAGCTAGAGGCTCTCTATTTCAGAATGCTATAGATATCTACAACTTGGCCCCACCCCACTCCCTTTGCTTCTGTTCTCCCTTTCTGTCACATTATTTCCAGACTACTAGGCAGTGAGCCCTTGGGTTAGTTATAAATAGCCAAGGGGAGGAGTAAATGCTCTGCATACTCAGATTCAGCTTTGCTGGCCACATACCTACAGGTGAGTAGCATTGATTTTAAAAATGACAAAATGCTAATTGGAAGATAGGGAAAGTACAATAGCAACAAAGAATATAATTCTTTCTTTCTTTCTTAAGAAGACAACTGGTTACAAGCAGTTATGATGTGTCATCAAGTCACTTCTGATATACAGTACCCTTAATAAGGTTTTCAAGGATATTCAAGGACTGGTTTACCATTGCCACCCAACAAGGGTTCACAGCTGAGTGAGGACTTGAACCCAGATCCCTTGTTTGACAACTTGCTGTCAGAATCACATGTAAGATCATATATAAAATCACAGCACATGTATGACAATCTGCACAATTCTTCAGTATGTTATAAACATAAAGTTGTTCCGCTTTCTAGAATGGAAGTGGAAAATAGAGATCAATAGAGTATATGGTTTTTGAATTGTGCTGTCTCTCTTGAAATAATCCCTTAAAAAGTAATTTAACAAATATATATAAAAAAACCCATGTGTATCCAAGAAACTTAACACACAAAAGAACGTAAAACAATTATACAAAACTTGCTTGCTATCATTAATCTTGCCACTGTTAATACATTTGAAATTGTCCAATTCCATTGCTCCTCATCAGATATTGACAAAAGTGCTGTTTTGGAAAAGACCTCTACATCTAACTTAGTTATTTCATTTATTTCCTTGAAAACTAACAGCCAGAATTTCAATATATTCTCACATTCCCATCACATATGAAAGTAGGTACCTGTTTTCTGACATCCTCTCCAGCTTAGAATAATTTGTATTTATTTAATTTAATTTCACCGGAGTTAAATACCATCTCCAAACTAACTTATAACATTTTTCCTGTATTCTTCCAGACATGGATTTCAATATGTTTGTATCTCATATATTATTCCAAACCTCGGTACTTATCTCTGCTCCCAAATCATGTTCCCATAATGTTTTTTAAAAAACAAGGTTTTCTTGTTGGCCCTCTGCTTCTACTGATATTTTATAATTTTTCTTATTACCCTGTTTCCCCGAAAATAAGACCTAACCTGAAAATAAGCCCTAGTATGATTTTTCAAGATGCTCGTAATATAAGCCCTACCCCAAAAATAAGCCCTAGTTAAATGAAACCCCGCCCTCCACCATTGTGCAGCAACCAGAAGAAGAGGACATGACTGTATTTGAATAAATGTAGATGGTTGTACATGAAAAAATAAAACATTCCCTGAAAATAAGCCCTAATGCGTTTTTTGGAGCAAAAATTAATATAAAACCCTGTCTTATTTTCGGGGAAACACGGTATCCCTTTCATTACCTTACTTTCAACTGCATTTCTCTCCTGTAATACGATTTCTTCAAATCTCTTAAAATAAATCCAGCAAAGTTGTCCTAATAAAGTCTACAGAATTAAGGTATCAGAACACTGGAAATCCAAGGCATAACTGATCCAACATCAGTTGGAAGGGAAGTACAAGGAGACATCTATGATCTGTTTAATAAGTAACAGTAAAATTAGGTCCTAAACAAAGAGATTTGCATTAAAATTCCTTTTGAGACAGTCACTAAATATGAGCGGAGCAGTATTTGATACTGATATTTCAGCAGGGTAGGTTCAAACCATTTGCACATTTCTGACATTAGGAAGGGCCCTGAAAGCTTTGTAGTCCCCAGTAACAAGGTCATGTCCATAGCCACCATATCCTTCACCATCACTCACAGGTCACATTACCTATACAGACCACAAAGTTTAGTGAGTAGACAAGAGGAACAGAAGCACATTAAAAATAATAATAATCCAGAATAGTATTGCAGAATAGCCATGTGCATTTTTTAAAAAAATCTAAATCCCAGAATTCTCCATTCTTGGAATTCCATCTGCAAAAGCTACCTAAATTGTGCTCACCTGGAGGAAGGCTGGGCTGATAGGCCTTATGGCCCAGATAGGCCAAGCTTGTGTCTAATTTGCTATAGGGAAAGGAAGTTGTCCCAGTAGTTGCTAGGAGGATCCTCCTACAGCATCCAAAATAACTACTGATCAAACAATAAAAGCTGAAGCAGTAGCCAGCGCTATCAGAGTATATAGTGTTTCAGTTTTGTTAATGTATTTGTTTGATATTTTTTGATTCCACATTTCTTACAAGGAATCCAAAATAGCAAACTATTATTTCCCTGGTGTTCCATTTACCTCACAACCACCCCTGGGTGTTGGCAAAAAGTAAGCCTAACAATTCTTTTAGAGCTAACCAAATTTTTCAAAATAATTTATCCAACATGAGAACTGTATGTCTATGAATGAAAATGTCTTTGAGGGTTTTTTTCTCCAGCTTGCCATCAAGCAAAGGCAACCACAAGTAAAACATTAGTTTTACTTTCTCCTGTTTAAATTATATGCAAAGAAATGTACTGAACTATATATGTGTACCTTTGGAAAATGAATGCAATGGAGGATCTACCACTGTGCCACTCAGTACAGATAGCTATCATGGCAGGAACTCCTTGCTTCCCCACAGAAGGGGGCAGGCAAAAGGTGGGCCAATATCTTACTAGGCATTCATCCTTCTAGGACATGAGTGGAGGTCAGATAAGACCACTGCTCTTGTCCTTTGATCTACACCAAGGTAGGCCCCTCTAGTGAGATGTTAAAATAGAATATAAAGCTGTGGCCCTAGTTCAAACTCAAGAGTATGTCTTCCCTCTTTATTCTAGGTCAGTGGTCCTAGAATACTTGGGTCCCCAGATGTTCTTGGACTGTAACTCCCAGAAATCCTATCCAGCATAGCAAGTGGTGAAGGCTTCTGGGAATTGCAGTCCAGGTACACCAGGTTTACCCAAGGTTGGGAACCACTATTCGAAGTGATGGGGCAAATGCCAAGTCACTGGGCAAAAATGCATATGTTAAGAAAAATATGTAGAAACAGGCCTACATTATGTATATACTAAAATATGAACAAATTCCCAGACAGGAAGAAAAAAAATGAGTTGCAAATCTTTATAAAACAAGGGAAGGAAAAGAATGCAGATGGGATTAAGAGAAATGCAATGCAGTTACAAATGAGAGATTCTTGCACCCCTACAATGTATAATTGTCTGAGGCTCACCCACCCCGTGAGTTTCATGACTGAATGGGGACTTGACTGTAGTCTTCCCAGGTCAGATTGGCTCAGTATTTTATGGAAAAAGAAGAAAGAAAGGGTACTGTTCTAAGGAGGTTATTAAAAAAAGGTTTCTGGGGTGAAGACATGGCAGTAGAAGTCTGAGAAAGGAAGGGATGACACTGACTGGATGTAGGCAAAAGAATACGTAAATGCTTCAGGTTCTTCTTCTAATATTAAAATATGTGATTACTATGTCCGTATATGCACAGCCAGGAAAAATCTGTGAATGCCCTGTTTGATACTGACAGAATTTTCTAACATACAGAGCTCTATAGAAAGTGGCATGCATCTTAGTTCAGTACATATGAGGATGGTGTGCTGAAAGCATTAAAAACCATTTAGAAATGTCCCTCTGCAAGAGAGTTAACTATAACTAAATAATTTTAATAGACATTTAAGCCTGCAACATTGCAAAAAGCAGTGGTTAGCAGTGCTAGTAACCAATTAATATTTTATTTCAGTGATTCCAAAACCTGTTTCCAATATCCCTTTATATAGTTTGCTGCACACATTTCACCAATAGTGAGTTCATTTTTATTAACAAAAAATATATAGCTCTCTCTTTCACAACAAAGATAAAAATGTTTATAGGGAATGCATTTATGGGCCCTCTTTTTTTGAACTTAAGTCGTTCAGTACAGTTTTGAACAAGTCTAAAGAGATTTTAAGGCAGGCATTTTGTATTATATCATTCCCTAGGGTTATATGTATGATCGTCTTTACTAAAGCTTCTTTCGCTCCCAGTTGAATAAATATGCATTTTATTTCACTAATCTTGAAACAACAGGAATAAAGTTTACCCAGGTCTTTTATACCTCAGAGAACAAAACAAATACTACAAATCTTTAGAGAGAAAGGATATACAAAAAAGGCTTGAGGTGAATGTTTCAAAGTAAATATTCTTAAATGATGTGCAAATTATTCCAGCACTTGAATATGATTTATGAAAGGGGATTAAGCAACTGAAACAAGAACCCAGTTTAAACCGTTGGGCTTCAAAGTCGAAGATGAGAGATGGTTATAGAAGAGGGAAGAAAGAACCAGATAGAAATCTATGGTGAAGATTTTTGACTGATATTCTTTAATTTACTCTAGCTTACACCAACTATTGTTGTCACTCAGACTTAGACATAGTAGGCAATGTAAAACTACTGTTGTTTTGCTCTAAAATTCTATAAACAATTGTATATGTACTAAAAATAATTAATAATATGATAATTAAAGCTTAGTGACTAGTTAACTGTTATGTACCACAACTAAGCAAAAGAACGTGAGCCACCAAGGTACTATCTACTCCAAAACAGTTGTACTTTGTAGGAAATAATTATTGCAATCCTTCCCTCCATGTAGGCAGGCCAATTAAGTTTGGGAAATGGGCGATTTGTGTTCACCTTCCCTATCCAGTTACACTAAAGATTAGAGATGCAAAGCATTTACTTATTTATTGTATATTCCACCCTTTCCACAAAACTGTCTGTTGTAACAGTGCTGTACTGGAGAGAAATTTTGTGTGTGTGTGCATCGTGGGAAAAGACAGTCGCTCTTGTATCAGTAGAAGTGACCATTGAATCAGATGTCAAATAAATGACAATTGTGTTCTAATGCATGATGTAGATCAATTATACAGGTGAAAGCTCCAGAAAAAGATTGCATCTATGTAATAGTAAAAACTAATTTGTATTAGTTTCTCATGGTTCTCTACTGACTCTGCTGTTTTGGTAGGGAAAGGAAAATATAATGATCCTGCCCAGTGATGGTTAACATCTAACTTTATAAGTCTAAAAATTTAGACAGTTCAATCAAAATGAACTGAATAGACTGGTAGAGTTTTCTTTACCAAACTTGTATATGAAAATTGTATAAACTATACACAAAGCAACCCAAAACATTAGGAAGAAAAACCTCCAGAACACGGCCACACAGCCCGAAAAACCCACAACAACCATCAGATCCCGGCAGTGAAAGCCTTCGAGAACACAATGAACCCAAAATTCTTACAGATACTATGAAAAGAGAACAAGGATCACTATTATTATGCAATGATTATTAATGACTGTGTAAAATAATAGATGGCAGAGAAATATCAAATAAAAGCATGGAGTGGACCTCTTAATTTAAAAGGTGTGAATATATTCTGCATTGCCACTACATCTAAGGTAATGAGATTGCTACAGAGCTTGGGTGTTATTATAAAAACAAAAGAAAAATAAAATTATAATTATAAAACAGTAATTAGTTACAGTTGTGCTGCAATGGATAATGTTGGACTAGGATTCAGGGGATCTGGCTTCAAATCCCTGCTTGGCCACTTCAGAGAGGGGAGGGCAATAATAAGCCATTCCTTGAACATCCCACATGCCTTTGAAAAAAAGCAACTTGACATCATGTGATAACAACAGCAGTTATTCCAAGGCTCCCCAAATTGGCTAGTTACTACTAAAGTCTTGAAAGTCTTAGAACTAAGTTGTCACTTCTCCTGTTTTCCAAAAGTAACTACCCCAGTTACCTTTAGTCACTTTTAATCATCTGAATGGTATGGACTGCTGGCCTCTGGTAAAAGCATATTCTCTCCAATTCACCTATTTTTTTGCCTCAACACCCACAACATAGAATAAGGCAATGTGAGAATGTTGTGCAGTAAGAGCCAGCTCTTTAACTGTGTGGTGTTCCTCTTTCACAATGCACTTAGTGAAGTCATGCCCCCATAACTATAACAATAACTGGGGGAAAAAATACAGTTCCACCATGAAAAATGTGAATTTTTTTTCATCCCTCAATAGCTACGTCCAAGCTCTGGCCAGGTTTCACTATTGCAGATAAGGGTATGCCATCTGGATTTTTTGAACTACAAATCTCATAATTCTCCATTCTGGGAGTTCTGCCTGACAGACAGACACCTACCTGTCTTTCTTAGGAGAAAGGCCTAAGCCAGAAGTCCTTGTGGCCTAACTAGGCCTTGCGTTGCCTGAGCTTCCTGTTTAGAATGAAAACTGTCCCAGTGCTAGGTAGGAGCTTTCTTTCTGAACAGGCGAGTTGGGGTGGTTAGGCCACAAAGGCTTCAAGCTCAGGTCTTTCTCCCAGGGGAGCCACATTTAGGCATGAGTAGGTGTCTGTGTGTCAGACAGAGCTCCCAGAATGCAGAATGATGGGATGTGTAGTGCAAAAATTCCAAATGGCACATCCCTAATTACAGATACACAGATCTCTATCTGGATATCTACAACTGATGAACAGCTGTCCGATAATGTTATGACCTATTGGTTTGTTATTAAGCTATGCATACGCCACATGCAAGGAGGGACACATGCTAGCCCTGACCCCTCTTTAGTTGCTTTCATCTCATGAAAGCAGCGGAAGAGGATGAGGCTATTTGTTTGGTCTAGCCTCTCCAGTGAGCCAGCACATGGAAGAGGCAGAACAAAATGGCTGATGTGGAGACCCTACAGAGATAGAACAACCCCTCCTGCTTCATATGATGAAATCAATGGCAAAGGGCTAATGTTCTGTTCTTGTTATATGCAGAATATCTGCATTTTATAACATTTAAATAAAGGCTTACTGTTTACAAGGCCAATCATTTTCCTGAAGTGAAAAAAAAAGTCATTAGAAATGTCTGTGTCTGTGGAATGGGAGCTTTCCGTGGTGTAGTAAGATTTTTTTTGTCTTATCTTCTTCCATTCCAGGTAGTCATTTTAAGGACATAAGTCTTAAGTATTAGGTGCCTGAGAACAGAAACAGACCATAGAGGTAGCCCGTAATTTGGGCTGAAAACACATACATGCTGCAGAGACTGTCTTTCTGCATTTGTGAGATCAGACTTTAAAGGAATCCCATGGTTAAGTCCTGAAGACTGGGCACCAATCAAAGCAGTTAATCTACATAACCTCTCAAAGCTGAGAGCAGCTCATAGTGTGACACTCAGATGCTCACTTTAGCTTTAAAATGTCCCTCTTCCAATCACAGGCTATCTCTAATGTCAGTTTCCAATTAAACAATTTTTGTCTTCTTCCTTCCTCATGCTGTACCTTTTTGAATGCAGTTGAGTCTTCCTAAGAGTTGAAGGCTCTAACCAGGGACACTGATTGTATTTTTGCTGCTCTGGCAAGCCCTTTAGCTGAAGACTGGTGTAAAAATGCTTTAAATAAACAAGAGAACAAACTATTATTTCACTCCAAGTGTGAGCCACAGTCATGGGAAAGCAACAACCACAGGAGAGGAGTAATCTATGAATCTATACTCAATATATGCTGTACTGAAGGTCAAAAGTAACTATTCAGCCCTTGCTGCCTAAACCAGGAAAACAGATGATTGCTTCAATACATACGGAAACAGTTGCCATCCATTTGTATTTATTCTTGTTGCTTTTGAAATAAAAATAGATTTCCAGGAACTTTCAAGGAACAGTTAAAATATTAATAAGGGGAGGGATGAACTGCGTAAACATGAGGCCATAAGGAAATGATGGAGAACAGGTTGAAAGTATAGTGCTTTTTGGAATATATTTCATCACCAAGGCTGTGACTGTGCATTTTGACAAGAATGGCTCTCAGATTGATACAGTAGCCAAAGGGCACTCTTCCTACTGAGAAGCCATTTGTTTCCATTTCGAGAAAGTATGCCTGTGTGTATTTTCTTGGTTTTTGGTGGTGGGGGAATGTAATTCGGCCCTTACTGCAGAGAAAACGTATAGTCTTAGTTTTTTTATTATATGAAGTCACTGACGAAAAACGTAGGATGGGTTAAGGAACAAAGCGGAAGAAAAAGAGGGGGAGGGGCAAGCTGGCAAGAAAGGGCGGGGAAGAAAACTTCCATCAATCCATACACTATAGGCAAATTCAATTATCCCAAAAAAGGACTTTACTTTTCTAATAAAGGGCAGTCGTTGTCAGCTTAAAAATTAGAATTACATTCTATTGGAGTCAATGGGAATTGACTCCAATAGAATTCTATTGACTCCAATAGAATCTTAAAAAACATAGTTCAGGAGAAATAGCCTTTACTCAGTCTGAACATGGCCCAACGCAGTTAAAGTAATTCGGGAACACTGTTCCATACTGAAAATATTTTGGTCCTATATCTGACCAATTTCAGTTGGAGCTCAGCTGCAACACTTCATCTGTTCATCTAGTACATAACAGAACACCTTCCTCACAAGAGGCTGTGGCTGTTCTTAGGGGACCCCAGCTCTAACTCTCTCTCTTTCTCTCACACACACACAATTCAGGCCTGTCACTTCTTCCAAGAGCCTGGTTTACATTATCGTGTTAAATTAAAAGAAAATTTGGGAAACATATTCCAGAGGTGCTTCGTTTCTTTAATTATGTTGGAGGATCTTTGCCAAATTCAGTCCCTTAAAAAGGTCCAAGGCCTGATAAATTATTATTCTCTCATGCTTTAGAGAAGTAACCACAATCCATTTTGTTGAAAGTACAAGGTGCGCTCCGTGAGGCGCGAAGCTGCCGCCGTGGTTGCGCTTTGCCTGCCCACTCAGAGGAGAAATAAAATAAATATATATATAAAATAAATAAATAAAAATAAAATTAAATTAAATACATAATGATTGAATACATTATAATAGGAGTAATAATGCTGATTATCATAATTTATTCAATGAATAAATAAAGATAAATAAATATCATTAAAAGTGTGAGAGGAAGAAAAGAATATTAACAGGGAACAGAGGGGGTTAGAAGGGATTAGCCCCACCCCCCACCCCTCTGGGACTCCGGGGGGGTCTTGGAGGTTTCGTTTTCACCACATGTGCCTGCGTTGGGAGTTTAGACCTCATTGAGGCTGTGCATCGGTGCACCCCCATGGTTTGGGCAAGACTAGAGAAATTGGGGGTCGTGAGGACACAGGAGCCTCCTGTTTGACAGTTTATTAACAAAAAAATTAATAATAATTAGAGAGAAAGGGGAAGAACGGACTATTGCCCACACCCCCTTCCAGGGGCCTGAAAAATAAGAAATAATCATAAGAAGTCTATTGCAGTACAGTAAGATGAATAAATAACAGATAAATAATTGGAAAATATTATTAATAATATTTAAAAAATGATATATATATATATATATATATATATATATATATATATATATATATATATATATATATATATAAAATAATAATAAAAATAAATAGATAAATAATAATAAGTGATAATACTTAAATTGGAGAAGCCATTTTGGATTGGATTGGGGCTGAGTTCATTAAGGAGTTTTTGGACAAAGTTGTGTGCGCAGTGTTTTAAAATAGATAAATAAATAAATAAACAAGTAAATACATTAACTGATTTATTAGGTGAGTAATTGGTTGGTTAATTGGTTGAGTGGTTAATTAATTAATTAATAGCGATAATCACTGAGTTTATTAATAAATATATATTACTATTAAAAAAAATTAAAAAGGAGGGGGACAGTTTACAGTCAGGTTGGGAGTCAGGATTATTGGTGTAGCAGCTTTCTGGTTTGATTCCTTTCTTATTGTGCATGGCATGGCGCCCCCAAAAAAGGACAAGGTGGAAAAAAGGGCAAACAGCCCGTGAAGTGCAAGGTGCCCCCCACGGGCAACGCCAGTGAGTTCATCATCTGAGGGTGAGGACTGGCCTGACTATGGGGACATTTTGATCAATCTAAGTGCTCTTGAGCAGGAAAGAGCTCTTGCCAGGGAGGCAGCCAGTTCAGCTACGCCAGGAAGTTCACGTAGGGAGTCTAAAGCCAGGAAAATGGCAGAATTGAGTCACTTGGGTGATTTAATGTTATCGTGTATTGCTGTCCTAGTGAGTGAGCGAGCATGCCCCTCAGGAGCGCCCCTGGTAACAACGTTGCCAGGCCCGCAGAGAGCCATATTGCCAGATGCTATGCCGCTGACTGAGGTCCAATGTCTGATAAATTATTATTCTGCCATGCTTTAGAGAAGGAACCACAATCCATTTTGATGAAAGTATAATGGCTGCTGAATACCACTAAATACTAGTAAACTGAATTTACCTTAAAATACCGGTAATAAGACAAGTAGTGAAGAAAGTCAAACTAATTGACATTCCAGTAAAATAACGATCATTTGGTAAGCCAAACTTCCATTGACAATGCCATCTCAACTGCTTTTCAGTTGAAAAACAAAAGTGATGGAAACATATAGTTTTCAGTGATATGCAGTGTGGTCTATAGTGTAAGCATTCTTAACGGACAATGATTGGGACTTGGGATCCAGCAAACTGCAAGTAAATGCAGTTTACAAAGTCAGTTATGATTACATATGGAATATGAACAGACCTAAAACTAATGATCTCTCAGTAGTAGCTGACGATTTCTGGATCATAGACTGTTCTGAAAGAAACGGTAAGCTTCAACACACTTTACTGAAAAGAGGGAGGAGATCCATGTAAATTATGCAAACCACATTTCTTCCCTAATATCAGAATCTTCCATCACATTTCATTTTTGCTTTTTTCATTTTAAATTATCTATATTTATACATCTACCTCTGTGAATGGGTATTATCACATACATTTAATCCTTTCATTAGCAGATAGTAGCCACGAACATGAATATTCCCCATTTTAAAAGCACCTTTTGAAATGCCCTCATTGCAAATACTGCACATATCGTCTTTGTGCTCTGCAGTCAAACTGGACAATGGAACGACCACCTGTTAACTGCTAACAACATGTCATTACCAGTTCTCATGCCTTTTTAAAGCAATTTTGGCTCTGGCTGCCGATAATTCTGGCGACGATACTGGTGTGAACATTAAGGGCATAGAAAGCCAAAGGCAGAAAACTGACAATACAGTTTGTGCTTTGACTACTAATAAGTAAGCGAATGCTAACATTTTTCTAATTCCCCATAATTACTGATTCTCAAGGGGCCAAAAGAAAATTCCAAATACATATTTTTAAGGCAACTCAATCTACTGCATTTAAACACTCACAAAGCTTAAATTGCTCTGATTTCACATTGGATAGTTTATACTTTAAAAACAAAGTTTAAGCACAACAGGGCTTCTCATAACTTTTTGTAGTTCGAGTGTTGGGTTGTGTGCTAACTTTATCTCATTGGTGGGAACTTGATCTGTCTTCTAAATCATTACTGAAGAGATGTTAGAATTATGATGCCAAGAAGTATAAAAGACAACAACAAATGGTGAGACAGATTCATGGCATTATGCCCAAAAAATGGCAAAGAGGTAGAGGGCCCTGTATTGTATCTGTTCACCATGAGCCATTTTTAAGTGGGGTTGAACAAAGCAATGATAAAAGGAGCTTTATCAAAGTTGAAAATGAGTGAGATTGCCATTCTAATTTGAACAAGGTAGAGAAACTTGTGACTGTTACAGTAGAAAGCATATACAACATTTCATCTATAAAGATATATAGTATTTGGAGATTAAGTATACTCTCCAGTATTTAGCTATATCTCAGTTATCTATTATCTTAGATACAACAAACTTGCTTTTCACATTCCAGAAGCAGAATGGACCTGAAAGCTGGGCAAACCTTATTGTCAGTGGCATCTAGCTAGATACTGCTAGAAATAAAATTCTGGAGTTTGGTTGAAAATCAAATGGTGACTGTGCTGTCCAAAAGTGCCAACATTTCATTAGTACTAACTGTTTCTAACTGGACAGTCCGATCAATTTCCACATTTGTTGCTCCACAAAATCGCCTGCGATTGCCTAACTTGTGAGAAAGAAGGGGGAAAGCAGTATGGTCCTTCCACACAATTTGAAAGCAAGGGTGGGCAATACTTTTATTAGATCACTAAACAATCACAAGCATAAGCTAGCTTTTTTTTTTAACCCCACACAAGTCTTTATCAGACTAGGTACCACATTGGGGGTGGTGAGCGGGAATGACAGGTTACCCACCTGTAATGGTAGTTCTTCGAGTGGACCTCTGTGATTCACACCCTGAATGATTCGCACCTGCGCGGAGCCTCATCGGAAAGTTCTAGAGCTTCTGCGGTAGCAATGAACACATTAGAATATGCCCCTCCCCACCCATATAAGTACCTTGGCGCCAAGCGTCCCCTTTCAGTTGTGTCAACCGCCGCTTAATAGTAAGCAAACAATGGCGTGACAGAGGGGAGGACGGGCGGGATGTGTGAATCACAGAGGTCCACTTGAAGAACTACAATTACAGGTGGGTAACCTGTCATTCTTCCTCATGGCCTCTGTGAATCACACCCTGGGTGACTAATAAACTGTCTTACCAGTTTATTAGTCACCCAGGCAGGGTGTCACGCCAAGGTAGAGGCTAGAACAGCACGTCCAAATGCCGCATCAGACTTCTGCTGGAGGTCGAGTCTATAATGATGGATAAATGTGGACGGCTGTGCCCAAGTGGCAGAGGCGCAGACGTCCGGAAGAGGTACACCATGAAGAAAGGCTGTAGAGGCTGCCACTGCCCTGGTGGAGTGAGAACGAACCACTCTAGGGGCTGGTTGTCGAGCAAGTTGATAAACCAAATGAATGGTAGAGGCGACCCATCTGGAGATAGATTGGGAAGTCACCTGACGGCCTTTTGTAGGTAGCTTATGAAGAGACGAGATGACTGTCTAAAAGGTTGGGTACATTGGAGATAAAAAGCAAGAGCTCTTCTGACATCCAACGTATGGAGTATTTTTTCTTGGTTTGAAGAAGGTGACAGAAAAAATGAAGGAAGGACAATCGGCTGGGAAAGATGAAATTGAGAGACAATTTTGGGGAGGAAGGAAATGTCCATGAATAACTTCACCTTATTGGGAAAAAATTGTAGATAAGGGTAGTCATAGCGTAAAGCTGCCAATTCACTAGCTCGTCGAGCTGAGGTGATGGCTACGAGAAAAGCTGTTTTAAAGGTGAGGAGTCTTAAGTCATTTGTAGCTAAAGGCTCAAAAGGAGCTTTGGTAAGCTGTTTCAAAACAAGAGTTAGTGACCATTGTGGAGAGGGAGGTCGAGTATCGGGGTAGATATGAGAGAGACCTTTCAGAAAACGTTTCGTTGTTGGATGTTTGAAGAAGTTTGCTGCTGGAGAATTTGGAGGTTGGTATGATATTATTGCTGAAAGGTAGACTCTCAAGGATGAGATGGAGAGGCCCTTGGATTTGAGATGTAGGAGGAAGCGGAGAACAGTGGAAAGTGATGGATTGATGGAGGATGATGAGGAAGATTTGGTAAAGGATTGAAATTTCTTCCATTTGTACAGATAGGCTTTCCTTGTGGATGGTTTTTTGGCATGATGAAGAACGTTCATTAATGAGGGAGAATCCTCCACGCTGCCAGGTGCACAACAGGTAAGTCCGGGTGTAGGACTTGGGAGTTGTTCTGTGTGAGAAGGTGTGGCAGGCGGGGGAGATGGTGGATGTCTCATGAGAGACTGCGGAGAACTGGGAACCAAGTCTGTCTCGGCCACCAAGGGGCTATAATGATGGCATTGGTTTTGTCTTGTTGTAGACGGACGACAACTTTGTGGAGGAGAGGGAATGGCGAAAAAAGGTAGGTAAGAGTCTTGGGCCAACGGCCGACAAACGCGTCTCCCTGGGAATGTTTTCCTATTCCTGCTCGGGAGCAAAACAGTTGCCATTTCCGATTCGCTCGGGAGGCAAAGAGATTGAGAGTCAGTGTGCCCCATTTCCGGCATAGTTGGCGGAATATTGATTGATCTAGTTCCTACTCGTGAGCTTGGGCATCTGTACGGCTGAGCGAGTCTGCTAGGTCATTGTCTTAACCAGCGATGTGTAAGGCTGTAAGACAGATGTGATGTTGCAGACACCACTCCCAGAGGTCGACCGCCAGGTAGAGGAGACCTGGGGAGTGGGTGCTGCCTTGTTTTAGGATGTAGTACATCGCTGTGGTGTTGTCGGTGACGATCTGTACCATTTTTCCTACAAAAAGGTTTCTGAAAGCCTTGCAGGCCTTTATGACAGCTAGTAGCTCCAACCCATTTATGTGGAGCAGTTTTTCTCTGTGAGACCATTTGGCGTGGACTGTGAGGGATTTGCAATGAGCCCCCCAGCCGGTGCGACTGGCGTCTGTAGAGACTTGTATTCGCGGGCAAGGTTGTTGGAACGGTCACCTGATAGAAAGGTTGGTATGGGAATGCCAACAATGAAGTTGAGAGGCCAGTTCTGGAGTGACTCTTAGGAGAGTGTGGGGAGAGTCTGTTAATGGATCAAATAGGGCCAGAAACCAGGATTGGAGAGATCTCATTTTGAGACGCACATGCTGTACAACTGACGTCATAGAGGCCATGGTGCCTAGAACTCATTGCACCGTTAAGGGAGGTATCAAGGCATGTGGAGTGAAGCCGCAAAGTAAGGTGAAGGGATTTTGTCTCTTTTCTGCAGGGAGGAACGTGTGAGCTCGTGTGGAGTCTATGAGCGCGCCTATGTAATGTATAGTCCTTGTAGGTTTTAATTTTTATTTCTGTTCGTTGATAGACTGAGATTGTGAAGAAGGGCGAGGGTGAAACGGGTGTCTCGTCGAGCTTTGCGACGGGAGTGTGCTACAAGGAGCCAGTCGTCGATATATGGACAGACAAGAATGTTTTGAAGTCTGAGGTAGGCGGCTACCGGCGCCATGCACTTGGTGAACACTCTCGGAGCTGTTGCAAGGCCGAATGGGAGTCTTTTGAATTGGTATGCTTGTGATCCAAGTTGGAAACGAAGGAATTTTCTGTGTGCAGGATGTATTGCAATATGAAAGTAAGCATCTCTTAGGTCTATAACGGTGAACCAGTCATTTTTTCTAAGTAAGGGAAGAACTGATTCTAGAGTAGCCATGCGGAATTTTGTGGTGATGATGTAGTTGTTTAATAATCTTAAATCTAGAATAGGGCGAAGACCCCTGTCTTTCTTGGGGACGGTGAAATAGCGAGAGAAAAACCCAGTGTTGTTTTGATAGACGGGTTGTATGGCATCTTTGAGAAGTAAATTCGTTATTTCTTCTTGCAGGGGTTGTGACGGAGGATTAATGACGTGTGTTGTCAGAGGAAGTTCGAAGAAGTGGATGTGGTAGCCGTTTTTGATGATGGAGAGTACCCAGGATTCTGTGGTGATGGATTCCCATGCAGGTAAGTGTTTCCAGAGGGCAGGGTTGGTGGGGTGGGTGGCGATCTCGGTCAGAGGAACATCAAACATGGTGTTTGGGTTTCCGGTCATTCCACCTAGTGGCAGGCTGTTGCCGGGTTTTGGCTCTTTGGGTTTTGAAGTATGGATTGTAAGAGGTTTGTCATGGAGGGTCTCATTGGAACCTCTGGTACGAGTTATAGGGTCGTTTCCATTGATTTTGTTGAGGACGTTGCTGGTAGGAAGGGTAAACTCCCCAACGTCTGGCTGCTGAACGTTTCTTTTGTATGTTCTCTAGTATATTGTCAGTTTCAGCATGAAAAAGACCTGCTCCATCGAAGGGGAGGTCTTCGATACGTGCCCGAGCATCTTCGGCTAAGCCGGCCATTCTGAGCCAGGAAAAACAGCGTAGGGCTACTGAGGTGGCCATGGACTTGGCTGTAGTGTCTATGGTGTGGCAGGCGGAAAGCATCTGTTGTTTAGCAACAGAGAGACCTTCTTGTTGGAAGGTTTGAGCTAGTATCTTTTTATCCTCTGACAGGGATTCAATAAAGGTGGACGTGTTGTCCCAGAGGAAGCGTTGGTAAGCTCATATGGCTCCTTGATAATTAACAACTCGCATGGTGAAGGCTGCGGAAGAGTAAAGCCATCTACCCATGGAGTCTATTCGTCGGCTGTCTTTATTTGGTGGTATGAGAGATTGACAGTGTCGAGATCTCGATTGAGAAGCTTCAACAAATATAGAATTTGGAGCTGGTTGTTTTTGGAGGAAAATGGCTCCTGGGTCATGGATGTCTATAGAGGTTATCAATCCGCTTACACATGGTATGGGAGAAAGCTGGTTTTGTCCATGATCTCTGCGCAGTACTAAGGAGAGATGGCAACATCGATATGTGTACCAGAGTGGTTGTATTTTTAGAGATTGGATCATATAGATGATCAGCTGGTTCTGTCGATGGTCGGTGGACTTGTAGATCAAGGGATTTAGCCATGCGAATCATAAGTTGGGCATAGGTATGGAAATCCTCTGCTGGTAACGGTGGGTCGGTATCGACAATGTCCGACTCTGGAGAGGTAAGTAACACCAATGGCGTCTGTGGCCGAGATCCATGGTCAGAGCCATCGAGGTTGCGTCTGGAGTTGACGGACTGTCGATCG
This sequence comes from Intellagama lesueurii, assembly GCA_037013535.1. NCBI lineage: Eukaryota > Metazoa > Chordata > Lepidosauria > Squamata > Agamidae > Intellagama > Intellagama lesueurii. Next base: position 135,945,367 of record JBAJHW010000001.1, on the reverse strand, counting down.
ACTTCGGTGTCGAGAGGCTGAGTTTCGTAGTATTGCCGGTTATGAGTCGGAAAAGATGGAGGTGGCATGTCCATGGACATCTGTTGATGTCGAGGATCGTCAACATCGAAAGATGGTGGTTGAGCGTCAATGGACCTTGATTGGTAGGGATGAACCTCGGTGTCGAGCTCAGTGTTGTAACGGTGCTGGGGTCGATGACTTGGATTTACCGGAGGACGGGAACTGTGTTGATGTAACAGAATGGAGCGAGTGTCCACGGACCAGGATGAATATTGAGGATCGTCGATATCTGAGCCTGTGTCTCTGTGATGTCGAAACGGAGGTTGCTGATGCGATGGCATAGCAGTAGAATAAATGGACACTGGCGATGCCGAGCATGAAGAGTGATTTCCGTCATCTATTGTAGTAGGAAAGTATCGGGAGATGGGGCTGCAAAAGCCTCATGTATGGATGAAATCTGCTCGACCGTCCGAGGTTTTTTCGATACCAAGTGGGGAGCAGGTTGAGGTATAGTCACCTCTCGGTGATGTGGCCACTTCGACACCGATGGTTGTCGAGAGGTAGGCCGACTACTAGATGGTATTATCGAACCGGGTAAAACACCTGGTCAACTGGTTGGTGCAGTTTGTCGAGCAGAACACTGGTCGGGGCAAATGGCAACCCAATGCACGTGCTGAGCGTGGGTTTGAACCACACGTGATGAAGCAAGCTGTCGAGATTGTTGATGTCGACGGTTTTGGTTAGGGATCGGTGGGTGATCTGAGGGCATTGAATATGGAACGGTGTCGAGCCGTTTGGGATGGGAATCCTCAGGCGATGGAATAGCCAAAGGATTGCTGGAAGGAATGGGAATGGAAGGTTGCGGACTGGGAGGAGAAGACGTTAGTCGGTCGACTCTATCAACCCATTCTGGAGACTGAGAACAGGGTTGATGAGACGGAAGTCTGTCATTATCTGAGGGAGATCCAACTGAAATTGATTCAGAGAGTTGTGGTTGTGGTGGGATGTCTGTAAGCTTAGACTGTTTAGCTCGTTTAGGAGGAGTGGGCTCCGGAGCTGGAGCAGCTTCAGTAGGTCTCTGACGTTTAGAAGTTGTTTTCGAAGTCGAAGACTTCGGTATCGAGGGTTTCGATTTGTGTGTCTTCGAGCTCTTAGACGATGCAGATGGAGAATTGGAATGAGCTGGTGTAGCCGATGGACGTTGTTTCGATGATTCAGTAACAGCTTTTTCCATTGCTTTGGTTTGGGAAGTGGCCCTACAGGGAGGTTGGGCCATTTGAACTGGTTGTAAGGATTGTTCCCAAAGTCGAAGTTTTAGCCTTGAGAGGCGAGATCAAAGAACTCTGCACTTAAATTTTTTGCAATGGGTACAGGAGGAAGTTTGATGTTGTTCTCCCAAACAGAAAAGGCACTTAGCGTGTCCATCGGAAAGTGGGATCTTATTATCACAGACAACACAGTGCTTAAATGGGCCCAAAGGGGCCATGAATAGGAGAAAATAATTGAGGAGAAAAACGATGATTGGAGGGGGTGGGGTGCTGCGGCCGGAGGCCGAGCAAGGGGAAAGGAAAAATCTCTGATGATAAAGAGTTTGATCTAATAGTTTAAAAGAAAAAGATTGATAACAGGAAGGAAGCAAGAATAACCTCTCTTTCTCTTTTAGTCACAGAAGCAGAATTATGAGGCTCTCAACACGGTGGTTGAAAGAAACGGAAAGTGGACGCTTGGTGCCAAGGTACTTATACGGGTGGGGAGGGGCATATTCTAATGTGTTCATTGCTACCGCAGAAGCTCTAGAATCTTCCGATGAGGCTCCACGCAGGCGTGAATCACCCAGGGTGTGATTCACAGAGGCCACGAAGAAGAACATGAAAGTTCTCAAACATATGAGCAGATATGTTGGCCAGGCTAACTTTATTAAAGCAAATTGGAAAATGGGAGCAGAAGACTCAGGTCAGAGGTGCAAGTTTCATATTTAATTTCTGGTGGTGTAGATTAGAACATCTCTCCCAATCATGTTAGACAAAGTGTTGCCAGTTATTCACTATCCCCCTTACCCACCATGGCCCTCTATCAATTCCCCACCAAAAAGAAACCATGGGAAGATTATACAATAACCTTGTCTCCTGGGAAGCTGCCAAAAGAGACAGGGAGACATCTTCTTGTGAGATAAGTTCTCTCTTTCTAACCAGGAAAATCTGATTTGTGGAGGAGTAATTGGGTACCTGTAAAAGTGTGAGCTGTTTAGGTGTGTGGATTTGCAAGTAGAAAGGCTTAGATGAGAAGCCAGTATCTTTAAGTAATTATGCCAATGTAGACTCCACTGAGGATCCATGCATGGTTAGGGGACACGTTCTAGAGCAGTGATGGCGAACCTATGGCACGCGTGACACAGCTGGCACACAGAGCCCTCTCTGTGGGCACATGAGGCATAAGTCGCCATAGAGAAATACTTACCCGTCCTCCAATCCTGGATTTTGGCACTCCCCTCTGCTGGTGCAGTGGTCCAGCAGAGGGGTGCAATGGCTACCATTACCGGTCTAACCCAGTAGGGGATTGGAGGACCAGTAAGTATTTCTTTGTTAATACCGCCCATAGGAAAAAAAAAAAAAAAACAACAGCAAGCATTTAACCCTTGCAGTGCAGGAGCAGTTGTTTTGTCTAAACCAAAACCTCAGCATTCGGGGTTTAATTGCAGTATTGGCACTTTGAAATAAATAAGTTGATTTTGTGTTGCAGTTTGGGCACTCAGGCTCAAAAAGGTTCACCATCACTGTTCTAGAGGAACTATACATGGATTGGATGTATTTGTTCTCCTTACACCTAAAATTAGGGAGAAAGGAGTGGGCCTAAGAAGAAAAATGGGTTGACAGAAAGATAAACAAAGATAAAGTCTTCAATAAGTGGACTAAATAATGTTTGTGAGGGTTGTCCAGTTGGATTGGTTTATTTCAAGCAAATGTGGCATTTGACCAGTGATTAAATCACAGCAGTAATCAGATTAGTAATTTACACTTAACTGCAATTTGAATTTCAGTCTGCTTTGTATTGATTGTAAATAGCATGTGATCTGTTATTGTGTTTAAGTCCTGCATATCTAACATGGCTGACCTATGGTTGTAATAATTATAAAGTATCAGAAAATCTAAACTGAAAAGAAGGTCAGGAGGAGTTTCATTTACCTTTGAGGCTTCCCTAATTAAACTAGGTAGTTCTCTTTCCACAAGGCAATGGCTCACTGGTGTGCTTTGTGGCTCCTCCCCTATTACTTTAGCGCATAGATATAACATGTCTTTGCAAAATTACTCATTTTTAACAATGCAGGCCATCCTGAGATATTAAAATTCTGATATATGCTGAAAAACTGCTGATCCCTGCAAGCTTTTTTATTCTGCCAACCCCCCCACCCAACAATGGTGATAAGCAGGGATAATATCAGTATAAACATTATGCATACAAGCTCACATATAGACCAAGTAGACAAATATGTGTATTTGGGATACTTGATTAACAACCACATAGACTGCAATATAGATAAAAAGTGAAGAACTTAGATAGCTAGAGCAACTTTCACGAAGTTGAAGAAAATTTGTAACAAACAGCTTAATATATCTTTGAGACTGAGGATGTTGAAGTGTCACATATGGTCAGTCCTCCTACTGGATGTGAGATTTTGATTATTAAAAAGGAGATGTTCAATAGAATAAATACTTTTGGAATGTGAATGTATAAAAGAATCTGCCACATCCGATGGACTGGTGGAATAAAAACTGGTGAGGTACTTCATCAGATAGGAAAACAAAAAGAAATAGAATTGATCATTAAGAAATGCAAGCTCTCATATCCTGGACACATAATTTGTTATGACAAACATAATATACTGTAATACATTGCTGAAGGGAAGATTGAGGATAAACATGAAAGGGGTAGAAGGCAGATTTCTTGGATGAGTAACATCAGAGACTGGCAGGATCTTAACAAAGAACAACTAATCCAGATAATGAGAGACAGATGGAGATATGTCATGATGGTAGCCAGCCTTAGAAACTGAGATGGCTCCCATGGGGGTGGGTGGGTTTATTTTTATTTCCAGCATGAGAATGAGACAAGGAGTACTTTTTAGTCTGAGGTTTTCACAGAAAAGTTGCCTTTCCAAATAATTAGTGTCTTTTCCCTATCTGAAGAAAAGTACTCATACACAGCATGCACAGAACCGACAAATGTATAAAAAGACACAAACAAGTGATCCAATGCTTCTGATTTTTAAAAGTTCACACAATAAGGGAACAGCTATTGTAATTTTGCACGCTTTTGCAATTTGCTGAAAACCTCATTGACACAGGAGGAAAATATGCTGGCCAAACTCCTGTTGCTGAGTATAGTAAATTGCACTAGAGTAGGCCAACTAATCAATGAGGATTTAGGGAATCAACTTCTCTGAAGGTTCCATTAATTCAAATGGGTCTACTTTATTTACTATTCTAAAGTAAGTCACAGTTAGAGGAAGCCCATTTGAATCAATTGAACTTACAGAGGGGTTGACTCACCAAGTCCCCATTGATTCAATGGGCCTACTCTAGTGCAATATATTATGCTGAGCAACAGGATTTGGACCATTGGCTTCTTAGCATCGAAAAGAATATGACAATTTTTTGTTTAACCTACAAGATTGAAACAAGCAAGAACTAACATCCCCACTTTAGTGTCTATATGTTAGGAATGAGGGCAACAACAATATTTGCAGCTGAATGGGCTCTAAAAATCTTTAGCCTAGATCGTATATATGTGACTACAATCTCAATGTGGATCTGGGAGAAAGCATAGATTACTGGCCCCAGGAGCACTTCCCATAAACTATATATATAGTTATGTGTCAGCAGACATGTTATTGCCATAGGGATGCATTCTCACAACATGCTTCTATCACCAAGCAAGGTGTTCATATATGTGCCACGCAGACCTTCTGCACACACAATTATTCACACCCAAAGCCAGATGATAAATTATTAGTCTGAACCAATTTTAAATTTGTCTTATTAATTTTCATGTTAACTTATGAAAAAATATTCTCATTATTCCATTGTCTTTTTATACAAATGTTTTAGATGTTCTCCACCTCACTCAGATAGATGTCTAAATTTCATTACAACAATCATGTTATGACTTAGTTTTTCTTTAAATATACATGATAGGAACTTACTTAAAGACCTTCTGTTTTCTGGCTTTGGTTCCTTAGAATCAGTTTCAAAGCTACTCAGTAATTCAGAACTAGAGGATCGTATAATTTTGTATTCATTGTTTCTTGACATCTTACTTTTCTCCTTGGGCTGGGGAAGATGAAGAAGAAAAGAAATGACATAAACCACCAAATGGCAACAGAAAGCTTGAAAACTGAAATTAATTTATCACCTGTGGCGAAATAAATATTTAAGTTACAGAATCATGAAGCAAAATATGTCCAGCATAAAATTATAAAACTTGAAAACCAAGTTTAATTCTGCAATTTTTTTAAAAAGACACAAAAAAGAAAATGCAGCAGAGACTAATGTACTATGTTTTTTTTAAAAAAAAATATTAATAAAGGACCTCTTGTTAAATAAAATTTAGGATGAAGGTTGTAATAACTTAGGACACAAAAGCAGGTTACTTACCTGTAACCATGGTTCTTTGAATGGTCATCTGTGAATTCACACATATGGGTGTTTCTGCACCTATGCAAAATTCATTAGAATACTCTAGAGCTCTAAGTAAAAAGGATTATTAGAACCATCACCACCACTGCGCATATCTGTGTGCCTAATGGTTACCCCCCAGTTGCCCAAGTCTGCCGCTGTGCATAAGTGAATGGCAGACTAAGGGGAGGATTGGTGGGTTCTGTGAATTCACAGATGAACAGTCAAAGAACCATAGTTAGATGTGAGTAACTTGTTCTTCATTGTGGTCTGTGTGAATCACACATGTGACAGCATAGCGATATGAACCAGGGTTGCCACCTACATGTTAATCTGGCCATAGAGTGGGTCAGACTTAGGTGGAGGAGATCTCTGAACTTCCAACTCTAATGACCTAGCCATTCTCAACATCAAATCTGAATAACTGCAAAAATCCTCCAAAGGTGAAGGACAACTGATATCTCCCATGTCAGATTTGGGGATTGTGACTACAATGGATGGGGAGTCCTGTAGAGATACAGTGTCTGAATCTGAATTGGTGGAGGGGGAGTAATCAGTAGAGACTGTTTCCTCATGTCTTACAGGACTTTAGTGCTTTTTGTTTCTGGAAAGTGGGTAGGTGAGTACATATTTGGAACCTCCTTTTTCAAGTATGTATGTGGTGATGTGGTGGTTGACTCTGGATGTTTTCTCTGTGTTTCAATTTATCTGGATGAAACAAGATGTTTGGGTTGCATAGTGGCTTCGACTTCCGACTTCGAGGACTGGTCCAGAGAGTGCAATGTGTGTTTGTCTCTCTCTTTGATACCAACACCTGGGTTCAGTCTCAGGAGTGGTATCACTTTTTTGGTATTGGTGAGTCCATTCTGGTGAGTAAGGCTTGGACTGGGACTGGGATGAACGCTGAAGGTGACATTTGCATGAGGCCAATCGGTTGGTGGACTTGGAAGAGGTGGAAGATAAAGACGTGGAGCAATCTCTATCCTTAAGTGCTGAAGGGTCTGCTGGGCCATGAATCAGTGATGCAAGCCAGATGGCTACCTTCTTCATGCCCTTGCAACTCTTTTGCATAGTGCTGATCTCATTATCAAGTGGTCAGGGCCAAACTCAGTTAGTAAATTGGTGGGGTGTTTATTTCATTTCTGCATTGAAGGCAGTACCAATACAGAGGCATTGGAGAGAAAATAGGCATACCCCTGAGAGAACTGGTTTGCTTCTCTCATTTCACCCCCAGGTATTCATGAGGGTTGTAAGAAAGTGCCACTGTGGCCTCAGGTAACAGTTGGGCATCAGACTGTAGAGGTACAGTTGTGGGCACATCAGATCTGGCTCTGCTTCTGGTTCAAGGTGATGGGTTTTCTGAGGCTTTTCTGATGTGGTAGAGACTTTTCTTGAACTGTAGAAGCCACTTCTGAAGATGACTGTGGGGAGTATCATTGTCTCTCAGGAGAGATTTCAAGTTCTGGATGTGGACTTCTTTGGAGCAGGAGATGGAGTTTGGCACCGACACCACTCTGGAGGTAGTTGACTAAGTCGATGGTGCTCTTGATGTTGATGGGGGGTCAAAACGACTTCTGTTGGTCTCTGATTGTGCTTGGTACCCAAGTCCAGTTGGATAGACTCCATGGTAGTTTGTTTAGATGAAGTCTTAGAAATCATTACTATTCGAATTGAGGGGATTTGCTAAGGTTAGAGAACTGACAAAGTTAGAGAGTCTTAAGCAACTTTTCTGAACGATGAAATTTGAGGTGGGATTGTCAGTTTCTAATGGCAACTTTTGTAAACTTTTGGCAGTGCAGTGCTGAAAAGTTTGAATTTGGTGCCCCTCACTGAGGCAATACGAGCACTTAGAATGTCCATTAGTGATGGAGATTTTGTTAGTGCATGTGATGCACATTTTAAAAGGGCCTGTTGGGGCCATAAAAAGGCAAATGATAGAACACAAATGATGAACACTAAAATGAATACTACTTCTTTTCTTTTCTTTTTTAGGGGAGGACTGACAGAGGATGAAGAAACAATGATGAAACGTGATGAGGAAGATGACAATAAACAATGGAAAGATAAGGGAAAGATAAAGGTATGCAAAAAGGTTCTAGAAACATGTTCTGATGGGTTTCCTAAGCAGCAGCTAAAAGGAACTGAGAGATAACCATTAGGTGCATGGACATGCACAGTAATGTGAGTCGTCCTAAGCATCTTTTTTACTCTGAGCTCTAGAATATTTGGATGAGTTTTGTGCAGGTGCAGAAACACCCACATGTGTGGTTTGCAGAGACCACAACAAAGAATCTCACGATATTAAGCATTTAAAAATCCAGCTTCAGGGGGAAAGTTGAATACATGCTTAATTGTCTGCTTCTAAATTCAATGAAAATTTCAAAAGAAATTAACTTTCGCTGACATTTACTTTATACACTTACACTCATGTGAAATAATGGTCGGTTCAGCTTACATTTATAGCTATATGAATGTTCCTGAGAATTAAGATGTCAATATCACATACACTTTCCAGGGACTAAGTCCAAGAAAGCATGCACATGGGAGGGCTATACATCAATTTACTTTAACAGATTATTACACATGCTGAGCTCAAAATGAGAGGGATTTAGATTTCAGTTATGTTTGCCCACATATCCATGTAGAAACTGACTGAAAACAAGAATAAATATTTTGAAATTTCATTTAAAGCATATATCCATTTGTTTCACTGAAGATATTATAGTTCCATATATTGTTAAAAAAATATTTCCTCATACAAACTTGTGAAACACATTAAAATGTGAAAATTTGATTGACTCTACTATGTCCTCTAACTTTTAAACCCAGGTCCTCTTCAGCTGTCACCTGACACTTCACAGACTGCACCATGCTGTTGAACAGGATATTTATTTATTTATTGCATGTCTATGCTGCCTTTCTCCGGACAGTGGGACTCAAGGAGGCTAACAAATCATTAAAAGAGCAAGAATTAAAACCAACATATAAACAGCAATTAAAAATTATTAAACAAATAATTAAAATCAACATATAAAACAGATTAAAAATATAAAAACATTTAAAAACACATTAAAAGGATATATTAGCAGCAAACGTGGATCAACAAGCTGTATTATAATCAGATATTTAACACCAAAAGCCTGTTGGACTAAAAATTAATTCTGGCCATTAGTTCCATGATATTTCTTGCATATCTACAATGAAGGAAGAACATTTCTAAGTGCCAAGGAAAGCAGGCATGGAATGCTATGCTTACTGCATTGTGATGAATGATGGAGGCACTGTGGAGAATGTTCCATGTATTCATTTAGGGGCAAAAAAAGAAGAAGTAATTCTAATAAATATAGGCAAGCATATGTCCTACTGAATGGTATCATGAATGGACAATACTAGCAGTTTAAGCCTACTCAGAGCTCTGAATGTCGTAGTGCAATCCTATACATGCATACTGAAAAGCAAGCCCCATTACATTCAATAGAACTGACCTCCCAGGTCAACATGCACAGGATTGCAGTCTGAAGTTATTATTACTTGAATTGTCCTCTGAGACTGCAACAGACTTTTTAAAATGGACTTTGAAAAAATAAATATTCCAATCACCTTTCACTCTTATAACTCTTCCATCTATACTCTTTTACCTGATACCACTGTTTATCAGAGCACAAAGTGCCAACAAAGTGTCTCCTCAAGATCTAACTAAACATCCTATACCCTATCATCTCACAAGCATAAAAGGATATATATCCTGCATAAATAGTTCTAATATAATTAGAAAATAAATAATGTGGCATTTATACAGGCTGAAATCATGTTGCATAGCTATGCAGGCATAACCGGAGGTTACGTTTATAGTAGTTACAGTGGTGCCAAGGCAGATATGCATTCGACAAAGCACTTCTGCTGGTGCATGCACAATGAGTCACAATGGGAACCAAGGGACAGTTGTGCAATTGCATTGTGCAACCTCTATGTTATGTGGTGAAAAACTGCATTCAGACCATTAAGTATCACAAAAACCACACTGGGAAGGGAGGATGGAGGAAGGGGAATAGTTGAAATTTTTGTCCAAGCAGTACCTGAAAGATCTCCAAGAGAGGAAAAAAAGAGAAATCACGGCAGTCACATATAGAAAATATTGGTAGCACATCAGTAATATGAAGATGCATAAAAGACTCATATGTATTAATAGTCCCATCAAAGATTATATAAACAGGAAAAGTAAGACTGTATTAGTTCTAAGTGCATGTATGCTTTTACAATCCATGCCAGACCCTTTTTGTCATTATTCCACTGTAGTAAATGCATTGTTCTGCTTCAAGATAGAGCGAGAACGTATTTTAATCTAAGACCCCTGTTTATCTGAGTTTTAAAAATAGAAACATACCTATTGGAGCACACTTCCCCAAGGGTATCTACCCGTCCAACCCTTTCCTCTCATGCTGCACTACTGAGGGTACCTACCCCGAGGCAAATAAGGAAAAACAATACTAGATCCGTATTCTATTGCAGTTATTGAATATTTTATTATATTACTGGATATTTTGTTATTATGTTATAGTTTATATAATTTGGTTCACCTCAGCCACCACGTGGCAATCCTCAGTCAACTTCCTGTTTTTGTTTTTGTTTGTCTGTGCTATTAACTATTCATTATTTTATTATTTTAGCCTTCATGTTTTGCTTAATCATGTAAACCATCCTGAGTAGTATTTCACTAAGTCGGATGGTCTAGAAGCTCAATAAATAAATAAATAAATAAATCCACATTTATATCCATGTCTGAGGAAGTGGACTTGTGCATTAAAATACTGCAGTTACCACAAAGTTTTTATCTTCTTTAGTTTTTATTTTTCTTTTGTTCTTGAAACTTTTATATATTGATTAAAAATGGGGTGTGTTTGACCTCAGTTGTCTTCTACTTTAAAAATCTGCCCATGTAAACACCCAGGGCATGCAAGACTTGAATTACTGCATTGAAAAAATGTACAAAGTAATAGCTAAGACAAATACATACCAATTTCTCAATGGCATTTTTGATAGCGTGGAACCATTCCAAAATGACAAAGTCAATATCTGATTGAAGGAGGACCTCATTTCCTGATATAGTTGTGATCTAAATAACAAAGACAAAATCACAGATAAGTGAACAGTGTGATGCATATCTTTTTCTTCTTCTTGGAAACATGTCTCCTTGTCTTAAAAGAAAATCATGCAAAAATATAGAGCAACAACTTTCCTGTTCTTAAAATCCAGCAAGCTCAGAGGCAAGTAAAAGTACCCTTGAAAAGAACACACACGCAAAGGAAGCCCATATTTTTCTTTTTTTTAATTCTATATTTTAAAAAATGTTTTATATCCAGACTGCAGAATAGCTCACCAGCTGATAGTTTATCTATGGAGATCTATAAATGAATTGACATGGAGTGGGAAGATTGTGTGCATGCTACTACTTTATGCTCAAATCACTATTCCTAGAAAACATTGAATTTGACGGTAAAATGCTCACAGATTTATAAGCTAAAATTTTAAGGATTAAAGTAAAATTTTGAGACAAATTTTGAAGTTCATTCTTAAGCAGAATATTCAAAAAAATTGTAAGAATTTTTTTTTTTTTGCTCATAATGGCGATATTTGTCCTGAAATTTCATTTCAGCCTATTGTTCCCCAAATTTCAGCCACCAGCTATTGGGTTTCAATTCCCCGAAGTCCCAGTCATCTTAACCAATGGCCAGAAATTCTGGGAATTCAGGTTCAAAAAACGCAACAGGGGTGCAAGATTGGAAACTACTGCTTAATCCCTACCACTGGTCACATTTTCACTTAGCACCAAGAAAAAATGTATTAGACAAGAATCAAAACATAACAAAAACAAAAAAGAGAGATAAAAGTGTTGTAGCTCTCGAAAGACTAACTGCTGTGCTTTAGTGTGAGCTTTGGTGGATCAAGTCCACTTCCCCAGCACAAATGTGTTATACAGGTTCTTAGTAAAGGAGTACTGGTTTTTACTAGCACTTGTTAGGATTTCTTGTTAGGAGTCCAAGCCTAATGAAGAAGGTCTCTACAGACAGAAATATTAAAATTACTCCTCCATGTTTCTCCTGCGGTGCTGAAACAGTTAACCAAATGAATTAATCAACAAAAGTAAAAATAAAAGCACTAAAGATCAAACTATACAAAAAAGTTAGCATGCCATTAGGAGCTCCCTTAAAATGGAAGGGAATTTTCTCAGCTCTGCAAAATGAATTTGCTTTTGTTTTCTGAGTAGTCCTTCAGATAGTGAAAAACGTGGGCTTCCTTTCCAAGTGTGGTATGCAGGCAAGACAACTTTGAAAAAAAAAATGCCTCCAGAGGAATAATGTTTTATCATTTTGTAACTGGGAAGATTGTATCTTGCAAGAGTTTCAGCTATTATAATGGCTAAGCATGGCATCTGGTCAACTAATTCTGAAGAACTGGCTTCATTCAGCACAATGGGGAGGGAGGTGAGTCTCCCTGTCTTTCACATAGCCTGGACCCAACCTGTATAGAGATTTTATTTGAAGTAGGACTTCTTCAGCTGAAGATCTGCGTAAATGCAAAAGGAAAACTCTGAAACTGCATGTAATTGTAACTTGACATATTAAAAGAATGAATCAAGGTAAGCTCAACACTGTCAAGCAAGAAAAAGGAACGTATAAATACCACAGTGCTTAGTGTTAGGGAACTAAAGTAGGTTGGAATAAGATATTCTCAAGGAGAAGATAAAGTGTTTCACTCTGGAAATCATCAACTCAGAAGAAACGAGGTGTCTGTAAAAGTGAGCCTTGATGCAGCACAAGCAGCTATGTGCTGTAAGGCAAAGCCTGACCTATTATCCATCAGACAATGGAAAGTCTATCAACATAATCATAAGCCAAGTCTATGCTCCAGCTGCAGATGCTGAAGAAGACAAAATCAAAAACTTTTATGTGTCCAGAAAGAAACACTATGATCATCATAGATGGCTGGGATATAAAAGTAGGAAATAAAGAAAAACCAAATATCATCAGAGGATTCAGCCTAGCAATTAGAAATAAAGCTTCTCAGCCTTTTGGCAAAGATCAAGTGTAGTGTAGAAATAAAGCAGGAGAGTGAATCATTGTTGTGAAGCCAACAGTCTGTTTATGCATGAAAATGAATGCTCCAAGCAACTGAACAGACTGGATTTATTTATTCTATTTTTTATTTACTTAAAATATTTTTACTCCACCTTTTTGCTTAAAAAAGGACCCAAGGTAGGTTACATTCATAAAAGACAATATTAAAGTTATATTAAAGCTAACAACAATAAATATACAAATACTAAAAAGGATCAAACAAATACCATACTAAAAAATATCAGCAACACCAAAAACACACGTGCTTGTGCCCAAGGTCAGAACCAACACTTTGAATTCTGCCTGGGAATGGATCAGAATGGATCAGATATGGACATCACCAGATGGACAATCCAGAAATAAATTATATAATTAGAAGCAAAAGCTAGAGGAGCTCTTTTCTGTCTGGAAAAACAAGATCAGGACTTCAGTGGAGACCATAAACTGCTAATACAATAAATTAGAGTAAAGTTGAAGAACAGTAAAATAATTATAGTATCAAATATAATCTAAATAACATTCATGAAGAATTTAAAAATCATGCACTCCTAAGCAAAACCAACCATGGATTAGAAGAACTCTTGATTTAAATCAGAAATATAATTAAGGGAAAATGCAAAAAGACAATTCCTGTTGTCAAAAGAAAATAAGAGCCGTGTTGGATGACTGGTGAAACGCTTAAAATTAGAGTAACAAAAAGTGAGAAGCAAAAAATAAAAAAGTGCCATTGTGTGGGATCTGAGTGGGGTAGATCATAGTAGCCTTAGAAATAAGACCTAACTTCTATCTAAATTGCACACCAATTAGCCAGAGGTGGGAGAGGTGAGAGCTTTGCCTGCAGGTGGGAGCTTTACCTGCATACCAGAGGTCAAGCAGTAGTTGAGGGTTCTGGATTTTACCTCACATCCCAGGTCAGAAAACTTTGTTCTCCCCCATTTTTATCCTCCTCCCATTCAGACATGTACACATACAAATATTTTAGAATAATTGGATATGAATTAAAGTGGGTGGTCTATAAATCAGCTCAAAACAGATTAGTTGTAATTGTGAGATAAATGATTTCAAACCAGATCAAAGCCAATAGTATTTGCAGACCTCTCGTTCTCAGGGTCACCATATGTTGGAAGTTACTTTGTGGTACATAACTATAACAAGCACTCGGAAGTGCATCGCACTCACTTCCTAATGGTGCAAAAGCCTCCTACTTCAACGATCTCTGACACTCTCTCCCTAGATGTCGAGCTGGATAAATGCACTGGCAAAGCAGCTACCATGTTCTCTAGACTCACAAAGAGAGTATGGCTTAATAAGAAGCTGACGGCATATACCAAGATCCAGGTCTATAGAGCCTGTGTCCTGAGCACACTCCTGTACTGCAGTGAGTCCTGGACCCTTTGTGCATGGCAGGAGAGGAAGTTGAACATGTTCCATATGCGTTGTCTCCGATGCATTTTTGGCATCACCTGGCAGGACAAAGTTCCAAATAGAGTAGTCCTAGAATGAGCTGGAATTTTTAGCATGTATACATTATTGAAACAGCGAAGTCTACGCTGTCTCGGGCATGTCGTGAGAATGGCTGACAGTCGGATTCCAAAAGATCTCCTGTATGGAGAATCAGTGCAGGGAAATCGCCCCAGAGGGAGACCACAGCTGCGATACAAGGATATCTGCAAGCGGGATCTGAAGGCCTTAGGAATGGACCTCAACAGATGGGAAACCTTGACCTCTGAGCGTTCAGCCTGGCGGCAGGCGGTGCAGCATGGCCTCTCCCATTTTGAAGAGACACTTGTCCAGCAGGCTGAGGCCAAGAGGCAGTCCCGAAACCAGTAAAACCAGGTAGCTGGACAGGGGATAGCTTGTATTTGTCTTCAGTGTGGAAGGGATTGTCACTCTTGAATTAGCCTTCTCAGCCACACTAGATGCTGTTCCAAGACCTCTCTTCAGAGCACGTTACCATAGTCTCTCGAGACTGAAGGATGCCTAATCTAATCTGTAATTCTATAACTCTTGGAAAGGATTCCTGTTAAGGTCTATGTAATGTTAACAAATTCAAGCTTGTTTATTGCATGGATTAAATCAAATGTACCTGCTGGTTGTTAAGAGTGTTAACCTCTTCACATGACTAGTTGCTTTTAGAGGGGGCTATATGTGTATTGGGTATGGAATTTTCAGATTTTTTTTTTCCACTATAGCTCCTGGAATTTACCAGGAATACTCAGCCAGAATTCTGGAAGCTATAGAAAGAACCCACGTCCTTAGAGAAGGTTCAACACATACAGCTGTGGCCCGGTAACTCCCTCTCTGTGGCAACAGCCATTAGCCTGAAGAGGAAGAAAGTGGGTGACAAATGAACCCCATTCTTGCATTATGTCTAGAAATATTTACCGCAAGGATCATCAGAAGAAGTGGTGCAGAGATCAAAATGGGATATGACTGATCCATCTCATAAATCAACTAGACACAGTAACCAGGACTGGGATCACTTGATCAGAGGAGTCCATTTTGCAGGTATTTTGGGAGAGAATGAGATGCTCTTGACCTAACTCTTATGAAGTCACAATTCTTCCAAAACTCAACATCACATAGTGCTTCATTACCGGTGTTTTGATCCTTGGGACCTCTATTGATGCAATGCTGTACATCTACACTTCTTGCCCATAAAGGGAATTCAGTTTTAGTCAGCAGGCTCATTTTTAATCAGTTATTAATAAATTTACTCTTCTGTCTCTCTTGCCTAGCGTCAGGACAATGCAAGATTTTATTGATTATTTTCAACCATCGCCATCTTGAGAAACCCATCCCATTCAAGTCTGTAAGAGTAAATAATAGGTACAGTTTAAACTGGGACATATAGTTTAAATCATTTAAGATGCTAATGTCAGCAAGCCTGGAGGTGGGCTTGTTTATTAAAATAATTTTCCACTTTTTTCCCTCTGCTACTTTTAATTGAAAATCTCCACTGCCTATGACTCAATAGTATACAAGGAACAAAGGCTGCACATTTACCTGGAAGTAAATCCGATTACACATAGTGAGATTTCTTTCTGAGTAACATGCTCAGGATCAGCCAATATGAGTCTTTAAATAATGAATGGTTCTCCACAAAGAAAAACAATACAATGCATATTTAGAATTCTACACATCGTGTTTCTAGGCAGGAAATAGTCACTCCACCCTGCTCAATTATGTTAACTTCCAAAATAATCCCCTTTATAAACCTTAAAACAGCTGTTGGCTAAGGCAGGTGTTCATATATATATATATATTATATATATATATATATATATATATATATATATATATATATATATATATATATATATATATATTATATATATATATATATATAAAGAGCAAAAATCTAAGTTGGTGGTAAGAGATGGTGACCTGAATAAGAAGACTCCTTTATAATCTGTGCATTTGAATCCTGTACATATAATGGGAATTCATTATGCTTTAGAAGATTGTGATGTTCTGAAATAAGATGTATTTAGGAAAATGTGGCAACAGTATTCCTGTCATGGCAACAGTATAAAGATACTTAGCTGATGGAACCTACTTCTAACACTTTTTAAGTTTACAAATTTATATATTGGGCTGATTTCAAATGTTACATATAACACTGCAAATGCATTCATGTGCACAGAGCCACATGAATTAGACTAAACACAATGGTCAATCCAATCTAGTACATCTCTTCCAGTACAAACAAACCACCACTTAAATTATTACAAGAAATAAAAATTTCAAAGTAAAAGCAACACACATAATTAGAGTGACTTTATTTTGAAGGCTTAAGAAGGAAGCAACATAGTTCACTCTTCCGTTGAGTAAATTTGAGCTTTATTAAAATACAAGTATTTCAGTATTGCATAAACATTTGTACCCTTATGATATGTAAAAGAGATACTTCAGTGCTAACAAGACCAAAGCAACATTCATTTTGAAAGTGCCTTTGTCTTAATATGCTGTTTGTAATAATCATATATAATCGGTGATATATGAATATATCAGCAAAAGCAGATCATAGAACAGGGAGAAGAGAATTCATTCAAATACTCTCTGTTTGAGATACAGTTCAAGTTCCTTCCTCTGTAATCTTCAGAGTTAGGAGACAGTTTCAAGAAGACTGCTACTGCTCTCTACAGTTTAAATGCATCCACTTCTTAATTACAGTCAGTAATTGACTTTGTTCTGCTCCATCCTAGACATTCAGAGGAAAACTGTTATAGAGGCTTTGACTTGGTGAATTATACTACACTGTAGGTTTTTTAGTCATTTATATATATTTCCTACTTGGAAGTCTTGATTGAAAGTTTTTGGAAGTAATTGTTAAAAAACATATTTGCATTTCTAACAATGAGACTTCAAAAACTATTTGAGGAAAAAGAGTTCATGGGGGAAAATGCCACATTTGGCTTCAACAATCTACAACTGCAGTCTTAAAATAAATATAACTAAAAACAAAGACAAAACTCTCAATAGTAACACTATTTTGAACATCTCTCTTATCATCCATGAATAAGAAAAATAAAGAAAACATGACTAAAGAAACGTGGGAAGAAAATTGTAAAAGTTTCCAGCAAAAGTAGCTGCCTTTAATGCTGTTTCTTATTTCCATCTTATTTATTATTATTTTTATTTATTTATTTAGCTTATATGCCGCCCACACTACCCAAAGGTCCCTGGGCGGCTTGCAACAATTTAATAACTTATTAATAACTTATAACTTAAAAAAAAAAACACCTTCACTCTTGGAGTACATTTAATTTTTCAAGGTACACAAAGTAAAATGCACATTTGATTTATAATGGAATGATGTACAGGCAAGTCATGTCCGCATTGCCTGAGTTGTAGAGTACACAAGCAATGAAGCACATCTACAGTCCTCTGCCTTTCATTTCGGCTTTAGTGCAAGAAGTTGTCTGTAAATCAGGGCTGCAGTTTTGTTCTTCCGTCTCTACCACAGATTGACTGTGCTAAGTTGTGGGGGGAAGTAAATATTCTGAGATCTCCTGTGCTATGCCTTAACTTTCATATATGCTCTCGAAATGCTGTCTAGTAGATACTGATGTCTATCTTAGGGTTATATTTGTGAATCAGACCTGTAAAGCCAGTCTGCATTACTGAGATTAAATGAAAAAGCTGTAAATATATTTGCAACCGGGATGTAAACATTCCTAAGAGTGCCCAAACTGGGACTGCCCTTCTTGTCAGTGTCATCTGTTTTATTACATTCTCTCTTCCCACTCCAAAAGCTTAAGTGAGGGCAAAAGAGAGAAGCAGGATGATGTTTATATCTAGAAGAACACAGGCAAATGGACATAATATTGGCCAAAATCCTGTTCATCTTAATGTCAAGTTATGCCACTGTAAGCCTACCAGGTGTTACACCCAGGCTCTCTGGACTGCCTAATTAGATTGCACATTTTAAAAATGTTTATGTTGATGTTTTTGGAATGAGGGAGGCAAGCAGGTCGAGCAAAAAGGCAAGAACTGTAGCTGGCTTCTATGAAGCTGATTATTATGGGATTGGATGGCTGGGCCAGGGAGGGGTGAGAAAGGAAGGTCCGTGTTGTTGTGTACAGATGTGGATATGTGTGCGTGCAGGGGACCATGCTGGGAGACTGAGAGGGGCAGCTGTCAGTGTGCCTTTGAACTCTCGTCTCATGATTATTAAGAAGGGCAAGGTGCTGGTGCTGAGGGAGAAAAAGCAACAGACTGAGGAAAGGGACAAGGCAGGGGTGTTCAGGATAGGAGGAAGGGGATTTGTTTGCTCACTTTAATTGTGAAAGCCTGGTTTCCTGTTGCACCTGTAGAAGTGCTTGGTCAATACCACTTCTGCATTGGCGCCACAGGTATAAGGTCAAGTTACGCCCATGTAGCTACTCAACAGGATTTCAGACATTAAAGCTGGCCATGATGACTCTCTGAGTTGGCTTTCCCTATCCTCTTCAACTCTTCTCTTTTTTCAACAAAGAAAAAAAGAAGTAATATGGCCAGGATAGGCCTTCTTGGTTAATTTTGACTGAAGGACTAATCTGAATTCTGCTTGTGTCACAGGACCAGAATGACGCATGGGGCTTGTTAGCTTTGACTCTGGTTCTTGATTTATTTCTCAACCCTGATAATGTCAAGTAAATGCATGCTTGATCAGACCAAGGGTCCCTGCAGCCCAGCGACCTCTCCTCCTCCACAGCCATTCCCTAGGAAGTCCACAAGCAGGACAGAAGGGAAATAACTATCTCATTTTGTGCTTTCCCAGCAATGGGCATTCCAAGATATTTCCTTCCCATCCCATCCCATCCCTTCCCTTCCCTTCCCTTTCCTTTCTTTTCCTTTCCTGATAATGGCTAAAGGTGTAATAAAACAACTGCCTTGGTCCTTACCTGGACTGTCAGTATGTCGTTTGGAGGCTGCAGCTCGTGCAGAGGGCTACTGTCCAGGTGGTGACAAAGGGAGTGAGGGCTGAGAATGCTACACCCATTCTGGAACCTCTGTACCACAGAGACTAATTCAAGGTATTACTATGATGATCATACAAGGTCCCAAACAGTGCTGAGCCTAGTTCCTTGAGCAGATTAAAACATTAGCTGACACCACATTGATGCATCAGTTTCAAAAACAGCTGCGGAAACTCTTGTTGTGGTCTCCCAGACTTAGGAGGATTATCATACCTGACAGAGGTGTTTTTTTTTTTTTTTTGTCTGTTTGTTGTTCTGTCATGGCACCTCAGTTCTGAGACTTCTTTCTGCCAGAGATCCATCTGTTTCTCACACCTTTCTCTTTCAGGTGTTCGTTAAAAGCATACCTACTTGTACAAGCTTGCAAGGAATAAGCAGGTGCTGAACTTGTCCTTGACTCTTCTTTTCCTTTCTTTCATTGTGTTTAGGAGCCGTTTTTAATTGGTAGGTTTAGATCATTTGTAATTTTGGATATGTGGAATTTCTGATTTTTTACTTTAACTGTAGGTTTTCATGTAAATAGCTACCCTGAGATTTTATGAAGAAGGGTAGAGCAATGCCCTAATCAAATCAACAATAATAGTAATAAAAATAATCGGAATGAAGAAGATGATGATGGCCTACTGTCTGTTGTGGTGGAAAGGAGTCTCTGCATTCTCCAGAGGTTGCCCATTTGTTTTAAGCACATGTCTGGCTTGTTGGCCATCCATCAGCCTCTTTTTTGAAAGGTCTGTGTGCCTCTCAGATTCCCATGGAATTAAATTCTGTGTACAAATTGCATGATCCAAATAAAGTATGGTAATAAAGCATATATGTTTATTTTCTGCTGTTTATTCTGCCTGGAAACCTATGTAAAGAAATGAGTGTTCCTGAAGTCCTGCTTTCTTTATGAAAATATTGTATAGGTCTCACATTTGTTTCCTTCGCTCTGTGTGTGTGTGTTTTGTACTGTCAAGTCAGAAACCATTTATAGCGACTCTAACAAATGAGATATTTAAGGAGTGGTTTTACCAGTTCTGCTCCTGCAGTGAGTTTCCATGGCTAAATGGGGATTTGAACCCTGTTCTCCAGAGTCCTGGTCCATCACAATATCCACTACACCACACTGGGAATCTGGTATGGTTTCTGAGATTATATATAATTAGGCACTATCCTCATACCATCAGACTTGCTTTTACAACCCTAAAAACTGAACATCTGCTTTAAAAAAAAAGATATTAAAGAGCAACGGTGTTGAATTATGCACCATTACTGATTTATGTATTGGCACTGTGTGCTTCTGGAATGATAATAAACATATAATTTGATGCTCTTTTGTTTTTTCTTCCTTTGGGTCGAATGTATAGACTTGGTAGTGTGCGGTTTAAGATTCTTCTTATCTGTTAAACTCTGAATGGTGAGCCTACTCCAGATTGCAATTTACGCAGGTGATCAAGGTTTAAATCCCCACCCATTTGGCTTTATTTGAAAATGCAGCTCCCATTCTTAAAATAACAAAGAAGGGATGGACTTCTGTTGATGGAGATTTTTTAAACAAGAAACAGGTGAGGGAGATTTCAGTCTCAACCGGAGAACAGCTGTACTCATGTGTCTTCGCACTCGCCTCGCTCCATTCCCTTGTTACTCCTGAAACCTCCCTCTCCCTGAGTGAGCAAGGGGAACGGATATTCCAATTATTTTCCAAGTAGTCTTTTGTGAAAGAGTTTCTCAAAATGTGATTTTTAGGATTCCAGTTTTATACCTGTTACACTGAATCTTTTTGGTGTGAAGGTTTCAATTTCTGCCACCCTCCCTGTTGACACCGATCCAGATCAGGGCCCTTTACACTCAAGTTAGAAGGGGAGGAAATGTTAAACTGCATGCTATGTATTTAATGTTCTACTTAAAAAGTTTGCAGATGTAGTCAGGTGCTTTCCCTAATCTTAATCTCACACCAAAATTCAGGCTCAGAGAAACTTTTCTCAGTCAAGCTTGCCTTCTGAATGTTTACCTCTTAAAAGGAGAATGGAAAAATAATTAGCTCTCTTTGCATAGTATAGTTACATGGACTGATGGTTAAAAATAAAAACATGCAAAACCAGTGGCAGCAAGACTTGTCCACACCCTCAGTAAATAGAAACGGGGTCTAATTAAATAAAGTTCTGAGACACATAGTCATTTAATTAATTTGGTTTTGAGACCCCTTAGCCATTTAATTAATTTGGATTGGAGTTACATTTGAATTGGATCTGAATAAAGACAGGGATTTGGCAGTTTTTTAAAAATACACCAGAAGTATTTTTTTTATTTTTGTCAGAAATTATAAGCATCCCCTCTTCCAAACCTGATAACTGCATTTCTAGGTCATGTTTATGTCGAATGAATAAGCAAGGGTGCAGGGAGCCCTGTATTAAAAATGTTTGTTTTGTGCACTATAATGAAGCCAAATCTAATATTCTGCACATGTAAATAAGCCAATTGAGTAAATCCCTTTCAATTGCAATCCCTCCCCATTCCATAATATGATCTAGTGTACCAAATGAACAGTATTAAATTATTCGGGATGCTCAAAGGTATTTATAGCCACCATTATCAGGCAGAAAGATGACAGTCATATGGTGGTAACTTAAATAATTCCTCCTGAACAGAACAGACCAGCCTAGCCCAGCTGACATTAAGGGGAGGGGAGGGAGAAATGAGGTTGGAGTATCAGTCTGAAGAAAAACATCCTCAGACTAGGCTTTCGGGGAAAAGAAAAAAATTGCTGTTAGTTGAAACATTTTGTGAGAATGTATCTGCCTTGTATCCCCCAATGTTACTAGATATTAAGTAAATATATGCTCATTGTAAAAAAAAAATGTTGCTTTGGCAACTCTCTTATTAAAATGCATTTGTAACCCCCATCTGTCAAGAAAGTTTTGAAAACTTTGTTTACTTTGGATAGCAGCCCTATCCAGGGTTACCCCAGCAAACAATGATAGCAGTCTTCAGAAGTTGTGTGAGGAACAAGCCACTAGGGATCCATTTTTGTTTTAATTGGCACACACAAACACTTTTCTGGTCTGTCAAGAAGATCAAGCTAATATGCATGGAGGGTGTTATATTTTCAGCTTTTGGGAGTACTAAGGCTCCCTTTATTTAAGTAATTTAAATGATAGACTGCAAAAACTTTGCAAGTCAGAAAAATGTTTTATATTTTCAGGGGGAATATTTGTTTTAAGGAACTGAAAATGTTCTACATATCTAAAGATGTTGAACCTTATGCTGTAATTAACCTGCTTCTTCCAAATCTGTAAAATGTGATTAAAACAACAACTACTACTTAAAAAAAAAACACAAGCTGACAAATATTGCCAGTCTTTTTTGCAACTTATTCTACTGTTAAAAATGGGAGGGCATTCACATCCAGATGTTTACAGGATATGCTTCTGTGCATTCTGCCATGATTAATTCACATGCACACTTGCAAGAAAGCACAGTGGTGCCATCACATCAAAACAACCTGCCTATGAAAGTGATTTGTTATTTAATGGAAGGGAAACAAACTCTTGGGCTATATCCACAGGTAGATCACAAGTCGGTTCAGCATTCCAAGGGTGAGGGTCAAGCACACAAATAAGAGTGTTTCTTTAATTGAAATTGAGTTGCATCTTTGATACTCAAGTGATTTTCCCTTATGTGCTCATAAAACAAAGACTTGTGTGGCATAATAATATCCTCTGATGTGGAACTTTGGGTTCCTGAGAAAATGGGAATAGTCTTGGGCTGCTAGTGTTCTTCAGCCAGAAGTGTAGTGGTATTTTACTGCTGAGCCACTACTCCTGAGTCACACCAGTGCAAGATGAAAGGAGATCAAATGCTTCTATTTTATATTTCTCAGTATCACCAAAGCTTCAATTTATATGCTTGGCACCTGTAAGAACTACCGGTATCCCCATAGGGAAAATGCCTCAGTTGTCCTTCAGGCATAGTTACAAAGCAACAAAAATACAATTTTGATTCTGTCTTAAGCCAAGGATTGGAGAATCGCACAAGACTTGTTCTCTCTTCCTTACAGAAGTAGCTCTAGCAGGTATCCTGTGAGTCACAGTGACTCAGTGGGAAGCAGTGTGGCAGATGCCAGGTCTTGTGTGAACTTTTCTATCATTAGCCCAGGGTGGACAACCTCCAGAGTCCAGAGATCCCTCACAATTATCTCTGGAACTTGGAGAATTCCACCTGCTCTTGCAATCCCCACAATTCTGTGTCCAGAACAACAGAGCATTGCAAAGTAAGGCAAAGGGAAGGGGGAAAAAATTCAGCATCCCTGTCCTGAATTTCATTGTTTACTATTAAAGTAAGGCACCTCATCTCCCACTTTATAAATGAACAAGGTCTACAAGTGAAAGAGAGAGGAAAAAAACCTCACACCAAACTCCATCACCAATATGTCTTAGGATTTGACCCTGAGAGGGAATTGAAATCGGGGCATGAGAGATTGTACTTAGAGGACTGTTCAGCTCTTTGATAATTCAAGGGTAGATAGAGTAAAAAGTGTGAATCAAACATTTTGACATAAAGAAGATAACAATTAGACTTTTCAGAGCAGATGCTGGTTTATTTTCACCACATCTTCTGATCTCATATTTCAGTGGAAAGCAACAGCATATCTTAAAGGCTTGGGTTGGCTGGGCTGCAGGTATTGGAGGAGACCAAGAGAAGAGAATGTGACCACATGGAGACATTGAGGTCTGTGTGTCCCTCTTGTTCAAAGGGGCATGGTAGAGATTCTTGGGTGTGATGCAAGTCCCTGAGCTTCCCCTTCAAAGCTTCTCACCAAACCCTGGTGCAGCATTTCCTCTCTTGCTTGGCAGTAATGCTAGCAGTGACCTCCTTTGACCAACATAGACTAATGATGTCACCAGCTCTCTAGACACAGATGCATAGACATTTATTGGCATTATTTGGATTGTGGTCCATTTAGGCCTCCAAACAGTTGAGGCAGTTAGCCCAGGTCCATCGAAAATACTGTGTATCAGACTCATCTGTCGCCACTAGTTTTTAAAGGAGAGGAAATCATTTGCCAGGGCCACAAGGAAGCTCCCTAAATAATCTCATAGAGTTTCTTTCATTCATTTTGTCAGTGTTCTCTATCTAAAGCTGACAGGAGAAATCTTGATGAGAAAAATAAAGGGCGGGGGAAGGGGACTGTAGATCTACTACTGTCTAAAGATCTACTGTGGATGCACAATGGGCTGTAGAGTCAGTGTAAATGATGGACTAAGACTCAGGAGAGTCAGTTTGAATCTTCACTCAGCCATGGAAACACATTGGTGGGAGTGGTGGTACTAGCAAACATCTCCCAAATTTGAAGACCTTGTTAAGGCCACTGTACATCTTTACTCTGGACTAAACTAGATGATATATTTGCCATGTGGGGTGCAGCTTCATCATCTGTTTTTTTAAAAAAATCTTTTACATACTAGAGAGGATTTGGAGGAGATGACAGTGTGTGGGGAAGTGAAGTTTATTACTTCCTTCAACAGTTGCAGTCCCGCCGTAAAGATTCCCCCCTACCCATGATTACAAGCAGTAAGAAAAATAATCCAGGAGTAGCATTGTATAAATGTGAAAACCAAAGCTGAAGAGGTCTATCTAGTTGATGTTATACCTGCATAGCCTGAAAAATACATGAAAATCATGAAAATTGTTGGGTTGAGATGGTGATTTTGACATTTGCTGGAATGTTAAACAAAGCAGAAAATGTGAGGAAATATTGTTGAGTACTTGCAGGCCACCCCCTTCTTCCTGTCCCTCTCTGTGTTTAAGATGAAATATTCTTCAAACCACTCCCCCTGAAAAAAGAGGGACCACAGTCTTGGTCTTGCCTTCATTCTGAGAATGAATATGGTTAATTTCATCACACCCAGGTATGCCTCAATTCATCCATCTAAAATCAAAATACATTGTTTGTCTCAAGTATCTATGTTGCTGTTGTTGCTTTGCCACCCAAAAACAGAGTCTATTATGCACAGAATGAGTATTATGCGTGCATTATCCCTCCACTTTGCCTTCCAGAATTTGTAGAGAAATAGTTTCTCATTACATCCACATCAGGTTTAATCTCTTTTTTACTGAGCAGGATACAAAATCGGAATCTGATCCTGCTTTTATGCCATAATTTGAAAATACAGAATAAACACTTGTCTCAAAATGTGGTGTAATAAACCACAAGAGAAAAACTGAAGCTGGGCAGAAAGGAAACAAGAGAATCATCCAGCTTCATGAAGGTACAGGTTCAAGTTTTGCAGTAAAAATGGGAAGTAGGTAAGGAAATGACAGGAATGGGGAGAGAGAATAATGAGTTAGAATTGTATGTCCATCCCCAGAAGGCTATTTGTAAAATTAAGAAGAATTGCCTACAGTTGAAGGAAAAGTGCTCCGAAAGCCATTTATTCTAACCTGCCAGGGGATGAAATCCACACCTACTATCCTAGTCTAAACCACTGGTATAAATACATGCTATAAATGCCTGAAACTCCAAAAAAGGTGAAGGAAAGATATAATACTGTACAATATGTATTTGGCCAGCACCACCATTTTTAAATTAAAGTTTGAGTAACTGTTTTGTCTTAACAATGAGAACAGCTGTAAATGTTCACGACTGTACAGACTGATTTGTGCTGAACTCAGGTGTTGTGTATTTCCACACCCTTGCTGTCCTTCATTTTCTGGAACACTTATCCGTCTCTGGAGAAACACAGATAAAGTAAGAAGAGAAGCTTGAACACCCTCTAGCTAATGATAATGTTAATCCAGGTGAAAATGTGAATCAAATTGGTTTAGCTTTAACTGCAATGATAATTCAGTTAGCAAAGAAAAGAGCTTCCAGTACATGAGGGAAAGTGGTTCTATGTCGGTGGACCCTTGGAATAATTTGGGTAAAAGGAGAAAGTCTGGCCCATGGCCTCAAGGAGAAACCAGACAAACAAAGCTGCACTGTGACTAACAGTACATCTTAAGGAAAAAATAAGTCGTTTTAACCATTGTTTTTCTGAAAACTGCATTCATATCAAACAAAAATTAAAAACAAAGCACAGTAAACAGACCAACAATTCTCCCTATACACTCCTTGGATGGCTGGCAACTCTAACCATCAGAAAGCTGTGGAGGACAGTGATATCACAAAGTATTTGCTTAGTTACACTTGAAGAGAAGTTTCAGAATACCAATCTTTTTGTATGACAATAATGATTATTTACATTATTAGTTCAGTTTATTCAAGTTGTTAAATATTTTTGCTCACCTTTCCATCAGCTCTAAGCATCCAATAATGTATACAAATGAAATAATCACAATTTTGAAATGAAGTACTAAAAGAACGTTTAAACCACACCATCACTGTTAGAACAAAATCAAGAAGATCAAAAGTACAGCACATCAGTTTTTAAAGAAATCCTTTGAATGCACCTTTAAAATGCAACCAGAGCATTTTAGTTGGGTTTCTTTGACAGCTTTTAGTGCCAAAGTATGAAGAGACTCAGAAAATTATTACCCTCCAGATACTTCATATATGCAGCTGCCTGTAGTGATCAAATTTTTCAAACAATTTCTCTGCTGGATTGAAATCTAAGGGCTTGATTTACAGTTTAATATTATTTTTTTCAGCAGTGCTTGGAAAAGTTCCCTATTTTGACTACAACTTCTCAAATTCCCTAGCTGAGGAATAGCACATCTTGCATCACCAAGCAGAGAACCGGAGGGGTGGAGATCACCCCTGAATTCTCTCTATTTATGCACAGGATACCTGGGAGAGGCAGATTTATACATAGCCCAGCCCCAATGATCTGTTCTTGAAATAACTAAGTCAGCTGTTCCCAGACTTTTCAAAATAACAAAAAAAATCAACTCACAACTTAAAACTGAAAATGATGACAAAATATAAATAATATTTTATGTTAGATGTAAGAACAAATATGTTTTCTTGTCACAGAAATTAATAGAAATGTCCTTTACCTCAAGAAATAGAAACAAAACAAATTTAATCTGAAGGATGATGAAAATCTCACAGTCTTGTGCCTTGTCTTGCAAGTTCTCTGTGCCATCCTGGGTTGGGGTGCCCCTCACTTTGGGGACCAGTAAGCTAAATGCATCCTTCCTCAACCCTCTCAACAAAGTAGGACCACACAGAATCGCATTTCCAGAATCGGCCATCAAAAACAGTGGGACAGATTTGTATGAAACATCATTTTATATTGTCTATCCAGCATGAGAGGTTTTTAGAAAATAGATTTTGTGGATCAACTTCATTGAAGTTAAACCACAGAAGGACACCACTTCCCTTTAGTTATGTGGCGACAGACCCAAGTCCATGGATATGCTGTACTGTATCTACAGCTTTTCCCTAAGATCAAACTCTCTTAGCTAAGGCTCACAGTTCAGATATAATTACTTCCTCTTCCTTTCACAGAAGCTTTCTGTATAAATGATTTGTAAGGTTATGTTTTTGGCTGGGCAATGGTGCTGGGGAAAAGAGTTTCTGGTCTACAAAGATTAAAAAATCTGATGGTTGTTGTGGCTTTTCCGGGCTGTTTGGCCGTGTTCTTAAGGTTTTTCTTCCTAACGTTTCGCCAGTCTCTGTGGCCGGCATCTTCAGAGGACAGGAGTCAGAACTCTGTCTGTGCTCTGTCTGTGCTCTGACTCCTGTCCTCTGAAGATGCCGGCCACAGAGACTGGCGAAACGTTAGGAAGAAAAACCTTAAGAACACGGCCAAACAGCCCGAAAAACCCACAACAACCATCGGATCCCGGCCGTGAAAGCCTTCGAGAATACATTTAAAAAATCTGCTGTTGTAGATTTGAGATCAGATTTTTGTATATGGATCTGAAAGTTTCAGGCTGCACATTAGTCCAGTAGATACAGACAATAAGGTCAGTTTTACTTGGTATTTGGAGGATCAAATTCCTCACGTTTTCCTGCTTTCAAACTGGAATAGGTAAGGTTGTTCTGTTTCTTCAAGTGTTATACAACAGCACACGTCATTTGCACCTGCACAACAACTCAACATTCATTCTTTGTCACTAAAAATAATTGCATTTGGACCTTAAAAAATGGAACTGAAAAAGTCCTGTTGATACAAAAGGTCTGCTCAGTGGGAAGAAAAAGCTGAAAAAGCCAATTCTCTCCTTATCAATCATGCTTTTGACTAGAGATGTGTAAATGATTTTCCTCTGCAAATGTAACCTGGTGAAATTAACATTTACATGAGATTCACAATAAAACAGCATGACCGTGACATGAGCCCACATTGAAATTATCAGGCATATCCTTTCACTCAGCGTGGAAACAAAGGTAAAACAGGATTAATAGAGTAAGTGTCAAATATAAAATGGAAGAAAGCTTTCATCTTAGTGGAATTATAGGTGCATGGCATGTATGTCAACCTCTGATTCCATAAATATGGGCCAATGAAACTGGATACTAAACAAGTGGACTTTTAATGGAACCACTTGAACATGCAGATCAAAGTTCATAGGTTCCTCTAAAAGCTGGCACTAGGACTGCAATCTTGTTACATATTACTGAAACTTCTGAAACAGTAGTGAAATAGGAATTAGAGCAATATTTTACTTTGCATAAATTTTATTTCCTATTGTGCACAGCCCTGTGACTGGGCCACCTATGTGGATAGCTATACAGCCAAAACATGGAGTTCCACTGTGCTTCAGGAAACCTGAACATTTGAAGAAGGGGAGGGACAACCTGTGCAGAATATTAATGCAATGATCACTGTCACAGAACATGCTGTAAAGCGAATGTTGAACATCTCTGTGCATGCTAGGGATATAAGAAAATAGTAACTAATTCCTTTGTTCTGGTTGATTAAGGCTATCTCAATTATATTAGATATTGAGTTTCTAAGCCCTCGTGAGATTTCTTACATCAAGAAAGAGGAAGACAAATGCAATTTATTTTTCTTATAGGGACTTGCTAATTTGTGCAAACTGTCTCTGCACAAAACTAGTGTCCTTCCCCATTGAGAAGCAACACACACACACAGGAAGCATAGAATAACTGTTTGGTTATTTAAAAGAAAGATTCAAACAACCCCATTGAAGCTTCTAATCCAGAGAAGACCATTAAGTCCATTGGATAATAATTTTGCTTAGTTTAAACAAAGCTCATTCACTTCTCTTGCATAATAGTACTACAAAATATGCTGCCTTGTTGCAGAGTATGGAGAATAGTTTTGTGATTCTTCATCCTTACAAAGATGAACTATGCAAGGATATACATCATTGGAGCAGGGGGTTAGGGACACTGGAAAACCAAGTGAGAAGGTAGAATCGGAAAAAGAATTTTGTTGCAGTCACCATTATTCCTGCATATTTTATAAACACTTTTTGAACACTTTTTTTTCTGAAATTAAACTTTTTCGGCTTCTCTTCTAAGATCCCCAGGTAATCCCTTTCACTGTGGGGAACCTGTGGAAGCTGCACCAATATTACTGGTGGCTGCAATTTTCTATAATCAAAGACTTTCACCTTCTGCCCCATGGCATATGTTACACAACAGGATTTCAGCCTGTTTAAATTTTCCGAATTGTTATCCTGCATGTCCTTTCTTACCTTTGTGTCCAGTGATGAGAATCCTCCAGTTATACCACTTCAATAAAGACCGTACCCCATATTTTTATGAACTACCCATTCTTTTTGTATATCTAGATTGTACATAACCATAAAATACTGATCTGTACCATGAGGTTTTAAAATATAATTCCTCAGAGTGAATTCAATATTTCTTCAGACAAAATGGAGATGTTCACAGTAGGTTGCTTATGTAACCAGGACCATAGTTCAACCTGAATGGTGTTGTACCCCTCCCCCAAATAATGGCTGAGATCTTGTTGCTTAGTGTAATAAGTCACAATTGGAGCATGCACATTGAAACAGTGGGGAATCGGTGAGTCATTTTCTTCATAAGTTCCACTGATTCAATGAGCCTACTCTAGTTGTGACTTACTAAGCTAAGGAATAGGATTTTAGCCAACACGTTTTCACCTATGGGTCATGCTGTTATACTCAGCTTTATGTTAAGATGCCAAACTGGCACATTGCTTTTTTTTTTAAAGGGCATGTTTTATGGTGCAAAATATTCTCAAGGCAGCTTACAGTATAAAAACAATAAAAGCAATACAGCAATATCAGAAGTAATACAAGCCAGCAGTAACAATTGGTTAGATGACTTGTTGAAGTCCTCCTCCTGGTGCTCCTGTCTTCGTAGTAGTGATGCGCC
The DNA here is from genome assembly GCA_037013535.1 of Intellagama lesueurii. NCBI lineage: Eukaryota > Metazoa > Chordata > Lepidosauria > Squamata > Agamidae > Intellagama > Intellagama lesueurii. The sequence goes on along the minus strand of JBAJHW010000001.1, from coordinate 135,914,862 downwards.
ATTTGTAAAAATATTTGATCAGAGAGATTTCTCAGATCTTTGGTTCTTCCAGCACCTTTTATTTGCCAAGGCCTTTTAATTTGTGTTAGATATTTTGGCTGCTGCTGCTATTTTTAAGTCTTTTTCAGTCCCCTATTCTTTCTCCCCTGTTCCCCCTGCCCCGCCACATTTCTAGTATACTCCTATACACTTTGAAAACTTTGTCTTACATTTAACCTGAACCTGTAGATTTTTCCAATACACGGGCCAACACTACTGGAATTGGGACTTCTCTCCCATTGCCTTCCTTCTTCTGCCATCTGTGGTACTGCAAAGACTGCTTCAGAGGATGACCCAGGCCTCTAGATCCCAGGCTGCAGGAGGAGGGAATGTTGGCCATTTTAGCAGAAGACATGAGAGCCAGTAAAGTACACCACTGGATTCTGGCCATAGAGAAATGAATTACATTCTTTAATAAATGGAACAGGTATATTTTTTCTCAAATTCTGAAAAAGTGCAGTAAGTGTAAGCTAAAGGCGTGTGAAATAAAAGCATTAGAAACCCGAGCCTTTGAAAAATGTATTTCCAGAATTTTTTTTCTTTTCCAAAGAATATTAGAATGAATTATTGTCTTAGGTGGTATAGAAACAAATATTTCTGTTCTCATTTAGAAAATACAGAAGGCAGTGGCCTGAAATCTATTAGTTATTTAAGCTGGTGTAACTGTAGTGGCATGAACTGCAGAGGGAAATTGTCACTCGCTAATGAATGGCTGCTTCTGTTGCTCATTGTGACCACTCACATAACTGGCCACATGGCCAGGAACACAAGCAGCAACTTGTTAACTTGTGGAAATCCATCACTGAGATTTATGCCATTGCAGTTACACTTGTGTAAATAACCAATAGGATTCTGGCCATGATGTTTAAATAGCATCTGATAAAATCAGAAAATATTTCACAATGCATTTATTTCACAATGTATGTCGTGAAATAAAATTTTAAGTGTGGTGTCTGTGCAAAGTTAACCCCTCACTTTATTGATTAAATCTAGCACCCTTTTTAGTTGGATTATAATACAGCCTGGAGTGACTGTTTAATATCAGAAATAAAACGGCTTTGGGTGGTTTCCAATTGACCACCCACTTTTGATAGAACAATGTCCATCAGCAGAACTGGGAGAGATGAATCCTGCCTCTCTTGCAGTTCCCAAACCTTTCTCTGGAGGGCTGAGAAGGGAGAAAGAATGGGGGAAATCCCACTGCATTATTGGAAGACCACCTGTGTAACATTTAATTTTGCCTCATTGAGTCTTTAATTTTGTGTGGGAAATATTAAAACTGTAGCCTGGGAGAACAGAAGGAGAATGGTTGTCCAGCGAGATAATATGGACAAGAAGGAGGAACATGATAGGCAGATACATTATTCTCAGTGAGGTCCCGAGAAAGCTTTCAATTAAGCAAAAGAACAATTGACTGATGTTCCACTACTTACTGCCAGGAAGCTCTGTGTAGCATTTGTAGAGCTTTTCCCTTCACTCTGCCCAACATGTGGGCTCAGTGTCAAGCTGTGAGTTTGTAAATCTTTTTCAGCACTTATCTAAGCTCAACATGAATTATAGGATTGCCAAATCTATTTGGCGCATGGTTGTTTTTGTTTTTTGTTCAATGCAAGGAGAAAAATCTACAACTTTATGCTCAGAAAGTTGCTCCTTCCTCCTTAATCATCGTGATAAAATAAAGCCAGCTGTAAATAAACCCTGGAGAGTTACACATTATTCAAGATATACCCAATCAATCAATCAGGACTTTGTGCTATCAGTTTATTAGCAAGATGCTTCCTTTACTAAGCTATTTGGCTTTGAACAGATATGAAATTATGTAAAATGGAAGGCATATTCCCCACTGTGCCTCCTTGACAGAGGCTGGACTCATTGATCCATAGGATCCCTTCCAGCTCTGCAGTTCTAAGATATATAGATATCTTATACATATATCCTATATAATATAAACTAATAAATTGTCCACCATTGTAGGGAGGACTTGCACATGGCATAGAGTACATTGCATCTCCCCGCTTGATCTTTGTCAAGAGCTGGATCACTAAGTGTCTCAGAGGAGTGACAGGACATCTATCATTTTTTTGATTTTTTTTTAATTTTTTTTCTATCATTGCCGCAAAGTTCCCAGTGGGTGCATATTTTCCTTCCTTGGGTTCTTCGGGGTTGGATCACTCCTATTCATCAGAGATGCTGTCCTCTTATAATCATTTATGCATTTCCCTGCATAGCATCAGACCCTTCATCTGATGTAGGTAGATAGATATGCAGCAGATATACAGTAGATACAGATGTACAAATAGAGACAGAGGTAGAGATACCGATAGAGATAGAGATATAGATAGATGGATGCTTTAATCCATGCAAATATATAAATAGAGTCCTATGGCACCTCCCAGAATTTGCAAAAGTTACTTTTTAAGACTCCTACGATCCTTCAGCTAGCATGGCCAAAAAGTAGCTTACTAACCTCTGTTTAAGACTCACACATGTATTAAGACAACCTTGTGTAGATACTGTCCATTTCATGACATCCATGATGTGCCAAACTCAGGTCAATTCTTAGCACTTTTTAATGTATATGTTTGTGTGTATATATAAACAACAAAGTCAGAAGAAAATGAAAAGCAGAATGTGTAGACAGCAACCATTATGTTTTGGTATGATAAATCTGTCAGTCATGAAGGCAGGGACGATGTCTATGGCCTTCAAATATTGCCATTCCCTGCTATAAAATGATGTGAAACCTGCAGTCTAGTGCAGCAGAAACAACAAACGTAATTACTTATCAGTGAAACATACATAGAAATAGTTACCCACTCTGACACTGTGGACTTTAATTTTAAAGACTTAATTCTATCAATGGGTGCATAAACAACTAAAAGGTATGATGAGGAGCAATGACCACTGTACAATCATGGCCTCCCACACCCTGTGCCATTGAACAAACATCACTGTTAACTGCAACACATTGTAACACACCGTAAGCTATTCACAGCCATAGCCAGACTGGTGCAAAGTTAAATATCTATTTTAGTTGCAAATAAGATGGCATTATTAACAACACAGTCCAGCACAAGAGGACAACATGTCCTACACTTGCAGCACAAAGTACGACCCATCCAGCACATTAAAGTTTATGCTCTTCATATCATTACGACTATGCTAATCTTTTAAGACTGGACAATTAAACCACACAAATAGGACTTTAACATGTTGGTTGATCACCGGCATAGATGAATACCTGCTTGTGTGTGTACATAAGGATACACTCAAATTTGTGTACACACGTATACATGTATCTTAATGCCTCTTGTACATACACACACTTGTCTGTAATTGTCAACAACTTATTGAAGCTGATGGAACACTATCCCTTTGGTTGTAGGCTTCATGCACTTGGAAAGAAAGTGTGTGTGTGTGTGTGTGTGAGTGTGTACGTGCATGTGTGCCTGCCTGTATTTTTTAATATCATTATAATAATATTACATGGCAGGCAAAAATATAATGAAAATGATAATTTGCCAAAAAGATTTAAAAAACACTGAGGTGTTACCTATCAAAAGTTCTCCTTCTGTCTGTGATACAGCACAGATTGCAATCATGACAGTAAATCTGGTGCTATTGTTAATGCCATGGCACTTTGGTTTTTGGCTTGCTTCAGTCCAATCTGTGACATGCTTGTGAATATCTTTCTTCTGTTCTGTCTGGATGGCATATGGATTTCTGGGATACAACGTCAGACCTATCCACATAACAAGTGTTCAGAGCACCTTATCATTTTTAAAAGCCAATTACTCAAAAAGACAAATGTGAAATGTTTCACATTTAATGATGAGCAAATCTGCAAAACAAATGCAATTTTGCTACATCTTGGGGGAAAAAAAGTTTCGTTTAACTGTAAATATTGCAATGGAGTCTTTAGCAATACACATGATGGGTAGGGACCAGCTCATATTATGCATATTTGTACATGACTGTCACTTAAATTTGCAGCATTTTTCATAGTGGCTTGTTTGAAATAAATAGAAAGAAAATAAGGCACAAATGACTGAAATAGAAGCCTGCAAAAATGTCATTGCTCACGTCGAGCATTGGACACTTTAAAAAAAAATATTTTGAAAGTCTCACCCAAAAACATGAAAACTGCATATGTCTACAGAGGTAGAGGTCAGTAATGAAACAATTAACAGCAAAAATATGAAACCATTTCCTAGAAATATTTGTCAATATATAAACAATGTTTGGTACCACACATAAGTTCTCTATGAAGCCTGGATTAGTAGCCGTATGTCCTATTCCCAAACTGAAATGGTGTCAGTCGAAATACCTAAAGACATGGTTTCAAAACAGAGCTTTGGTGGGAATGGATGCACTTAAATTATTATTCTTTTTTTGATGAAGCAGCAAATAAACAAGATGCAGAGAGGAGTTTAAAGTTTAAAAGTATAATCACTGATGCCCATATTTATGTGTTGTCTGTTGTATGTACCCATGCAACATACACAGTAGACACCCACAGTATATCTTTCTAGAGGTTAGAGGAAGCTGTCAACTTCTTCCAGAGCCCTTTCATATTTATGCATTTACACAGCAAAATCATTTCATAGGGGCTTGAAATCGGGGTTCAAGCCCTCAGGATGGTGATTTTGTTTGCTCATTACATCTGTGAATCATATGTCACTGCAATGATTCCTTGTTTTATTTTTGCTGAGAGCAGATTCAGCATAATTCATTTAAGAAACTGAAAAAGTAGACCAAACAAGTATGCTGAATATCAGATTAATATAATACATGAGTCAAGAACGATACATACACTTCATTGGGAGAATCCACATTTAATTCAGTGGGATTTGTTTCATGCAAAGGATATGAATGCACAGGATTTAAATGCACAGATTTTATTTTGATTTCCTCACTCATATGAGTAGACAATTGGTTATTAGGGGGCAGGAGAAGCCCAGTTAGCTTATATTAACTGATGAGCCTCATGGTGCAGTGGTTAAACTGCACTACTGCATTGAAGACTCTGCTAATGACCTGAGTTCGATCCCAGGTTTAGGTAGCTGGCTCAAGGTCGACCCAGCCTTCCATTCTTCCGAGATTGGTAAATTGAGTACCCTGCTTGCTGTGGGTGGGGGTGAGAGCAATGTGTAGCCTGCATAATTAAACTGTAAACTGCCCAGAGAGAGCTTTAAGCACTATGGGGTGGTATATAAGCAGCACATTTTGCTTTTGCTTTTGCTTTTATATTATCAATAATTTATCAATAAGAAATGAAATCCTGGCATTTATAATGTCCTGTAGCCAGTGGAACATTTCTCTTTAGCTTAAATTGTCATCGTTTCAACTTGTAGTTTCTGTAAAAGATTACAGAAGCCCAAGCAGAATTCTCTTGGCTAACAAGATGTTCAGTTAAGAAAGGAATGAACACATATACTGTTTTTTTAATGTTTGTGTAATCCGGCTCAACAGCAAAACCTCAATTCACAGATTAAAATTTAGCAAAGCAGAAAGGTGGGCAACAAGCAGAGAGGAGAAGGTGTTTATTTTAACTGGAAACATGTTCTTGTTATTCTGCCTTTTCAAGAAGGTTAGGTCAACCACATCTGTGGATGACTTTAAAAAGTCCAAATGTGCTATGCTTAAATCTGATTTGGAAAATGGCCTATTTTACCTCTAATCCAAAGCCAAGCTGCAACAATTAATTCCAATATTGTTTGCTGGTTTTCAAACACTATCATCCTAAAACCACAATGAAATCTAAAAGAAAACAGTAGTTTGTACCTTCAGTGGCAATGCACAGTAATGGCAGTTCTTAGAGACTCAAATGCCAATGCCAATGTAAAATATGAAGGGCTAGAATCTATTACTTAGCTCCTAACTAAGAGCATAATGAACAACCTCAGCTATGGTATGGGAAAAGTATGGATCACTTTTCACAGTTTCACTTGAAATAACTAACCAGGAGGGTAAGAGCCAAGATATTATAAAATGCAGATTAGTGAAGTTGAAGCTTTTCCTTCCTTCCTTCCTTCCTTCCTTCCTTCCTTCCTTCCTGTATCATTCATGTTAATTTTCTTTCTTTGCTTTCTTTTCTTACTTTTTCTTACTCTGCATATTTCTGCAACAGATATAAGAGAGTGCTGCAATAAATGCTTGCCCCCAACATAGTTGTACAAATATTCCTAGTTTTGAAATCTATCCAGAAGTCATCCAGAGTGCACCTGTATTAATGCTTGTGCTTGAGTTTGGTAGGTAAGATAAGATAGGTAACAAACCTCCAAGCCTCATTCTTTAAAAATTACAATACTTCAAAGTTTCTTTTGATCAGCCATTTTAAGGAGGAGAAAGTATATAAAAAGAAAGGCAATAGATTGCTTATTTCTGACAGACAGGGAGATTTAAGTTTATATACATCCTGCTTTAGACTTTTCTCACTGTTTTATTTTTCATTTCTGTTACCTTTCCCAGAAGTGAGCTAGTCAAAGAATTTGTGGAACTGATGCTCTGATTTCATAGACAGATTATAAAACATTGCAGAATGAACACTTTAAGGAATCTTCTGCCATGAGCTGAAACTGAATGAGTTTAAATCATAGCTTTGTACATAACCTTTTTTGGGGGGGGAATGCTATCTCTGTGCATGTGCCCATGTATATGCATACACGTGCATGTGTGTGTGTGGGAGTAATAGTCACACAGGAAATCATTACAGCAGATGCTGTCTTGGGTGATCCCATTTACACTTCAGGAATCTTATGCCAAACCTTCTCTAGGCAGTACCTGTGTTAACTGAAGTGTCAGCTGGTCATTAAATTAGAGAGAATAAAAGGGGAACAGAATATTCTTTTTTTCAGTGGTTACAATTGTTTTTCTCCTTTGCACCTGTTATTCTACTATCTCTTTCAGCTACAGTTCAAAACACTACAGTTGGGCTCTCCTTGCCAACCTGGGATAGCATAAGCCTGGGTAACAGAACAAAATGTGAGAAGGTCCTTCTGTCTTTAACGCCTGTTCTCCAGTGAATCAGGCTCCAATTATTCTGTTTCTTCAGTAGGAGTTTAAAAAAAAAAAGTCAAGCACACACATGTTCCGTCTTGTTTAGCAGTAAAGCTGCATTAACATTATCTGCGTAGCCAGGTCAAAAAATTGCATGTAATTAAATGCGGAAAAACACAACAACCCTACTTCAATATAATAAAGACCAATATAAAAAAAGATTTTTTAAAAAATCTGGTTTGGGGGTGTACACAATGGAATATGAAAGGCTGGGTGGCTTCAATACAGAATGGAATAAGAAGGATGCCACTCTGTCTTACTTTTTTAAAAAAGTTTGTGTCATGGCCAAATGACACATTTTTACAAAAACCCTCTCAAGTTCCTAGGCATGCTAGTTTGCATTTTTATGAACTAGTAAATACAGCAACCCAGATTTTGTATCCAGACTGTGGAGTGCAGACTGAGTAGGTTTTGCACATCCCAAATCTCCACACTGTCAGTCAGACGCCTCCCACAGAACCAAGGGCTCTTCGCAGAAATATGCTGTGCTTCAGATTGCTTTGAAGAATATTTTTGAATTTAACTGTGTATTTTTGTATGCATGTTTTCACATAGCATATTAAATTACCTATGAAAACAGGTGATCAACCTCTAGCACCTTGCATCCTTCCAATGGCATTCATCCTTCAGGTGAAACACATAGTCTACTCAGGGTGACGTTTCATTCCCAAATTTGGGAGTTTTGCCCCCACCCCAATCTAATTGCAAGGTGCCTGTGATCATACTGCTTGGCCAGTACTCTTGGCAACAATGGTATATTAGTGCAGTCTGAAGTTTGGCAGCTCCTCATGGCAGCCCAGTGATTCAAGCTAAATTGAGTTAACACTTAGAACATTTCCTCATAAAATATAATGCTTCATACTGACTTCCAGTTGACCCATAGGAGGGGGGCAGAAGGGGAGAATTTTGGAGTATGGTTGTCAGTGCCACCAGTACTCAGTTCCCACAACAAATCTGACAGTTTTGTGCTTTGGGGATGCCCTTTAATCTATATTAGCACCCTGCTTGTGTCTTTGCAAGGGCCAATCCATGTCCAACATCTATAAGGCCCAGCTTAGTCTTCTGCAGTCTAAACAGCTTGTTTCTTGAGTGAAAATGCTTCTGGCTTACATATGTTCCCCTTTCTTCTGATGCCTGATAGTTCACTGTAACTCAGCTGAGTCTCAACCTTGGGACTACAGTAGTGTACATCTGTTTTTAGTCCACTTAGACTAACTGCTAGCACTTCCCTGCATTGACTGAATTTGGGCTGAAAAAAAAGATTTTACATGGATTCTGAGCTCATTTACTCATATTCCCTTATGCCCATATGCACAATGCACTCTCTGAGAAGGACTACCACCCTCCTAAATCTTGACTGGCCTGCTTTGTAACATCACGATGATCTGTTTCCTGGTGAATGGAATGCAGTTGACCTGACAGCTCTATTCCGGGACATAAAGCACATCAAAAGCATGCATGTAACACAATTAGCACACATTTTACTGCAATATTATATTAATAATCTAATTCACAGGTTACATAATTTTGGATATATACTCAGTTAGATCACGATCTGCAATGATGAATACAAAACAATTAATGATAAAGATTTGTTTTCATACAGAAGATAGTCCATGATAATCCACATATGTATATACAATATTCAGCCCAATAGACAGGAACTCAAGTGTTCCACAATCAAGAGACAAGTTGACAAATGACATTCATTTGAGCCAACAGAGAGCAATATGCTACCATACAAAAATTAATTTGATTTAAATATGATTGTGCAACAGGACTGACCTGGGGGGAAAACAATCATATTTTTGTAAGGCCTAGAGTAGTGTAGGAAATGTTTAAAAACATATATCAAAACATGTTTAAATAATGGCCTCCAAGTTTGGTGGGGGGTGTTGATTGGGGATCAGGTCCTTCTGTTCTCCAAAACAGCTACATATTTATCTGTCGTGACAGTGCATCATGTCCGTAGTTTAATGAATCGCTCTTTCTCTAGTAGTGATGGAGGGGCTGGAAACATCAGTGGAAACTGAGATGTTAAAGATATGAGGAGAAGAAAGGAAACAGACAAGACAGGATCTTGTGATTCCAGCCAGAAAGTGCGCCTTGGACTCATGTACTCCCTCCTGATCCATGACCACCTCTCTTTTATTGTGGGTAGCAGGTAACATTTGAATTCAAATGAGAAGAACCTACTTGTGCCCCTGATTTTGTTTTGTTTGTTGAAATAGGGATGGTTATACAAGTGTACACAATCATGTTCTCATTTTCAGCCCTCGAGGAATCCTGGTGACAAATGAGTGTCTCAACAATTTTATTTGTGAGCATAGAATATAGACATATGTTCTTCAATCTTCAAAAATAAATAAATACTTCAAATTTCATATTATTCCTTAACAAAAATTCACAACTGTTACATTTAAGAGACCAAGGGGTATCATTATTCTGTTAACTGTTTGACAACTAGCAGTTAAGCCATAGTCGGTGCAATTGTTTATTTTTGTGCCAGTGAGGCCACGGGTGCTTAATGAAAGCAAATTGGATGCTCAGTAAGTCTTACCTATGCATCTAAATAAGTTCATATATCTTACCAAACACAAAGTAACCTACTTCTGAGTAAATGTGTACAGTGTTGCTCAACTGAGATTGGTCGCAACCTTATTTAAGGATGTAAACTGTATACCTCTCCCTTTCAGAAAGAAACTGAAGCAGGATTCTCCTCACAGTGCTCTTTCTTTGCAAGAGTTTTCCCCCAATTAAACTTTCTGGAAATCTTGTTGGATTTCTTCAAAGTTTAGTGGTCATTTTCTTTTTCTATCCTCCTTCCCTTATGAAAAAAGCATCAAGGTGTGCAGAATTGTCACAATTCTTACACAATACTGCATCTTTCCTGCACATGATTTAATCCAGAATGTGTAGAAGAAATGACAAGTTAAACAGGATTGCTGTACAGAATGGCATCTTTCCTGTGCAGGATTCACCAAAGAGAGCATTAAGCTGTACAGAATCTCAAAGTTTCTTATGCAGAACAGAAGAAAAATAAAGGGAAAAAAGGGTGGCCCAGGTTTCATTTTTATAGGCAGTCAGAAAATCTTATAGTTAAAAAGAAAATCTTACAGCTGAAAGAGGGTGTCTTGAAAATTTAGCAACTACTCATCACATTCCTATGCCCAGTTTTGTTTTATTAGTTTGTGAAATCCCAAAATGTATCCTTACATCATATTATTTTGCTTTGCAATATACAAATTAGAAGGATGGTGATAGTTGGCTCAAGAGTAAGAATAATTGCTAGGGATAATGTCTATAAAATTGCATGAAAGAAGAATTATGAAATGTATTTGACATTCAGCCCCTCCCAAATTATGAATTAGGGAACTGGAAATAGTTTTTTTGGATTTAAAAAAAAATCAAATTTAGTGTTTTTTTCTGGAACTATGGTGATGTGCCCACCTTCTAGTCACTGTGAAGATCTTGCAGAATTAAGTGTGGTATATTTGTTTTCAAGCCCTTCTGCCCTCCAAGAAAGTAAGTAAAGTTCGTTGTCTCATCATTCCATTTTACAAAAGCTAATACTGACTACAGAATATGGGGTTTTGGTACATAAAAGAGCTAATACTATAAACATGAATTTAAGCACAAAAATACTCAGGAAGCAGATCTTCATTGGCTTCAGTAACTCTCTTCTACAAAGGATGCTATTTGTATACTGAACATGTTGCAAACATCATTCTTTTGCAAGTGACAAAATCAGTTTTGCCTATTCTGTGTGGGGAGGTAAACAACAGGAATTTAAAATCTAGGAATCTCAAATAATAAAAGTCAGTCACTTGCTGTATGATTCAACAGAGTTCAAAATGTTTTTATATTCTAAACAAGAGAACATAAATACAGCTCTGTGTCTGCAGGGGAAACAGGTTTGTTTGAGAGAGGGACATCTGGAGTTCCGAGCAGTGAGGTTTCTGCACTGGTATGTGAACTTTACTTTAGGATTAGAGCAAAATGGCAGTCTTGTGAATGCCTAAACAGTCCATCAACTGCTGAACAGGAGGCAGCCTCCTGAGCAAAAAAAGTTTCTAAACATTGCAAGACGCCAGACTGCAACTGTTCCCATTTTCAGACTGTTTTATTTCACATTAGCTTGCTATGGGGAACTTTTTCATGGTATAGAATTATAATTGACCATCATTCCACAGTTAAGGTAAAGGTAAAGGTTCCCCTTGACATTTAGTCCAGTTGTGTCCGACTCTAGGGCACGGTGCTCATCCCCGTCTCCAAGCCGTAGAGTCAGCGTTTGTCCGTAGACAGTTTCCGTGGTCACGTGGCCAGCGCGACTAGACATGGAACACCGTTACCTTCCCACCGTGGTGGTACCTATTTATCTACTTGCATTTACATGCTTTCGAACTGCTAGGTTGGCAGGAGCATTCCACAGTTAGGCAAGCTTAATTCTCTCCATGTCTCTCTGGAAGGAAGTACATATATACTACATATTTCTAAGTAAGTGTGATACAGGGACAGTATTTCTAGAACAACATTCTAATTATGTCACTATTTCACTGTATCTGAGAAAATTGTGAGTGCTCATTGTAGCACTCACACACTTGTGCACTTTTGTGTCCTACCATCCTGATGACAACTCCAACCCCCTGCACTAAATCTGGAGTTACCACTTGAGCCTGTAAATAGGGATTCCTTCTCCTAGATTATTTTCATCACTAAACCAGTCAAACAGCCACTGTTCCCTTTTACACTGCTGTTCAAGCACTGCCACAGCTAAGGACTAGAGATGGGGACGAATATAAAAACGGATTGATTTTTTCGATGAAAATAGCCAATTCATGAAATATTCATCGATCCGTATTCATAAAATTTTAAGTCCCGACGAATACAGATTGACGAATATTTTCCCGTTTTTATTCGTCCTTCGTAATAAAAAACACACATTCTGCCTACCGGCCACCAATCAGCTGATCGGCGGGCCGATAGGCAGCCACCCCCCCCCACAGCCACCACCCCCCCCCCACAGCCTACCCCACCCCTGACACAGCATCCTGCTAAACTGGAGGTATCATATTGGTATGGTTCTACACTTTCCAGTGACGTGATGATACAGGATGAGTCATGGACAAAATTAGAACACAGAGTGGATGTTGAATGCCAGCTGCCAGTTGAGTCTCCTGACAGGTCCAACAAGAACACCTATACCCTATACCTATACCATACCACTTAATGCATTTCAAATCTCTAATCATGTACACATTTTCCTTTAATTGGGACTGACTTCCTAGGCAGTTGCATAACCTTCATGTCAGCAACGGGGGTTAAAAAGATCCTTCCATACCCACAAGCCTGCTAGGAAACTGAAGAACAAAATCTTCATGAAATATACGACTTCTTGTGGCGTTCGCTCCTCGAGGCCCCTGCCTGACTCCCCAAACACAGAGCACACGAGGGCAAACTACTACTCCTTTTTACCCCGCTGCCACCAGTTGATCACTAAATCAACATTAATTATGGAAGGATGAAGATGAAGGTCCAAACTTCACTCTTTTAAATAAAACTTGTTCATTGATTACAGATGTTTGATTATTAATCATAGGTAACTTCTATTATCATCAATCTCAACCTTCTATTTGTTATACAGTTCTTATTCACTCTTCACTCTAATCACACCTCAGATCTCCCAAATACCACACTCTATCTCTCCACTCTCTCTCACTCTCTGACTCTCTCTCTCTGACTGACTCCGCCTCTTTTACATATCTCTCGGCTCCGCCTCTTAGCAACATTAGCCTGCAACATGAATAATGCATGACTATTTAACATAAAAAGGGTGAACGCTACACTTCTGTAGTTTCTCCAAATGGAAGCTCATTCATCAAACACAAGAATAGCCTTTCATGGGAAATTATAGACTGAGAAACCATCATAAAACAAACTTTAAGAGGCTTAGCTAAGAGGGTTTATGAGTGCAATGCCACATTTTTGTAGGGTGTGGTTTTATAATGTTGTTCCTAGGTAGATGTGGAATTATACATGCCAGATATGGAAATTTAGAGATTTCTCAAACACATACACCAGTAGGAGGGGCGTTATCTCTTACTTTTACCTTAACAGCTTTACTCGGAACATGGCATTTAGTCAAGGCTATAATCTTCTGACAAATCATGACAAATTAAGATAAAGAAATCAGATTTGTAGAAAGTATTGTCTGCTCTGATACCAGGAAGGAATAAGGTCTGTCCACGTGACATAATAGAAGGAATGTTTCTTTGCAGTTTTTCCCAACAAAAGTATAAATATGAACCTAAATCAACAAGGGTAACATATTCTACTACAGTTAATTATCCTGATTTAGCCCAAGAACCTAGGTTTTTAGTCTGTAATCTGTGAGGAAATTTGCTGTTCTAGTCCTAAATCCTCTCCTCAGCCTGGTGATTATCAACTATATTTTTGTACAGGAGGGAATTAATGCCACATACTGCCTAAGCAGCTTTGAAGTAAAAAGGCCTAGACCTGTAATAACTTTTCTACACTATTGATTCTGAGAAAGAAAAAGAGGGAAAGAGTCTAGAGCCAGAGGGGTTTCTGGTGGATTTCCATGCCCTTCTTTACCCCTACATTTTGTAAGTACTTCTAACACCAATGTGAACCCTCATATTAACTCACCACAGGAAAGCCCCAGGTAACTCTGAACCGATGGTACTACAGGCTGTATGTAAATCCAAAGGTAAAAAGGCTGGAGTTACAATTAAACTTGATCTTTTCCCCTCCAGCTAGTAACAACAATCAATATGGCTTTAGAATTTGATAAGAAAGAAGCCTTCCGAGAAAATAATAATGTTGGCAAAGTACCACACAGAGGTATTTTCTCCCTGAAAGTGTATGTATCACAGATTGGGTACCATTTATATTTAACTTGATCATTACTGCCCTGCACAAGCTCAGGAAGTTTAGTTTGGGGAATTCTTTCTTTCTTTCTTTCTTTCTTTCTTTCTTTCTTTCTTTCTTTCTTTCTTTCTTTCTTTCTTTCTTTCTTTCTTTCGTAGGGCTCTTACACAGTGTAAAAAGGCGAAAGGTTGTATGTCAGAAACGGAGGCGGGTAGTTTTAAAAACATGAGCCAAACTTTGGATTTATTTCCTGAAAAAAGCATTTCAAGCTGTGTGAACATCTTCATCAGTCGAGCGATAATTAAATCTCTGAATCACAGGTGATGTCCTCACACAGTCTCTTTGCCTGGCTCCCACTGGGCCAATGAAACAGGCCTCCCTGTGAGGCCTGTTAGCACAGATCAGGTGGTAATGTGGAGGGACAGATGAGCTTTAGCTGACAGATGGCAGGATGACCTGGAAAACCTGCCCCCTTTTCTGGGATCAGGCAGCAGCTGACAGGTATTATTTCATAAAAAAATGTCTAAAAGGAATCGCCAGGGTCTTTGCATTAATCTGAGGCTGCAACCAGCCATGTAACGTTTATGTCAGAACAAATCTGTCTCTATGCAGGAGACGGAAAGTGGTTTTTGATGAAGTTGTTCATAAATTTTAATATAATATGCCCGATGGTGTCAGATATAGTCTCATATCTCTTTTATATTTAAAGGCTCTAGTGAAACACAGAAATATTCAATCTTCAACAAGCTACTTTTAAATAACTAAAAAGTTAACCAAGGATACCTTAGTGCATTTCCCTCTATTTTCAATAAGGAATTTGCATGTATAATCTCCCTGTTTTCAAATGGAAATTATTTGAACTGCAAGAAGCCTACTCTAGCAGCCGCAGCAAGCAGAAGGCAGCAAAAACAATCCAAGACGCCTTTGCCTTTGTGGGACTGGACAATGGCCTCAAACCCAAGGCAGGAAAGAAAGGCATGCAGCGTTTGACCTCTGCATGTGTCTCAACTGACAAGCATGTACCGCAGGCCGGGAGCTGTGGTCCCGAGCCTTCATTTCATGATGCCCTTCAGACTCACTGCTTTTAAAAGTTTAGGCACTGATCAATACTTAGTACAATTAACACAAATAAACAACCCTAGACCTCTCTAGGGTTGTTTATTTGTGTTAATTGTACCAAGTATTGATCTTTGTACTTCTTTGTGCTGACATATACAGATACATATATGTATGCATACTGTATACATACAAATACATACATGCATGCCTACATACATATACATGTACAGACATAGGTGTAGATGTAAATGTACAGATGCACTATAGAGATCACCTGCTCTAATATCTCTAACTATACTTCCAAAAACTGGTTGTCAGCCTCATAGATCACATATGCACACAAATCAATGTATAACAGCTGCAGAATCTCCATTACTATACCCCATAATCACATTTTCAGCTGCCCACCTCATGCAGACCTGTGGCTGGCAATATTGTTCTTGGGTGCAGTAGGAAAACCTGTGTTCTTTTTAAAAAAATAAACAAATTCAAGCATTGAGACGTACAGTTAGGATGAACTGGGAACAACTTATAGATATAATAAGACAGTTTGTGCTGCTAGTTACTGAGAATGCACATTATGGTGCTATATTATACATGTCTATTCTGTTGCAAGTAAGGCCTACAAATCTGGGAAAACATAGTCTCAAATTCTGAGAGATAAGGTAATTATGCAGATAAAAATATAACATGGCATTTTATTTTTAGCTACTACCTATTTAGTTGTTTATGTCAGCCTAGGCCACTCCTTTGCTAAGACCCAAGGTGGATAATGGGATTGTTTCAGACATCCTGAAGTATAATCTACAGTACTTCAAGAGAGCCCATGTTACAGATGTGGAAGGGAGCCAAGGTGGCCACAGCTGGCAGTGAGGGCATAACCAAGGTGGATAGCGATTTATGGTCATGCCCTCAAACTCAAGAGTTGAACATCCTGTTCTGGTTTTTAGGAGGAAAACAAATACATCATAACCAAATGTATTTATGTTATGATGTTGTGACAGCAAAAATAAGCAGTATCCTGTTGCCAAGTGCAGCGTCTATGAGTGCTACTCTGTACTCACAGCAACAGGACTGTCCCTTGTGCAAGGAAGGAAAGAATATCGCCTTGTGCAAATGAAAGGAAAGGAGCAACTACAGGCACAACAGGTGTAGGATGTGCAGAAAACAGCAAGCCTTCCTCATCAGAAAGAGAAGCAATAATTTAACAATGTTCTAACTATGTGCATCCCTCTCAAAAGAAGCATCGGTGCCAGGCACATAGTCACACCAACAGTACTCCTTTGCCCTGAATAACATTTTCATTTCATCTGTAAATTAATGAAGGGGACCTTTTGTATGCAGATGTGCTAGGAGCCCAAACAGGGAGGGGAGGATGAGTTGAGTATCTCGCTGTACTTGTAACAGTCATAAAATGTCTGTGTGAGATTCCCTTTGTGGCCCAGCGAAAGGCAGCTAACGCCACATCTCAAACAGAAGACAACTAAATATTAAACCAAACCAAACCAGCAAATTAAGTCTTAAAACAGCAGCATCCACAAAAATTGGATTGGAACGGAGAGTTTGAAAAAGAATCTGCTTAAAAGAATCACTCAGGAAGCAGATCATATGCACTTCTCTGGGGACTGAATTCCAAAGATCTGGGGTCCCTACTTGAAAGGCCGGCTGTCAGTATTCACCAGCTTGGTGGTTCTTAGCAATGTGCCAAAAAATAAGGATTCTGAGACTGACCTAAGGGACAGGGGAGATTCAGATCTGTGCAGCCACATCTTCCAATAAAGTGCAACATCCTCTAAAGCTGGTAAATACCCCAAGTAGCCAAAGCCAGCAGAATATGCTAGCCCCAAGGAGCAGAAAAATAACTATGGGTCATATAGGGTTCTTGCTTGTTCTAGGGCATCAAGGGGGAAAAGAGTGTTCAAGCACCGAGACAGTGATCTCAGTCAAGATCAATAACCCCTCCCCGAGGTCCAATGGCAAAATTCTTTTTTTTCCCCTGCTACTGCTAGTGGGTAAACATCAGTCTCAGTTTATATTAATGCATATACTTTGTGAATATATCCTGTATGCTTCCCTTTCCTTATTCTCTCCCTCTTTCCCTCAAGGCATTTATATATATATTTTAAAAATCCAGTTAAAGAAAGCCAGCAAACTCAGGGTCAAACTAGATGACATGTTTAGCATGTTTTTAGGAGAGGTGCTCCCTCAAGTGGTGAAAGAAATATGCTTGTCATAGCACATGATCATCCTTACTTAGAGAGATTGGACAATGGAAGAAATCCAAACAGAGATATAAATATTTGCATATTTCATTTTGGAATGACAAAAATTCAAAAGGTTTCCCTGCTAGGCAAGGTTATGACAGTATTTTGATTTTTGATTTTGTATTTTTCACATTTGGGCACCTCATACCAAAAACATACAAAACTAGTGAATTATTATTATTTTTTTGTGGGGGAAAAAACCTTTTGCTGTTTATGTAAACAATGTCTCTTTTGTACAAAACCATGTATTTTGCATAAAATTCCTCAGTATTAATGCAGAATTCAAGTTTTTAAATGCAAAATATAAAGTTTTTCTGTGAAAAAAGGGAAGGGCGTACTAATGCTACTACACATAGAAAAAATGGTTGTCTTTTTTCTTGTGTAGGAGTGAAAATTTTGTAGCAATTGACTCTTTTTTTCAATGGTATGCCTCAGTATACTGAGAAACCTTTGCCCAGATGAGAAAAATGTTGAGTATCTGTTACATTCTTAGCACACAGGCTTAATTTCTAAATATGATTGCTGAGATTGTATCTCTGACAAAATGCCACTGTGGGAGGGAAAATAAGTTAATCATGGAAAATACATAAGAACATAAGAAGAGCCCTGCTGGATCAGGCCAAGGGCCCATCTAGACCAGCTTCCTGTATCTCACAGTGGCCCCACCAGATGCCTCTGGGAGCACAAGAGACAACTAGATACCTCTCTCCTGATACTCCTCCCCTGCATCTGGCATTTTGAGGTACCTTCATTTTAAGCATGGAGATTGTACATCCCCATCATGGCTTGTAACCTGCGATGGACTTTTCCTCCAGGAATCTGTCCAATCCCCTTTTAAAGGAATCTAGGCCAGATGCCATCGCCAAATCCTGTGGCAAGCAGTTCCACAGACTAACAACACACTGGGCAAATAAATATTTTCTTTTGTCTGTTCTCACTCTCCCAACACTCGATTGGAGTAGATGTCCCCTGGTTCTGGTATTGCGTGAGAGGGAAAAGAGCTTCCCTCTATCCACTTTATCCATCCCCTTTATACGTCTCAATCATGTCCCCCCTCAGGCACCTTTTCTCTAAAGAGGCCCAAATGCTGTAGCCTTTCCACATTCTCCCTAATGTTACATTTGAGCCTCACTGGAGTTAACTGAGAGATAAGAGAGACTCTCTACGTCTATGAGTAGCAAGTCCTGATGGAGAAGTCTAGAACTGGCAAAGTAGACGTCCAAACCTCTTCCAGGCATATTATAATTCTGAGATGCCTATTTTCCTGCTACGAGTAGCAATGGAGATCACTGGTGATTGACACAGACATACACACACACCAACATATAAAATCCCTAGGCAGAAAGAGAAGCCAGTACGCCTGTACACTGTGTGTGTGTGTGTGTGTGAGACTGAGTTTGTGTATGCTCACATGCACCGAGATGTCTGGCAGCAGAAAGACTACATATGTGTGTGGTTATGTAACCCTCCCCAGCCCACACCAGATGTGGTCTTTTGGACACCCAAGATTGTGCATTCATGAGGTGGGGGGCCTTTACAAAGAATGACAAATCCTTCCCTGCAAGGCTAGGCTAGCTGGAGGAGCAGTCCCACTGAGACTGACAGTGGAGGCAGAAGGAAGAAAACGTTGGTTTATGGGCAGCACGTTAGTTTTGAATGTAGATATTTGCATTTGCACCACTGTCATTGGGGTAAAGAGATGATTCAGCCTCACGTCACCTCCACAACAACATTTGGAGGAACAGAACTCCTACAGTTTTGCCTCTTTCTCTCTCAAACACAGCAAATTTTATGTTGCCCCCACAGTTGCAATAACTCTACTACTACTACTAGCAACCTTCTTCCCAGCAGAACTAGCAGAAAACAGTCTTCCCACTAAATGAACCAAAATTCATCCTTGTTTCTCCATCTCTTTCAGGTTTCTATATTCAGGCTAAATCTTGTGTGGGTTTTGTGGGCCAGATGGGTGGGCTTTGTAATTGTGCCCGTGTGCTACTGGATTATGTGGGTGGATGGTGGTGGTGGATAGGCACAGCTTGAGACATTTCTTTTTTGTTGTGCTTGGTGTTGCGCTGTTGTTGGTTCCTCTGACGAATGGGTGTTTCTGTGTCCTGGACAAGCAGTGCTTGCCTGCTTGGCTGCTGCCTTGCTTTTTGTAATGCCAGTCCCAGAGCTGGGTGGATGGTACCGAATACATGTTTTAAATGTATTAATATAGATCATACATGAATACATCTAATGGGTCTCCCTATCATGTACTGTTGCCTGGTTTTGCAGTAGATTGATTCTCTGTTGCCTTGTCTTTGCTTTTTTGGAATAGTTTTTAGGGGTTCTTTAGGGCTTTTGGGGTGCCAGAAAACATGAATGGGGAAAACTGAATGGAAAACCCAAAATAACCTTTCTCTTTTATGTAAAAATTAGAGATGGCCATGAACCACACAAATGATGGTTCATGGTTCGTGGCTACCCATGAACCATGAACCAAGAACCATCCAAACTTCTTTTATTAAAAAAATGAACCATGAATTGGTTAATTTCTTTTAAAAAAAGGTTCATGCCTGGGGGGAGGGGAGACTACCCCCCCCCAGCCTTCCCCCAGCCCCCTTCTTACCACCCTCATCGTCTCCCTACCTGGTCCTACCACCTCCTCCTTTATCACTGCAAATGGGAGATCCGGTGCGATGCTGGATCACCCATTTGCAACCCCACAGTTTGCCCCTACCCCCTTCCCACTGCCACCATCGCCTCCCTACCAGGTCCTGCCTCCTCCTCCATCACTGCAAATGGGCAATTTGATGCCGCACAGTGCTGGATCACCCATTTGCAGCCCCACAGCCTGCCCACTGCCCCCATCACCTCCATACCCTGTCCTGTCGCCTCCTCCTCTTGCTCCTCCTCCTCCATGCTCCTCCTCCTCCATCGCCACTGCCATCTTGAGAGACAGCGGCCAAGTTTCCCTTCCAGAAGCAAGAGCTGCCATCTCTGTGCATACTCCCAGCTACCAGCTGATAGGCAGGGGCATACAGAGAGAGAGCAAGCCAAGCTCCTGGAAAGGAAGCCAGGCCTGCTGTCTCTCAAGATGGAGGTGGAAGACGAAGAGGAGGAGTCAACAAGACCAGGTAGGGAAGCTAGAGAGGCAGTGGGAAGGGGGTGAGGGGCAAGCTGTGGGGGTGTGGCACAATGAACCAGGAAATTCATAAAATCATTTAAAAAGTTTGTGGTTTGGGTCGATTCAGGCTTGTCGGTTTTGATGAACCCAAACCAACCCGAACCAATGAACCAGCAACTTGTAATAAACTTCCTGGTTCATTTTATACTTCATGACTATCTCTAGTAAAAATGAAAGCAGCAGCACAAGAAAAATTACCCCCAAAAGAACCCAAAATGAAAGAAATAAAAAAAATTGCCATGCATATCTTTACCTCTGAGCATGAGTTGCCTTGACATTATATAGCCTTTCAATGTGTTACAGTGAATGCAAAGGTGATGATCAGAACTAAGTATTTATACATTATATTCTCTTTTTATTACCTCTGCCAATAATGTGAATTTCTTTGTCCTCAGTCTACTTGTTTGTCTGAATTGGTAAATGGCAACTCAGCACTTATACATGCCTAACAGGTTCAGTGTCTTTAATTCAGATTAGCAATTGGATTTAAATTCTTATCTTTTTCAAGAATACATGCTTTTCTAAGCATTTGCAATAAAAGGAGAGGTACAACTTGAATCCATTTACCTGTTTTGTGTAGATTTTGTTGTTTTTTTATGGCAAGATTTTGCTACCTACTTACTCAGTTCCTATGATATTATATTTCATCCAATGAAATGACTCATTCTCAATCAGTAATACAGGTTAAAATGCATATGTCCTAAGGAACCCACATATTTGTATGTTAAACAGAAAAGCAGCCTATGGGGAGGGGGAAATTAGCTATACAAATACATTAAGAACATGATTTCTAAAACTGAAAGGCATTTCAGTTCCCCAGCAGTCACTAAATTGGTCAAAGCTTTATTTAAAACAATGTCTTAAGTCTGTCTAAGGCTACATCTTATTTAAAAGACTGTTCGCAATCCTAAATTATGAAAAAGGAAGGCTGCACACTGAACCTGATCAAGGGTGCTTTAAAATGGCACTTCATATATTCAAGAACTGAGTAAAGCAAATTGCATAGCTGATTCTTACCAAACTTGTATCTCACATAAGAGCAAGTCCTGATTCATGACCTCCAAATATTAATAAACCAGTATGTTCCTTCATAGGCTGAGCAGACTATCTGCAAATTTCAATTTTCATAACAGAATCTGCCAAATGCAAAATTTGCATTTTCAACAGAAGATAATTTTTCCTGTCAAAGATATATGCAAATTATGTGCTTTTTGAGGATTATGAAACATAGGACACATAGATAGTTTCACTTGTGGTTTTGGAAACACCCAGACTGTTTTTACGACATTTAGTACATTAAGTCATGTATGAATTGAGGGTACTCGAGTTATGCTCTGTATTCATACATTTCCTGTATATGTGTGTGTTTTCCAAAGGAACAGGCTTTTGCATCACTGGTTCAGAGAGAGATCTTGTGCAATCTACATCCAGCCTTTTTGGTTCCATTACCAGACCATTTAAAAGAAAGCAAAACATTAATGGTGACTTTGCAGAATTCCACCCAGTGATCTAGATCAGACAAGAGCCATGCAACTTCAGCTGTTCCAAGGATTAATTTTCTGCCTGTGGAATCTTCTACAGGTTGCACAGACCACTCAATATTCCAAACAAAAAACCTCTGAAACCAGAAATGGCTTCCAGCTACAACAATTCAACTTTTACTGTTGGAGAGATCTGTTACTGGTGGTGGAAGATGGGAAACTCGGGGGAGGGGATCAGGTTTGAAAAAACTACCCAGGGGAGCCACACACTCCTCTTGGCTACACTGAGCTCAACTATGCTTTTTGCTACTACATAATGCCACGCCAATCTTCGTAATCCCCTTCTGGCTTTTGACGTCACATGCAACCCCTTTGACTAATAAGCTATTTGGGAATAAGGAGATGGAGCTCCTAACTGATGAGCCAAGATCTTATAGGAGTATGCAACCCTCACCAGAAAAAGCACTTGGCCAGTTTATTGGCCTGCTGACTCACCCACAATTACCAATTCTGGTTTGCACAGTTTGTGCTTAGGTTTATTCATCTTGTTCCTCGTCCTGCCCCATTTTCCCTCAATTGCAAATGATTGTGAGGATCTGGGAAATCAGATACTAGATTCTGCAAACCGTTCCCTCGTGGACCATATAATGTGATGTGCCCGGCCAAAGCAAAATAGCCTTTTTTCCCCCAGCTAGTTTTCAAATTATTCATTCATTCATTATGCTAACACCACTGACCATACTTTGGAAAGAAAGGGGTCTTTTTTCACCTTCTGTCAAGAGGCTGAATCATCTGACACTAGTGAAGGTTTAAGTGAACTGGAGAGGAGGACATTACGGGAAGAAGCAGATGGGACATACATTTCCAGCTCAGACCATCTGTATGTGTTCTCCCTCACCTCCCACTTTTGTAAAGTTCTCAGAGCTCATTCTAGCAGCAAAGGTCAATTTGCAGCAGAAGGGTAAACATCAGAAATGAAGTATTTGAACTACAGAGCGAGAAGCTGTAGATGCCACAAAGGAAAATGGGCTATATTATTCCTTCATCATTCAAAGTTGAAAACTTGCATGCTAGAAACTAATGAAAATAGCCCTTAATCTATATATATTGCTGTAGTCATTGTTTCCTTGATGGACACCGGTGAGGAGCCAGCAAACTGGTTATCTGCAATTGTATTTGTGTATCTTTATGTATACAGTGGTGCCTCGACATACGACCATAATCCGTTCCAGAAGATGGAACGTAAGTCGAAATGGTCGTAAGTCGAAGCATGCATTCCCATAGGAATGCATGGGAACACAATTAATCCGTTCCGGCCAAAAAAAAAACACCTCAAAAAAATAAAATAAAAATAAACAGAGCAAGCCCCACGCTGGGACTGCAAAAAAAAAAAAAAAAACCCACAGAAACATACCCCCCCCAGCCCTGCAAAACGCCCAACGCTGCCTCCAGCTCCGGAACCAGCACCAGTGGCTGCTCGCCGGGGCGGCCGCGTCGGTCCTCGGCGCTCCTCGCCAACCTCCGCGGGCCGATGCCGCCGCCGCCGCCGCCGGGTCCCTGGCAAGCAGCCGCTGGTGCCGGTTCCAGAGCTGGAGGTGGTGTTGGGCAGCGGCAGCGGCAGCGGCCCGCGGAGGTCAGCGAGGAGTGCCGAGGACCTCCGCGGCCGCCCCAGCGAGCAGCCGCTGGTGCCGGTTCCGGAGCTGGAGGCGGTGTCGGGCACCAGCAGCAGCAGCGGCATCGGCCAGCGGAGGGCGGCGAGGAGCGCCGAGGGAGATTATTCCATCCTTTTGAGACTCCTGAAGAAGATAAAGAAACAAAACATTTCTACTAACTACCTTTCTTGATTCACTTCTAAAAACCACTGAATATCTCCATTTCCACTTCCATTTTTTGAACTCTGTTTCTATTGTTGTTGAAAATAGGCTAATATTTTTTAATATTCATATTTTTGTGTAGATATCATAGAGAAATCTATGACACAAAGTAAGATTAGTAGTTAATGTGTGACTCACTTTCCTTCTCTTCCTTTTCCACTGTAGTTTACAGCAGAAGTCAAAAGGAGAAAAGTAAAATGCAAAGCAGAGCGTATCACTTTTTTGAACTACAGCTGTCCAAATCCATAGGCAGAATATTCACAGGACATACTGGCTTGGGAATTCTGGGAAATGCAATAAAAAGTAGCATCTCCAAACTCTGATGCAGACCAAGGAGGCACACCCCAGCCTTCTCAGATGTTCCAAATTGCTAAAAGCTGTCAGAGCTGCCCACAATATTAAGTGAGAGAAACATGCTTTTGTGAGTTGTTAAAGCTAGTCTACTGGGGCTACTGCTTAAAAAATAACTTCAGAAAACAAACAACCATCCGTAGCCCATATTAGTCTTTGAGCTTCTAAATGGATTTGTAAAAAAACAACTGAGAATTATGCAGGTATCATTATCCTTTGAACAGTGTGGCAATGTAGAACTCTATGGATTCTAATTACTAGTAATGTGTTACTTTTGAACTCTGATATATTTTCTCCACCTCCTTGTAAAGTGTTTTAGAACCTTTTAAGCAGCCACATCACATTTTTCTATTTATTTATTTATTTATTTGGCGTTTATACCATCCATCTAGATAAATCTACTCTGGGCGGTTTAAAGTCCAAAAAACAATAGAATTAAAAACATCAATAAGGGAAAAAAACTAAAAGAAGCAAACATAATCCAAGATGGAAAAACCAGGGGAAGAAATTAAGTAATGTCAGGAGGGAAGGCCTGCCTGAAGAGCCAGGTCTTCAGTTTATTCTTAAAAAATCCCAGTGAGGGAGCCAGGCGGATCTCAGGGGGAAGGATGTTCCAAAAGTGAGGGGCCACCGCCAAGAAGGCCCGGTTTCTAGTTTTTTTTCCTTCCGGACCTCTCTCGGAGTTAAGCCCCTCAGCCGTCCAGCCTGGCTAGAACGAGTGACACGGGTAGAACTAGGTGGAAGAAGGCGCTCTGACAGGTTGAAGGTTGTGCTGTTTTTGTAGCTGTATGTTAAATTGCTGATGTACAAGTGCCTCTGTGCCCCAGCCAACTCTTCCAGACTAGGCATGCAACTCTGTTCATCTCTTTTTATGGTTGGGGTTGACCAGTTTCCATACTCTTCATAGCTAAATCAATGATGGCCAGTATCTGTGTTTGCTAAAGATCCTGATGGCAAACAACTGGGGCTGGAAGTTTGGTATGCTGCACAAATGGACAGCTTCATTAACTATCAGGCTGCATTATGAATCTGGAACATATAGGACTGAAGATGTTGGTGTAATGATGTATGCATTGCATGCATCTATGTAAATAGTAGCACTGCTGTGTGAAATATCACCTCAAAAGTATCAAAATCATTTTTTGTTTGTTTTACGTGCAATCAAAACCATGGACAAGCATTTTCCCCATATGGATCCCAAATGATTTTGGTGCTTGATCCAGCATAATTCCTGATCCTCATTTGAAAACCATTATGCTCCAGTCAAAGATGGCCTGCTTGGAAGCAGAACACATGACTGTAATGTGTTGTTACAATGCAACACATCCATGACTCTACCTGGCATGGAAAGGACCATTTGATCAGGACCACTAATGAAAGTTTAATCTTTGTTCCTTCCCAGTATCTTCTCATCCTTTTCATACTGAGAGAAACCATACTTCTCCACACAATGCTGGGGGGGGGGGGGATTCCAGTTTGTAGCAGTATATGCCATCCTACAGGGCTAGTGCTGGGAACTAGATTTTTCTTGTAATCATGTCTGGTGAGGAAAAAGCCTCTCCCCACTCCCATACACTGTGACTTCAATAGAACTTCACATGACTTTATTTATTTTTTATTTATTTACTTTAGACACATTTTCTAATGATATTTAGCATCATGTTTATTTTGGCCATAGGGCAGTTCATTGTCCTTTTTCCCCAATCCAAATTTCTCTAGATCTACACTTATTATCTCCATTGCCAAATAATGTATTAATGAGTCCAGGACAATCCAGGACTCATTAATGACAATCCAGGACTATACCAATCTACTGTACATTCCAGCTAAACAGGTAGATCCTCTCTTTCCATCCCTTGACCTTTTCGTTTTCACTATATCCATATGTTTTCCCCAGCTTTGTAGCAACTTGGTAATCAGATTCCAAACATTTATTTCTAATGTGTTCTTCCACTTTCTCTTTTCATTTTGGAACCAGAGTATCAATGTGGAAATAGCTGACACCAGACAGGAAGGCCATGTATTCTAAATCTTTTTGCCTAGCCTCCACATGAAGCTTCCCACTCGGTTACAGTGGAACTGCTAGTTGTTGAAAGTGGACATCTGCCCCAAAGTCCTACCATGATGGTATCCTAAGAATTTCAGGAATAAGCTGCACATCTATCATAGGGCTTTAGTGAATAATTCTCAGGAAAATGAGTTTAAACAGGTTTACATAGAAAGGTGCCTGTAAATCAATAGGTAGCATACAATTTAGTAACAATGTCACCAAAAGGTTTTTTTTTTAACTCAAGCAATACCAGATGTAGAAATAGGAATATTCAGGAAGTATAGGATTCCTCAGACAGCTGTTAGTTCCATTAAGAATGCTAAGTAAATTCATACTGACAGTAAATAAGATTTATTTTTCCCTTATAGTCAACAACTGCTAAGGGTTCGGGATTTATTTTTTAAAAAAAGACTTGTTTGCCACATAAGTATTTGCTGAGATTGATAGAAGGACCCATATAGCTCCCATGATAATTTAAGGAAAAGAAAGAGGGTGGGAATTAGTGCACAAATGACCAAAACATGAGAAGACAACTAGGGAAACATGGGAAATATAGGAGGGGGGATTATGAAAGGAGACCACCCTGTTAAAATATTGATATGAGAAAATGTCAGCCATTCATCTTTCTAGAATGTATTTGCCCATACAAGTTACACCGCACAGTCATGCTTTATGCTGGCCTGCTGAATATACTGAATTGAGATTAGAGTGACCAAACTATATGTTTATGCTGGAATCAGTTTATATAATAAATGATGGTAAACCCTGCACTGTGTTGTACCAATATACCAGGCAGGTGTTGCATACCAAAATGCTCTCAAAACAAAAACAAAACTTCATGCACAGAAAATGTATCAGGTGAAGAGGTTCAGCATCACTCATCCTGCTTTAGGCAGTACACAGCCAGAGTAGCTAGGTCTTGGCCCCAAACCAGAAGCACAGCCTTAAGGCAGTCTAGAATCCAAGCACAGTGTCAAGCCTCAAGGAAGGGTCACCAGAAAGTCTAAACACAAGGTCCAGTGAAGCGCTAGGTAGCCATGGGAAACACAAGACTGGTATCTGAGGGTCAAACTATACAGTATTTTTTTATCATGTAGTTGCAGAGATGCTCCCTCAAGTGGAGAAAGATAACATGATCATCACAGCAGGAGACTTGCCCCACAGGCTCCCTGCATTTAGCATGCTTTGTTTTGTACTTGAAAAGGAAATATAAGATTAATCTGCAAATTTGATGTCTGAGATACATATCTCTTAGAAAACCCTGTTCTAGTTGGGAAAATGAGTAATCACAGGGAATATGCATTCCTCTAAATGTGTAGTTTGACTCTCAGGCTGATACATAGACGTTGTTCCAAAATGCTGTGCCCAGAATAGGAGGCTTTTAAGTAGGGACATGCGGAGTCCCACACAGAGCACAGCTTCAGGCCATCACTATTGACTGAGGGAGGGCAAAATTGCCATCTTCCACAAGAGCCCACAATCTCCCTGATCTACCTCAAGTCCCCCCTCCACCACCACCAAATGGGTTGCTTTTCTGTCATCTTAGGCTTCCAGCAAGTGTTTGGTATTGCTATTTGCAGTCTGGAGTAGGCCAGTTCAGCATATGATTGCACCTGGATAAAATGTATAGGCTGTATAAAATAGTGCTTGGTACTATTACATTGAGATCAGAATTTACAGTTTATATCAATTTCAGCACAAAAGCATAACAGAATCTAGTGCACAGCACTCAGAATTGTTTTTATTTTCTCTGTACATATAGCGTTCCTGCAAGTCTGTAATTCTAAGGACACATTTACTTAAAGGCATTTGTCTCTAGCTTGTGCTTTACAATGCATCCCACATATGGATATCCCAGCTGCATTGTCTTACTCCTTAAGCAACACCTAAGTGTCATAGCACTGTGATGTTCGTTTCTAGGTCATGCCACTTTCTTTATGCACCATGAGTTTTATTTCAACATTTTTTCTTCCAAGTTGAGCCAAGTCGTCAAACAAAATATGTGTGATGGACTACTGCCCTTACTCTTCTTTCTCCCTGTTATGTGACAGACCTTTTAGCTATTTGCCCTACTTTTAACCAAGGTTAGCTGATTTTGAATTTTTCTTTTGAAAAAGAAAAGCTGTGATGTAAATATAGTGAAAACTATTTCCCATTTTAAAGCAGTATTCTAAATCTTCAGAGCATTCGTGCCCTTTCAGCATTGCACATTAAAGAAACATATTGACCTGAATCCCATTAGCTATACCTGCTAACATTACTCAATCACTGTAATTCTCAATGGGTTATGCAACCTGGCGCACAACAGCAAATGCCTATGCTGACTTCTTAACTTGTGGCAATTCACCACTGAAGTTTATGCCAACTGAATTACACTGGCAGAAACACCTAATAGGACTCTAGCCACTAACTTGCAACTATATTAACTTGAGGATAAGCCTCATAAAACTGGACTAAATGTAAAGCTTATTCACAGAAGTGAATAGTTCACACGTTACAGTAAAGCATAGTTTAGCAAGATGTGTGGAAGCAGGAAGAGTCAACATGAACCTTAGGCTCCAAGACAAGAGGAAAACTTCAGTAATTTCCATTCCTAATGCTCAAGTTTTCATAAGTGTCAGCTCATCATATCATCCAAACCAGAGACTGGATTTTATATATTAAAAAAAACCCTCATGTGAACCTCCCAGCAAGCCAGCTTCAAGTAGTGAGCCCAGAATCTGAACAAGAATTTGCTGTGCAATATGATCCCTAATTCAGATGACACGAGAAGATGAGATTCAGGGAAAGCAAACACAACCAAAGTCTTCCTCTTGCATGTGCAGCATGTGCAGCTCACTTCCCTTCCCCAGTGGTATATCCTGCCACCAAATAACAACCATCCTTAACTCGTTCACCATATTTGGGGTTGTTGATTCCGTCCTCCTTACTTTTCTCTTTCTTTACAGTTTAAACAGAGTTCTTTATAGCCAGATAGATTAAAATGGATGCTTTCTTATATAAAACTTAGACTGAAAGTACACTATAGTTCCACAGCCTTTTCATAAAAACAGACCCACCAGGACAGCTCTGAATTATCTCAATGCTCTCATTCGTTTCTCTCACTACTTTCAATCTCTCTCAGTCTCCCATTTCACTTTAAAGTCATGTAATTGAAACCCCATTTTAGCTCTTTCTGTCTCTAACTCAAACCAAAGCCTAACTGAACTGAACTAAACTAAACTAAACTAAATTAAGTTAAATATACTTCTCCTTATATTATGACTGCACGAGGGTGCAGTGATGTTACTGTGCAGAACAAATCAATATTTCTAAAATTTCTAAAAATGAGGGCAACCCAAAAGAAAAGATGTATAACTTTTAAACTGGACTTCAGATCAGCACAAAATTTAGCACAGATGTAGCAGATAGTCTGCTCTTGCGCCCTGCCAAATTTAAGGAAGTTTGGGTAAACCATTTTTAGGTTATGATTTTTTTAAAGTAAAACTGCCCCCCCAACATTCAGAAACAAGCAACCTTAAAAGTCCCCAAATTTAAAACAGATCAAATAAGTTGAAAAGACCAGTCTTGCTTATCTTCAAAGATAATGGTTGACCCCACTCACTTTTTTATTTGGAAGGAATCTAGGTTGCAGGGGCTGAAATGTTGATCCTCAAAAATGGCCTTTCAAAAAAAGGAAAAACTGCCATGTTGTTATAGATTGAGAGTTCATTGAACAGGTTTACCAGTAAGAGCAGATACATTGTTACAGCTTTGTGGCCTGGGAAGGGAGATGCTTGAAGGGCAATGAAAGGTCACAGAAAGAGACAAAATACAAATTTCCTTTGAAGAGTCAAAAAATAGGCTTGCTTTAAAGAAAGTAATGGAGTGGTAGTCCTTCAGAAAGGGATAATTTTGCCATATATCTCCATGGAATCAGCATACAATTTTGTAAGATATATTCAAAATATTTGTGCATTACAAAAGCTCAGAGCAGTTGCATTTGTCCTAGCCCTGAGTGCTTTCAGTAAATATTATCTCAAGATTTCTGAAACCAGGTTTCTGACACCAGTCCTCAAAGGGGAAATCAGCTCCAGGTCTGGGCAACCTGAACTTTTGAACCTGCCTATCAAGACTCAATTAGTCGACTCTCTTTTTAATTCCTTCCTGGCCAAACAGGCAAAGGGATTTTGCGTCTGGTTGTAAAAATGTTTTTAAAGATATTTAAAAATAATAGAAAATAAATATTTAGAAGGTCACCTGTTTAAGCTGTGAAATTACTGTTTTTTTTTTCTTTTTGTTTTTGTTTGTTTGTTTGTTGCTTTGTGGCTGAGGAAGATCTTACTTGACAGCAGCAGAGCTTTGGTGGTCACATCCTGTCATAGTTTCAACCATCTCAACCATCCCAGCTAGTTATGTGCCATCAAGTCACTTCTGATGTGTGGTGATTATATGAGTTAATGATCTCCAAAATGTCCAATCATTAACAGCTCTTCTCAGATCTTGCAAACCAACAACATCTCTCTCTTCCTGCTGCCTGCTCCCCTTCCTAGCAATATTGTCTTTTCCAGTAAGTTCTTCTCAGGTCTCACAAACTTTCTCATGTTAGGCCTTTCTACTCCCCCCGCTTCCCCCCCCCCAGCAATATTGTCTTTTCTGGTCATTTCTGTATTCTCATTATATGTGCATGGTACAATAGTCTCACTTTACTTATTTTTGCTCTAGTGAAAGTTCATGCTTGATTTGATTGAGTACCTATTTTAATTCCTTTCTGGCTATCTGTGGTATCTGTAAGGCTCTCCTCCAACACAACATTTCAAATGAACTGATCTTTGTCCCTGTCTTTCTTCACTGTCTTTCACTGCCTAGCATCGATAATGGACTGGACGAGGGCCAATAAACTGAAACTGAATCTAGATAAGACAGAGACCCTACTGTTGGGAGGATCAACAGACTAGTCAGAAGGATACTTACCTGGCCTTGATGGCATTATACTTCCCCTGAAGGATCAGGTTGGCAGCTTAGATGTACTCTTGGATCCAGCTCTCTCTATAGGGGTTCAAATATCTGCTGTGGTCAAAAGTCAGCTACACAGCTTTGATTGTCCCCTGGAGAAGAAATGCCTAACAACAGCAGTTCATGAGTTGGTAATCTCTAAAATAGACTACTGTAATGCTCTCTACATAGGGCTACCCTTGTAGGTTGTATAGAAACTTCATCAGGTCCAAAATGCAGCTGCCAGACTGATCACAAGTACCAGAAGATATGAGCACACGTTCATTGACTCTCTTTTAGTTTCTGTGCCCAATTCAAGGTGCTGATCATGACCTGTAAAACCCTTAAGAGGTTTAGCACATCAATACTTGTCGGAATGTCTCTCCCACAAAATGCTACCAATTCCACCTTCTCCTCACAATTTGTGATGTTAAAAATGGTGGTACCTAAGGAGGCCAATAGAGTTAATATCAGGAACTACACTTTCTCGGTTTTGGCTACTTCCCTCTGGAACAAGGTTTCATCAGGCACCATCCCTCTCAGTTTTTAGGAAATTAGCAAAAACAGAAATATTTAAAGCTGCCTTTTATTAGTCCTTTTAACCACTCACCTGAGATGTCCAAATTTGTTTTACATTTCTTTAATTCCATTTAAATGCAGGTTTTTGAAGTTAGTGACAAAGTTTTATATACTTTATTATATTTATTGTATATTGTATTTTGTATTGCTGACATTAATGTGATTTGATGTGTTGTGAACTGCACAGAGAATGTTTGCACTAATGGACCAGTATACAAGTGGAAATAGATAAATAAATAAAATGTGAACCCCTTCCAGCAGCAGACGCTGAAAGAAAATACCTCTACCTTACAATCATTAGAAATAGTGTGGATCAACTCAATATAGTTATCCTAAAATTCACTCCCTCAGAGAAGCCATCAACAATACAGTTATCATAAGCACTTAACCAGCTGCATCCAAGGAGGGTGGCCAGGAAGAATGGACTGTCAAAGAACACAGAGCACTCTTGTTTATATGCTGGGCTGGAGGAATGGAGTGAAGCTCACTCCACTCAGGTCAGCCATCCCCTGCCAACAGTGAGCTAGAAGGAAGGGGAGCAAAAGTGGCTGGTCTTCCAGTGTGGCCTGGTAGACCACAATGATTCTCCATCTTATTGGGGGCTGGCAGCATGACTCCCTGCAGGCTCAGGGCTGGCACCCCGGCAATAACCGGGGTCATCAGGTAATTCTGTGCTCCTACATTGATTATTGAGTTCATATGCTGACTTGGATAATGAAATTGTCATTTGGTGAATGGATGGGTGAATGAAATAAAATGGCCAGTGTAAGTCCAGTATTTTTATGTTTCTGTATTTTCATGAATGGAGGGGTCCCCCTGAGCCTGTTGATGCTTTTTTGCTCAGTATCTGTCACCTCAGTGAATGATCGTTACTGTAATTCCCAAGCAGTGTACCAGCGATTTTGTTTACAACAAGGAGGCATTACTGTCTTCAGAGTCCCCCTCCTATAGATAAATATAATGGATCAATTGTGCAGTCATGAATATAGGCAACATTAATTTCCATGACTGTGGTGGGGTTGTGTGTGTGTGTGTTTTAAAATAAGGTGCTCACCAGCAGAGAAATCTCTGCTAGTCACATCAATTAACAACCAAGCTCAGATTTTAGTGTTACCCACACAAGCATGTAACTGGCGTGGGAGGCTGTGAAATGCCGTGGAAATTATCCAGACACTCTGTGGGGGTGGGGAGAGCAGGAAGAACACACTCCACTTGCTATTTGCATAAGGATGTTAAGGTGAGAGAACAAGAATAGCCAAGCCCCATGCCCAGGGCATGGCAATCGGACTGAATTAGAGGGACACTCATCCTGAGAATGCTGCCTGCACCACTCATGAGCTGCATATGCTCACAGCCCTTCAAAAATTCTCTCCCATCCCCAAAGAAAGCAGCAGAAAAGTAACTATTTTTGTTTTAACTTTTCCCACTTCTACTTGAAAGAAAATTTCTGCTTCTGACACAAGTTACAACTGTCTAACATATTCATACTTTGTGAGATGCATTGTTATGTTTGCAAATACTTGAAAAATAGAGAATTAATTCAATGTATTCAGAGCTTGGGATTCAGTGTTCATTTGCAATCCTGTGGCTTCAAGAAGATAAATGGGAATAAGTGATTACCACCACTTTTTCTAGTATACTTGATCTTCCTCTTGAAAGTCATCCTACCAAGTCTGGGCAAAGTTAAAATTAGAGGACAGGGCTGGAGCTTTATATATAGCTCTTATATGCACAACCATAACCACTTATTTTCCCATTTTCTTCCAAATTTCTCTTGATTACTGAGTGATTGTAATGTGTTAATGGATATGGTGAAGCTTCTGGCAGCTGCTATGATGTCACTGAACGATTATAAACATTTTATGCACTGACAGAATCAAGAACAATAAAATGTTAGAAGA
This sequence comes from Intellagama lesueurii, assembly GCA_037013535.1. Classification (NCBI taxonomy): domain Eukaryota; kingdom Metazoa; phylum Chordata; class Lepidosauria; order Squamata; family Agamidae; genus Intellagama; species Intellagama lesueurii. Next base: position 135,881,171 of record JBAJHW010000001.1, on the reverse strand, counting down.
TTGTTCATTTTCTGTGAAGAAGGTAAAGGATCCGTTTGGCTGGGATTAAAATTCCTCACAGACTTTAGAGGTAACATGGCAGCTAAGTGTCATGGAACACAGGGATGTCGCGGCTGAAGGAAGTTCACAGGCTGGGAAATAAGAACTTGTGGGGGAATTAAGTAGAGGAGATGGTAGAAACATGGACTGAAGAGCACCATTTTCCTAATTATTTGTTATTTATACTGAGGAAACAACATTATACAAGGAACTGGAATTGTACAGGCATTATACAATGAGCCAAAACAAAACATTAAAAGAGGGATGGCCAGAAGACTTACGCACAGTCTAGTAAGGAACAGATTGTTAAAGAAAGGAGTGGCCACAGGGAAAGCTTGCATAGGGTCTAAGGCAAGCGTGTAGATTCTGTAGATCTTGGGTCAATTTTCTGCCCCAGCTGGATTTTCTCTCTTTTTTTGTTTTTGGTGTTAAATGCTGCTGGAGGGGGCGATGATTTATTCAGAAGTTAAATCTCAGCCCTGGAGACTTCCAGAAGCAGCAATTTTCTCTCTCCCACCCCCACTGTTCTCTCTCTCTCTCTCTGCCAGGGAAAACCAAGGAATCTAAGAGGAATCAGAGAACCACATAAACAGCCTGGCCTACCAAAACAACCATTGATCTCCTATGCTGATCCAAGCAGAGAAAAAGAAAAGATGGGGGGATTTATTTTGGGGGACTACAGACAATGACTCCCAAAATGCTGCAGGGTGGAGAAGAGTTGCAGTAGCTCAAAGAAGGCTCGTTAAAAGAAAGAATGGGTAGTGAGCTAACAAACATCAGTAGGCATAACAAACAAACAAACATGGCTAGTTGTTAGTTACAGTGAAGTGACATGGATGGAAGCATATTTGGGGAAGTGCAACATCACGTGGCTATCAGATTAACACCCTGTTCCTCTTGAGGATGCTGAGCTCCTGTGTTTTGCATTTACTTCTGAAGAAACATTTTATCTAAAACCAATCCTCCCTCTGCATTTTTTTTTTACTCTTGTTCAGCATTTGAAACTTTCAGTGCAATGCTGGATGGATGGTACATTGGAAGCTCATAGGTGTATTCATTCTCTCAAGAGCAACATGTGTGTGTGAGAGAGAGTGTGTGTGAGGGTATTCATAGTGCTGGTAGCTGGTCCTGGTCCATGGAGAACCTGGAGTTCTTGCCTTTGAATAACAAGTGCCTTTGGCACTTGAAAATCCAGAAAGAACAAAGAAAAGGCCATGCGGTCCCTAAGATCACACAAATGTAAGATTGGGTGGGACGTTTCATTGGATCTCTAAAAGTTAAACAAATTGCAAGCTTTCGTGGATAAGATTCCACTTCTTCAGGCTTAGCACAACTCCTTCATGGATAGTGCAGAAAAATTGTAGACAAATAGGATTCTGATCTGTACCTGTTACTATTAGCATCAGGCTTCAGATGATTAAACAAACTGTGTTCCTCACAACCTAAACACAAACAAGGGTTTCCATCTTTCTTTCACACCTATGTATTTGTGAAATATCTCTAATTATCTGAAGTCCTCACATAAGCATAAAATGAAATGCATTTATCATCTTCACCCCCTTTGTATGCAATGCAAACTGTAAAACATTAAATAATATATATGGGACGTATGCCAACTCTGAGTGGCATGGAAACCCTTGAGAATGGTGAATAATATATAAAACCATTTCTTCTTTTTTAGTAGCACATGTCCTGGTTTGTCGAGACTTGTGCTCCCACATCACATTTAGGGATTCACTTTGTCAATCAAACTTTAAAATTTGTTCCTTGCTTTGCCTTTCCTCCTCCCCACTTCTTTATTCCAATCTGTCAAAATCCCAGCTTCAAAGAATGAAAATAAAGCTTACCCTTCCACTGGGGAGGAAAAAGGCTGGCAATTTAAATGAGCAGTAAGCAAGAATCATTAACAGCCACATGATTTCCTATATGAAAGTAACCAATACATAAATAAATGGCACCTTTTGTTGAATTCAGGCATTTAATATCAAAGTTGTGTGTGGTTAAGGAATGAAAGGGCTGCAGTCTCAATTCCAAGAGTCTCCCAGTCCTTTCTCAGTGACTGTCTTGGACAGGTGAGTGCTCCTTTGTTTCATCAATATGTGAAGATTTTAGTCATGTATACTGGATTGCACAATATGGGCTGGCCATTTTGAGTGTGGGGTGTGTCCGGCTATGAAGGATCTTTTGAGGTCAGGAGGAGGAGTAATGTGCCATTTGGCATGCTCCCTCATCCAACCAGCAAACGACCCCTTGTAACCCAATCTGCTGTCAATTAAGCACTTCCCGATTGTCTGTGGAAGTGAAATTATTGTTATTTTTACATTGCTCCTCTCTCCCTCTGTCAGTGCCATTTCTTTTTCTTCCTTACCGTCTCCCTGCTTCCCTTCCCTCATTCTCCCTCCCCTATCTCTCTCACTCTCCCTCAGAATCTGCAGCCACGATGGCAGCTGGGAACTGATGCCTCTCAGCTGAACAGGCTAAACAACAAGTGTGCCAAAAAGAATGCATGCACTACTGCTGGGCCAAAAAGGTGTGCAACAGCTCTTAAAGGGGGATAATAGCTTGATCTAAGTAGAAACACATGCAGACATGGTCTTTTTTCCCAATCCAAACTGTGCCATCAGCAATCCATATATCGTCTTTATATGCTAGTGTGGACACCCTCTATGCCAAGGACAATCAGACCCAGAAAAACTTTAATGTAGATCTCCTGTTGCTGTTTTTCATTTCAGTCCCTCAACCATGGAATACAGGGTGTCAGAATCAAAGCTGCACAAACCACCCATAGCACTCCTTGGACTGGAGTGGTTATTTATTTTTGAGTTTTCAGGGTGGAGGGAGTAAGGGAAAATGCAGGGGCTCTCATAAATAAGAAGATAGGAAGAGGTAAACCCCTCCTTTTCTCACATTTGCCGCTACTCCTGGGCTGTCACCATTGATTTAAAGAAACAGAAGAATGAAGTGGGGGAGAGCTTTGGGGAATGGTGCACTGTGTTAAAGAGGGGAGGAGGAAGAAGGACTGTCAGAAGCTTCCCATTTCCTGAGATTTCAGGGACAAAACCTGATGCTGAGAGGCAGGTCTTTGTGATGTCACAGGAGGTGGGCCTTTATATAAGAACTTCAAAATAATGGGTGTGTGCATGTGTGCATGCATTAAAGGCTGACAATGGAAGTTTCTTGCAACCAGTGATATGTTGGAGCCAGGGCTTGCGGGGGCAAAACCCTGGACTTGCTGCACACTCTCACAATCCCCCATCATCCACCATCCCTTCAAACGTCACTGTTCCCTCTGAATTTAACTGCAGTCCACACAATAGCTGGGAGATAAATGGATTTTCCCAGGACCAGTTATATTGTTGAAAGCAAATCCTATTGTCGCACAAAACATTTGAGTGTGATTTGGTATTGAATAAGTGGTTAAGATCCATTGGCTTTACAAAATTTGTTGATTTGGACCAACACACCTGCCTGCATATTTGGATTTAATTTACATAGCAAAGGGTAGCCTGAATGTTAACAACACCAATGGCAGCAGTCGAGATGATCTACAGGATACCCTCTTGTGCTTACTAGCATTCAGAGAGAGAGACATTAAGCCAGGAAAAATCCCAGAAGCTGACTCCTTTTTTCATCAGTTAACCACCTCTATATAGATATATAATGGAACGGTGAATAAGAGAAGATATAGGAAATAATTAATAAACTAAAACTAAGGAAGACACCAGGAATGGATGGATAGGGGCCAGAGTATTATAATATTTTTACATAAATACTAGTACCTGAATTAAAGTCCCTTTTAAACAAAATAATGGAAGGAGAAAAGATTGTATTATCCTGGAAGCAAGCAATAATTCTATTTATTCTAAAAATGAAGGAAGACCCTACTAACCCTGAAGCTTATAGAATCATCTCACTAATAAATCAGATGCTAAGATATTTATGGTGATATTAGTAGAAAAATGAATATTGTTATTATTAAATATATTAAAGATCAAAGTGGTTCTATGTCAGGAAAGCAAATGGCAAACCTGACTAGGAGAGTGCTAAATGTAATAAATGTAATATCAAAATGAAAGGTAAAGGCGGGTATAATTTCATTAGATATTTTTAAGGTGTTTGTGTGGAACGGCCAAAATTAAAAGTGATAATTAAGGTATTAGGTTTTGGTAAATGTTTTAAAGGAATAATAATCAATTATATTCCAAGAATACCATAGCAGTACTAATAAATGATGGAATAACAGAACAAATATCTCTAAGACTAAGGTATTAAACAAGGATGCTCCCTTTCCCCATTATTGCTCATTTTAGTTATAGAATTATTAGCAAATGTTATTAGAGAAGATAATGAGATTCTAGGTATTGATATTTAAGATAAAATTATAATTAATTTATTTGCTGATACTTATTAACAATAGAAAACCCTTTTAATGTTATGGAGAGGGTAAAACTACGTCTAAAAGAACTTGGAGAGATAACCGGGTTACACATAAATTGGTATAAATCAGAGCTGGTGATGTTTAGCTATAACAAAGAGGAAAGAGAAAAATTAGAAAAGAAATGGATGTTAATATTCAAAAGACTATTAAGCATATAGGTATAAATGTCACAAAGAATTTGGAAAGACTGAAGGAGGAGAATTTCAAAATACTGAAACAAGTAATCAAAAGTTTGAGGATTTAAGGAAAATTGGATTGTCATGGCTTGACAGAATTGTAACATACAAAATGAAGATACTACCCAAGATACATTTTCTATTCATGATGCTCCTGATAAAGATTAATTAAGAAGAGTTAAAAGATTGGCAAAATATGATTAATAAATTTTGTAATGGAGACAAGAAGTCAAGGATTAACAAGAGGACAAGGTATAAATCTCAAAAATTTGGAGACTTGGGACTTCCCAGTTTAGCGCTATACAATATAGCCAATCAATCAAGACATATGGCAGATATTATCCAGCTTGTACTCCCAGAAGTACAAGCTGGATTTCGAAGGGGCAGAGGAACTAGAGACCAAATTGCTAACATGCGCTGCATTATGGAGAAAGCCAGAGAGTTCCAGAAAAACATCTACTTCTGCTTCATTGACTACGCAAAAGCCTTTGACTGTGTGGACCACAGCAAACTATGGCAAGTTCTTAAAGAAATGGGAGTGCCTGACCACCTTATCTATCTCCTGAGAAATCTATATGTGGGACAGGAAGCAACAGTTAGAACTGGATATGGAACAACTGATTGGTTCAAAATTGAGAAAGGAGTACGACAAGGCTATATATTGTCCCCCGGCTTATTTAACTTATATGCAGAATACATCATGCGAAAGGCAGGACTGGATGAATCCCAAGCCAGAATTAAGATTGCCAGAAGAAATTCAACAACCTCAGATATGCAGATGATACCACTCTGATGGCAGAAAATGAGGAGGAATTAAAGAACCTCGTAATGAGGGTGAAAGAGGAGAGCGCCAAAAATGGTCTGAAGCTCAACATCAAAAAAACTAAGATCATGGCCACTGGTCCCATCACCTCCTGGCAAATAGAAGGGGAAGATATGGAGGCAGTGACAGAGTTTACTTTCTTGGGCTCCATGATCACTGCAGATGGTGACAGCAGCCACGAAATTCAAAGACGCCTGCTTCTTGGGAGGAAAGCGATGACAAACCTAGACAGCATCTTAAAAAGCAGAAACATCACCTTGCCGACAAAGGTCCACATAGTCAAAGCTATGGTTTTTCCAGTAGTGATGTATGGAAGTGAGAGCTGGACCATAAGGAAGGCTGACCGCTGAAGAATTGATGCTTTTGAATTGTGGTGCTGGAGGAGACTCTTGAGAGTCCCCTGGACTGCAAGGAGAACAAACCTATCCATTCTAAAGGAAATCAACCCTGAGTGCTCACTGGAAGGAGAGATCCTGAAGCTGAGGCTCCAATACTTTGGCCATCTCATGAGAAGAGAAGACTCCCTGGAAAAGACCCTGATGTTGGGAACGTGTGAAGGCAAGAGAAGAAGGGGACATCAGAGGACGAGATGGTTGGACAGTGTCATCAAAGCTACTAACATGAATTTGACCCAACTCCGGGAGGCAGTGGAAGACAGGAGGGCTTGGCGTGCTCTGGTCCATGGGGTCACGAAGAGTTGGACAAGACTTAACGACTAAACAACAACAAAAATATCTCAGTCCTACACACTACTGTGGTTGAATATAGAAACACAATAATTGCATTGGAATCCTGTAAATATTCCCCTTATACAAGATAATAAAAATACAGAAAATCCCTTTAATTTGGGATATAGAAAAATATTTATCCCCCCAGCCTCCACATTACATTTGGTGATAGAGTTGGAAAAATTCCCAGGAAACCTAAAAGGACTGGTTGAGACTTTATTAATAAAGAGGCAAGTTATTAGAATAAAGGATTGATTGGAAAAAATGATGAACAAGGAGGAAAAAAGAAGTGATGGGTATGAATAAAATATCTTGGTATAATATCTTGGTATACATTTAGAGCAGTAGACAAAAACTGGATAAAAACAAATGATTGTTGTTGTTACATGCCACCAAGTCACCTCTAACTTACTGTGACTGTATGAATGGGTGATCTCCAAAATGTCCTGTCCTCAACATCCCTGCTCAGCTCTTGCAAACCCAAGCCTGAGGCTTCCTTTTTTCACCTTGTATTTGGCCTGCTTCTTTTCCTGCTCCCGTCAAACTTTCCCAGCATAATTATTTTTTCCAGATAATCCTGTCTTCTCATGATGCACCCAAAGTAGAACAGCCTCAGTTTCAACGTTTTGCCTCCAGATATAGTTCAATGTTTTGCCTCCAGATATAGTTCAGGCTTGATTTGATCAAGGACCCACTTGGTCATGTTTCTGGCAGTCTAGGGTATCCACAAAACTCTCCTCCAGTGCCACATTTTAAATGAATTATTTTTTTTTCTATCAGCTTTCTTTACTGTCCAGCTTTCACATCCATACACTGTGCTTGGGAATACAAGGATGTGGATGATCTTGTTTTGGTCTCCAGTGACACCTCCTTACACTTGATGATCTTTTCTAGTTCCTTAATTGCTGCCCTTCCAAGATGCAGTCTTCTGATTCCTTGGCTGCATTCTCCATTTGGACTGGTGACTGAACCAACGTAAATGTAGAGAGTTTACAAAATATGAAGAAATTATATTACAAAAGGAAAGTGAAGGTGAAAACAATATAGTGAAATATATAGTAAGTAAAATTTATAATATATTTTTGGAAGCAGAAGATCAGGAGGACTCAAATCATTATGGGAATTTGGTATGGGAGAAGAAATAAGTACTAGTACTTGGAAAAATATAGGAAATATTAGAATATTGAAATGTATGTCAGTAAGGATAAAAGAGTTAAATTAGTTTGGAGATGGTACTCAACTCAAGTGAAATTAAATCAAATAGATGGTAATTACTCTAAGAAGAGCTCAAGTGGGTGCCAGAAAGTAGGTGCATATTTTCATATGTGGTGTGAATTTGAAAATATTTCCAAATTTTGAACAATTGATTTTTAAAGAAATAAATGAAACAAGCAAACTAAACGATCCATATTTGAAAATCAGGAAGGTACCGTATTTTTCCGTGTATAAAATACTTTTTCCTAAAATCATTAGAGGAAAAATTGAAGGTCATCTTATACACGGAAGGAGGCGGAGGCGGAGGCAAAGGAGCAGCCGCACTCGCCCACCTCTTGTGGCTGCCCATTGACTGCTGCTGCTGCCGCCAGATCACCTCCCCCAGTGCCACTCGTGGGCTCCCTTCGGGCAGGGGACAAGTCGGCGACATGAGCTGGAGGTGAGCCCTGGCAGTGGCGCTGGAGGAGGTGATCGGGGCAGCAGCGGCAGCAGTCAATGGGCAGCCACGAGGGGCGGCCCAGCGCGGATGCTCCTCTGCCTCCTCCTCCTGCTGCCGCCACCACCCAATCAGAGCCCACGAGTGGCGCTGGAGGAGGTGATCATGTGGCAGCGGCAGCAGCAGTCAATTGTGAGAGGCGGAGGCGGAGGTGAAGGAGCAGCTGCGCTCGGCTGCCTCTCGCAGCTGCCCATTGACTGCTGCTGCCACTGCCTAGTCACCTCCTCCAGCACCACTCACGGGCTCCCTTCGGGCATGGGACAAGGAGGCGACGTGAGCTGGAGGTGAGCCCCAGCAGTGGCACTGGAGGAGGTGATTGGGTGGTGGCGATGGCAGCAGCAGGAGGCTTCCAAATTTTGAACAATTGATTTTTAAAGAAATAAATGAAACAAGCAAACTAAACTATCCACATTTGAAAATGAAGAAGGTACCGTATTTTTCTGTGTATAAAATGATACTTTTTCCTAAAATCATTAGAGGAAAAATTGAGGGTAATCTTATACACGGAAGGAGGTGGAGGCGGAGGCAAAGCAGCAGCCACGCTGGGCCGCCCCTCACGGCTGCCCATTGACTGCTCCTCTGCCTCCGGCAATGGTTGAAATTGGGGGTCGTCTTATACATTGGGGGGGTCGTATACATGGGAAAATACAGTAATTGGCGAATAAAAGAATTAATTTCCAATTTGTTAACAGTGGTGAGTTTGATTATTGCTAGGAATTGGGAAACAATTTATAATTTCCAGTTAATGACTGGTATAGGGACATTTGGGATACAACGATCAATGATAAGCTTATATGTAATTTTAAGAAGGAGCAAAGAGGCAAAGATGAATTTATAAATGGAGAATTTATCAATCAATTATCAATTTATCAATTAAGGGGGAAGGGGCAAAGCCCATTGCAAGAGTGAATACAATTTTGAAAGAGAGGTGCAGCTCCAGATGGGTAAGCAGTATAACTTGTTACTCCAAAATGGTCCTCACGGGGGGGGGGGGGGAGCACTGTCTATTTAGATATTTGTTTATTAAGATATTCTTCTTTTCTCTTTTTCTGTTTGTTTTTAATGTACAAATTAATATATATATGAAATTGAAAGCAAAAGATTGCTAAACACATGATACAACAAAAAAATACCTAGCTGATGGGCTATCCAGCTTCATGGGTTACTGGCAGTGCATCCAAACACATGCCATTAACAAGGATTTGTTCTGTACTGTATGCATACACAACGTGTCAAAGTGACACATGTACTATGCAAGATATAGATGATTAGTATTTAGGACTGATCTGACAAATATTATGTTCCATTATCTTTTTGTAAGGTAAAGGTAAAGGTTCCCCTTGACAATTTGTCCAGTCGTGTTCGACTCTAGGGGGCGGTGCTCATCCCCGTTTCCAAGCCATAGAGCCAGCGTTTGTCCGAAGACAATCTTCCGTGGTCACATGGCCAGTGTGACTTAGACACGGAACGCTGTTACCTTCCCACCGAGGTGGTCCCTATTTATCTACTTGCATTTGCATGCTTTCGAACCGCTAGGTTGGCGGGAGCTGGGACAAGCGACGGGCGCTCACTCCGTCGCGTGGATTCGATCTTACAGCTGCAGATCTATAGATCTTACAGCACAGAGGCTTCTGCGGTTTAACCCGCAGCGCCACCACGTCCCTGTCTTTTTGTAACTGCCTTTAATTACTCTCTAATAGAAAAGTAGGCTGCAAATAATAAAAGAAGATAAAAGAAAGTAAGGCGTTACTGTTTTACCTGCTGTCTGAAAGAACAATTCACACATAAAATAAAAGAGGGGTATGTTGGGGAAGAGGTTGTACCACACCCCACTAGGAAAACAATAGGTCATGCTTGCAGATTCTGTTCCTCCTTCAAAAAGAAAATGAAACTAAATTCTGACCCCCTCCCCATTTATACTGGCTAAATTCAATGGATAAAGCAAATCCAGATGGATGGAGAAGACCTGCCTGCCTTGTAGTTGATAGCAATGAGAAGCCTCTCCAACAATAACAACAAGAACCTTGAGTCAGCTCTAGTGTAGTTGAATAGAGAAAGATTCTAACCCAGAGTTTTTGAAGAGAAACGCTCAAAAGTCCTGCGCTTGGAAGAATGCATCATTTTGTTCATTTGTTTTTTAAAATCTCAAATTATTTCCACTCTGAACATGGGGAAAACAGGGAATGTGGGTAAATTCTTAACAAAAACAAACTGAAACAAAATTCCCACTCATCTCTAATTTTCACATCAAATCCTCTTCTTTGTGACGATTACATTTGTGAAGAAACTCTTGACATAATTGGAAAATGCCTTATTTATTTATTTATTTATTTTACAATGACTTGGATCTTAATCAGCTTCAGAACGCTTCCTGTCAAAGAGCAAAAAAAGACCAGCTCCAAGCTAGTATATGGACTGCATAAATGGACCGTTCATTCTAACAGTTACGCAGTTAGTCACTGATACATTCAAAAACAGAAAAAAAGTGTGACGATTGCCTGCAAGTCATTATTCTTGCTAATGAAAAATAGTGCATACAGATAGAGTGAAAAGATAATGAGATCCTTGAATGTTAATTTGCTTGACTTTTATGTTTGCATTTGGATTTCAACAAATAATGAGACGATCAACACTTGCATGAGATTCTGGATTACAGATTTAAGTTCACAATGAGAAAAGAAGACTATGAGAGACATATTACTTTGTACAGATCAATTCTACAAAGATTTACTTGGGAAAATGTCCCACTGATTTAAATGGAATTTATTTTGCAATCTGGCAACCTGAAGCTGCAGAGCTGCCACAGCTGCTACAGAACAAACAACTTTTCTTAATTTTTTAAATAAAAAATTATGTTTCTGGACTCTTCTTCCTGGGATGGCTTATATAAATATTTCTTCATATTTTATTCTTATAGACAGGAGAAACTAGATATAGTGACTGACTGAAGATCATTACATTTTATGAGTGTGTGGTGATTTGAACTCAAAACCTTCAGGTCATCCTTTTGGTTTCCATATCACTGCCTCTCAAAGCCCAGTCGAAGCACTGGCTATTATTGAAATTACGAGTAAGTCAACCAGATACCCAGTGAATAAAAATCTTGTCGGTGAAGGTTTCTACTCTCCATCATAAAAGCACAACTAGAGTGAGCCACTTACACAATACCAAACAGTAGGACCAAAAAGGAACTGATTTATATAAAACTGTATACCATATATGAATAAATTCAAAGTCAGACACGGTTTTTGTTGTTTAAACAGATCTACAATGCTTCTCATCTGAGTGGGGAAAACCGTGACAAGTTAGCTTAAATACCTACTGAATCTGCCCGCCCAATGCTTTTTGAAGGGGATGGGCAACTTCAAGTCTCTAGTCTCTCTCCTAAAAACATGGACTTGGGAGCTTTTCAAGATGAAGGACGCATATTCCTTTCAATCAAGGACTGCCTTCCCTTAAAAAAGGACATATAGCAACCGTATCTATGATCCTACTTAAGGCCTATAACAGGTACACAAATTGCAGTCATAAGAACACATGTGGTCCTCAGCTAATCTGTATGTGCTTCCTGAAGCTAGCAAGACCCACCCGCTTTCACCCTTGGCTCAACCAATCAGTTCTCTGTGGCCCTCCATAAAGGAGGCATATGAGAAGGAGAGTCTTTTCCAGTGAAAAGACATGATATACCAGAAAAGACTAGAAAAAGTGGGAAGTAATAGGAAAAAAGGAAGACCTAACATAGTAAGATGGTTGACCCAGTAAAGAAAGCGATGGCATTGAGCTTCAAAGCCCGAGCCTTTTAATGATAGGGCCTTTTGGAAGTAATTACTCTGTTGGGTTGTCATATGTTGGAAACAACTTGAAAGCACATTGAACAAAAACTAGCTCTCTAGCTTCTGAGATGGGTGTTTACTGGCTGTTTATTTTGCTGCTAGTCGTGCAGAATAAGAAGCAAATTGACAGTTGGGGGAGTACGTTGAAATACGATGAGGCAATGTGTGTATGCTATGATGTGCATACATGCATCTGTGGCCCCAAGTCCATGACCATCACTACACGCAAATATGTACAAATATGCACATAGTCTGCACACATAAGATAAACACAAATATACATATGTACATTCTATAAATGTATAAATATACACACATATAAATATATGCATATGCACATAAACAAACATACATATCACATTTAAGTAAATACGCAATCACAATATTGCTGTAACTTTTTTTGTACACCATCCTTTTATAGCAAATCCACTTGCTTTAAACAGATGGTCTTATCTTTCCCCCCTTTATTGTAGCTGATTAGGATTTGGCTTCCCCTACAATGTATGTATATATGTGTATGTGTGTGTGTTTGTATAATATCTGGGTTGGTAACAGAACATATATTTATGAAACGGAGACAGGGAGAAGGAGAGGTCATGCTGTGATTATTGTATAATACTATTCTTTCTTCATATGAACATAATACTTGTTAGTATACATTATATACCATGTAATACATACAACACAAAGAGCAGTATTCAGTGGGAAATTAATTAAATGATTAATTAATTTGATCATAAACACACCATGAGCAAAAAAATCTGTACAAATATGAAATCCTCCATTATCCATTTGGTATATTTTTAAAGGCTATTTTTTAATTTCTTAAGGTGTGTGTCTGGGTCTCTCTGTATATACAGAAAGATGAAATGCTGTCACTCAAAATGAATGCATATTTTATACAAGCTTCCCCCCCAATTCAAATCTAGTATATTTAATGTGGCTATAATTATTAAGTTTGATTATTTGCGAAGATTTTTCTGCTTTTTCCGCGGGGGGGGGGGGTTCCCCCCTGTATTTCGATGGCACACACACATTTTCAATCATGTCTTAATTACTTTTAAAAATGCTGCACTGGCTTAGGGACAAGACAGATAACTTGTTAAGCATTTGAAAATTTCTGAGCTGTTTCCTCAGTTCTGGCAGTCAATACCCAAGTCCAGATTGTAACCTCCTTTCTGTCTCCAAAGCCTGCCTTGGCTGCGTGTCCAGTGAGGGATTATGGATTTAGCAAGGAAGGTAAGTGTGACTGCAAGCATTGGCTCACCATCTGCTCCCCAGCAGAGCTTGGGCCAACCTGCGTAGCCTGCAGCAAGACCAGGGCACTGTTCTCAATCCAGCCCTTTCCAACCTGGCTCAAGAAACACATCACATTCAGTCAGATGATTAGGTCTAAGTAGTCCATATGTAACAGAATATTTTTCCTAAATACCAAAATGAAAACAAAATGAATGCCATCCCCCTGCACACACACACACACTTCCCTTGCTCAATACATCAAGTTTTACACAAATAAATACTCTCTTAAGGTTTATGCAAATTACAGAAAAATAAAACTATGCATTATTTAGCAGTTCTTCTATTTCAAGATCTAACAGACTTTATTCACAGCATGTTTTTCCCTAGTTTACGTTGGCCTTCTTTTTTTTATTCTATTTTTTAATTCATCTCTTTAAATTATTCCTTTTTAAATCATTATCTTATGTGTCTTCATAGATTTTCACGCATTAATCTATTATTAATATATGTTTTTTTGCTATATGCAACTTAATCTTAAATTGTTTAAATGTCTTTTAAGTATAAACACTTATCCAAGGATTGAGTTTAGAATTCTCTGCTCTTTAACATTGGTGGAGTATTTCAGTTTGTAACTAGTGACCTTGCTAAAAAAAAAAAAAAAAAAATCCTTTGCAAATATGTCGTTTTCTGTTGGAGATACTTTAGAGAAAATAAGCATGCACCATATGTAGAAGTAACCAGAACAGAAAAGGGTTTTTAAAATCTGGTAGTGTATTTTTTAAAATGCTCTATTAAAAATGATGTATTATACCTTGAAACCTTTTTGTTTAGCATATTACATTAATACTATTTCTCCTTGTATACTAAATTTTCCTTATGTCAATTTGGGCCAGGTTTTCTGTTGTTGTTGTTGTTGTTCCTTAAAAAAAAAGGAAGGCTGCTGAAATTACCCTCATTTGCTTTATTGCTTCCTGCAGCCCAGTACTGAATATGAGAATAAGCTGAACAAATGCATGTCCTTTTTTTTTCACTTAAACTGTTGTCTGCTCAGCTGCAAAATGCACATACAAAACAATCCAAAATGGCATAACCTATAATACAGTATATTAAATTACAACATTGGTCAGTAATAGAAACTTATTCCGAAATATGAATTATTTACAGTCCATTTAAGTAATCCATATTCAGGTGTGGCGATGAAAAAAGTGCAACATAAATCTTTAATGTTGACCGGTTGAGAGAGCAGAGATGAGGATTACAGACGTTTTAAGGGGGGGGGGGTTCCTAAACGGATTGATAGAGCCTGCTCAGTGACTCACTGCACTAGCGTGTTTAATAAATTGACGGATGGCATGTCAGGGGTATGAGCTGAAATCCCAGCGTTTCTAACAAGGGTGGGATCTAATATTACTATACCAAAATAAAGGGTTTCTGGACCCTGATGTCGCCGCACACAGTCTCTGCCTCGCTGAGTATATCCTCTAGGTGCTCGGCATGTTTAATTTTAATAGACAAAGTTATCTATAAATGGATTTTAACCCCATAATTGCACCAAATAATTTGCAAGGGTGCCCGTTCTTTCTGAACACAATGTGGAAGCTTTTCTTCTTCTGAACAGCACAGTGGCAGGTCAGCCGGTGTTACCAGCAACACAAAAGCTGTTTTGTGATCCAAACTGTGTTTTCAGGATGACAACGGAGTGGTGAAAAAGACAAATGCTGGGAAGGAAAGGAGAGGATTATATTGCCAGTGAAGGTCCCTCACAAAACTCATGTCTGCTATAAGTACTTTCCATAGTGGGTGGCAAGATTCCTGTATCCGGACGGCCTGCATCCCCCTTTTGTTTCCTGGAGCGGTTACCTATATTAATTCATCTTATAAAGATCATTGCTCTAGAACTAAAGTTTGCATATATTAGGAGGCAGAATTAGCATTGTACTGTGTACAACATTACATACTAACTTCTCTCCAAGCAACCATTAAAGGTCATGTTTTGACGACTGAATGGCATGTCGGCACCTTGGTTCCCTAGGGAGGCATTCCCCAGGTACATGCAAAAGGTTATTAAATTACCTTCCAAGCAACACTATCTCTTTGGATGAAAATAATTACAGGCTTTTAGAGGCATCAAAATGCTTTCCTCCTCCCCCCCCCCCCCACGCTCCTTGTTTTTTAAATAAGATGAAGATGCAGTACCTAATGACCATTTTTGTGTGTGAGTCATAGAGCCTGTCAGCAGTGACAGGACAAATGAGCATAATGGCATAGCTTAAAGGGGAAAGGTTCATTTTAAATAGTGACAAATAATATTTAAATGGCATTGTTGGAGACCCATCATGCTTGCAAAATGTAGTTTGTATCTCTTCTTCATCCTTTAAATTCATCACTGTCAAAGGGTATTAGCTGTTAACATGCAACATCAGGTGCCGATATAATTTTTAACTATTAAACAGGGCCATAAACCAAACAACAATGCATCTTGATTGTTCCTACATTTTGTGGTACAATAAATAACAGTGTTTTGTTTTTTTAAAAAAATCTAATTCACACTTTACTCTACTGGGCTGCATTTTTGCTACATAATGAAGGTATTTGCAAAAGGAAAAAAAAAAAGGGGGGGGGGGAGGTTTCAGTGTGTGATACCTCAAATGCTTCTCTTGTCCCTAACATGCTGAAATGGAAATGAATTTCTTTGTAAACTAATGTAAATCACAGGTTTGATGTACCATAGGCAAAATAATCAGATGCTGTAATTTGGTCAAAACAGCCATAAGAAACAAATACAGTACTATAGAGAGAGAAAAATCTTCACTTAACAGGCATCATTATAAAAGTAATGCATAAGGCACTCAACAAACAGTGTATATTCTAAAGTGTTTGTTCGGAAATGTAAGAATGCACCAGCATAAGACAGTTATGTCACTTTTAGAAGTTCCTCAAACATATATAGACCTTTGGTCTAGGATGGGCGGGGTAGAAATTCAATAAAATAAATAAATAAAAATAAATATATCAGTACCTGTTTTTTGAAAAAAATACAAAAAGAATATAAACTCAAACCATGGAAGGTAATAAAACGAAGAGTGTTCAGAATTCTAGAATTTTATACAGAATCTCATAATTCTTGCATAATTTTGTGGTTTTCATCACATTTACGGCTTTTTTATTTTCAGATGACTTAAGCCAAAAAACTGAGACAGTTTCGCGTACCTACGAGTTGTTAAAAGTTATAGCCAATTTTCTGGAAAAATTATGCCAGCTAAAAACACCACATTAAATATTTACCCTGTTGGATGTTAAATTTTTACATATTGGACTATTCAAAATTGGCCTTCACTTTGAAATTGTGAAATGGAAGGGATTGCAGATGTACAAGAATAAATATAAAAACAAATGAGTTTGACTTGAAGTGTTGCCGGCTTTCATAAACATGCTACTGCAATAACATGTGACATTAATATTTAATTACAAAAGCACGGCTGCAAAATCTTTGAAATTAATGTTTTGCAAAATTAACATTTCCGTGCACAGCAAGCAAAGTCGTTCCAAGGCGCGACTGTGATTAACAATGCCATTCACTTTACATATTATATTAATATATTATTCAAGCTAAGAATTAACACCTTCCTAATTTAAATAAGGTGCTACATATCATGATGAGCTAAAATGCTTTGCTTAAAATGGCCCGTCTGATTTTAAGCAATCGGTGTTTTATCACTTAATATTGTTATTGAATACTCTTGGTTAAAAAAAAAACACAACCCAGTACATAGCCTTCTTTGTACTTTAATTTTTCAAAATGAAGACATATCATTAAATGAGTGACTTCGAATTCTTGAATCCTTATACCACTTGTTCTAGCTTCTGCATGCTGGTAACTGTGTAACCTAACTCCAGCATTCTGCCTAGGGCTATTCTAATGATGGCACAGGGTCCAACCCTGCTTTCCTTTCAACCCAACAAGAGGGCTCACTTTCATTATAAGGTTGCAACCATAGTCTGCCATTATAGTTCTTGAGTGACTGCTTAAAAGGGCCACCAGCAGTTCCTGATATAGCAGTTCCATTAAACAGGACTAAAGATGGTACACATCTGGATTCCTAGTATTACTTTCTCTCCAATAATAACTGGTCACATTATTATAGGGAACTTTCTATTTGAAGAGTGATGCTGAAATGAATCCCATCCCAATTCTTATCAGGGCTTCTGTCCCCCTGCCCCACGTTGTTTCTGTTTCCACTTCTGCGCCATCTTTTTCTTTCACATTAACATATCCTTGTACTTCTTGCTTCATAACAATCAGGCATCATATATTGAATGTGATAATGTCACACAGCTACATTACAAGATCGGATCTGGATATGTGATGATATTACTGACGAAAAACAAAGCCATCTTATCACTGACAAGCAATAATTCCTGCATTAGTCAGATTGGTAATTGTTTCCCTTATTCTGTATTTGCAACATGATGAGTTCTTATAAGATTATTTGTTTCCTGATGGGACATGCCATCTTGACACACTAAGACAGCTTGTTGAGAAATCACTGATACTTTCAGTATGAGAATGAGATGGGAGGGAGAGAATATCATTGAGTTTCTGCAATTTATGCAAATTTCGCAAAGAGAAAAGTTGATTCTCCCCCCCCCCCCTTTTTTGGGAAGCAAGACCAAACACAATGGACTGGACGATTGATCAAAAAGATGCAAGCAATTCATCTAATGCTTAAAATTCCATACAACAACACAGTAAATATCCCTATTTTGTGCAACTGTGCAACCTACACAAAAAACATCCACATGAGTTCAAGAATTCTTGCCGATAATGGGGAAAATATTTCTCCACAATTTTCAGATAAGGAGAAAAATCTGAATTGCACATTCTTGCACATGAGAACAAGACAAATAAGGATTTACATACCTACTTATAGTCTTGATACAAATCCTCCCATGCATCCCCCACCATGCAGCACAGTGTAATGTTTTACTCCTTCTTTCATCTCTGAGATGTCACTGTCCTTTAAACCTGAATTTCTTTGCTTCCTAAAAATAATTTACTTCACTCTAACACAGAGACATGCAAATACTTTAACATTTTCAGATTATTATACATATAATTAATGAAAACAGGGGGGAAAAAACTCTGAGAAATTAGCAAGATGAAGACAATGAGAAGATTCAGTATGCTTACAAAAATATGCTTGTTCTCTCTGTCTCTTTCCCAAAGTTTGATATTGGATCCATTTTCCATTCACCTTTAGGGGCACAGAGGCACTGCCTCCATTTTGCCATCTGCAAATGTACTTCATGCACACAAACATGGTGTTACAGCCCTCCCCCAAGCAGGTCCCTCCAGGAAAGTGTTTTTTTAACAGTTCCTGGACGTCCCAAACCACACAAACCACGAATTGTACAAATCACCAACACCAATAATAGTTCAGCATTTAGTCCACATGGGCCAGGAGGCAAGAGGACTACTGTTGTGCAGAAACAGAGCTCTAAGTTATTGCAAAGGAGAGCACCTCTTTCTTTGAGGACATTTCACATTGCTTACTTCTTGGTTTATGGTTGTTCAGCGCACCATCTGGGCAACTCCAATGGATATGGATGCAAGCAAAGTATACAAACCCTAATGCTTTTCCAGCAGTTCTGTCAGTTATTACTGGTTTGTATGCACTCCAAGATAGAGATCCTACATTTTACAGGAAAAATAGCTTTGATAATGCACTTGGTTCTGTTTTCAAAGTATGTCTTTTTTCGAGAATACATATGTCTTTTTTCTTTTGATCATGTAAGTGAAAAAGTGGAAGAACTGTATCAGAATGTTAGGTCCCCTGCAGCAAAACAGTAAGCTGACCATGTTGCCCCCTGCTCTTTTCCCCCACAAAAGAATGACTCAAAAATTGGCAGTGACAAATAAAAAATTGGTGTCAACCTGTGGTGGCCAACTTAAGGTCCTCCAAATATGGTTGGGCTGCAGCTCCCTCAAGCTCTCACCACTGATTTTTTTGTGGTACTATTAAGCTTCTCCATTTTGTACGATTATGGAGAACAAGGAAATAACTGTATGCAATTAGTCTTCTTTCTTCTTGATCAAGAAAGTAGAAAGCACAAAGAGCCATTTCAGAGGACATTTCTGCGCTGATCTGGTTTGTTGAGAGGAGGGGAATGATGAAGGAAGTGAACACTTCTCCCCAAATCCTGTGCACATGCCCACAACCATATTTATATGGGGGAAAATCCAAATGCAGCCTAGGTACATCAATCCCAAACCAGGTTGAAATATCCTCTCCAATCTTCACTACCCCATGTATGGAGGTGAAACAATGGGAAGAAGCACCGTTGTTTCATGGTTTTCCAGGAAGCTTTTCTCCTAGCAATTTGAAACTACTTTTGTTTCCCTACCAGAAGTTACCAGAGTGATGCTACATGAAGCATAGCTGAAGGAGGTGCCTACGTAATGAAGGAACATTGATCTGACTAGGGACTAAAAATGCCCCCCCCCATACCCCAGAAACCTTTGTGCCTCTTTCCTTTAGTTGCAATCAAAAAGATAAAAACCTAGTCTAGTAATCTGAATATTTGGTTAACATCCTCCTTTACTTTCCATGAGTGAAGTATTCACCAAATGCCATAACACTGTCCCGTAGAGTTTACTGTGATGCGCTATCATTGCTAAGTCATAATGTATGTATGAATTTAAAGAGGTCACTGTATTTCCAACAGTGTCCCATTATGTTGCCTGAGGACCTTGAGCAATGTACAGGTTAATCAGATGGATGCAGAGTGCAAGGCAGGCCACAATGTAATTTAATGTATCCACTATTGCCTTCTCCTTTGTACCAGGAGACCTAAACTGCTACAAGCAATTTATAATAACCACCATGTGTTGTCAAGTTAATTCTGACTTATAGCACATCCTTTTCAAGGTTTTCCCAGGTAGAGAATACTCAGAAGTGGTTTACCATTCCCTTTTCTCTGGGGCCATCCTGTAGGTTCCTCGTGGTACAGTTAAGAAACAAATGGTTTAAACTTCACTCATGTCCCAGCTTAATACAAAAGATTAGTTACTACTTTCTGAGAAGATATCATCCTGAATGGTTAAGAACTCATGAAGTTAGAACTCAAAAATGAAAGTGTTTGCCTAAGATTTTTCTACTTACAAAATCAATTAAGCCATACCTATTGTTTTACTGGAAATAGCATTCTGTAAACTTTAACAATAAAATAAATCCCTTAACAACAGACTAGAATAAAATAAAATAAAATCTGTAATAACCACATAGGATGTGGTTATCACTTTTGCTCTCTGGCTTGTTGTTTACAACTGTCAATAGTAAAAGTTAATTTACTTTTATATTTTGTAATTATGCAAAGTAAATATCAATATAGACAAACTAGGCAGAAGTCCCAGACAACTGACATTGTGAAAAGAACCAGTTTATGGAAACTCTGCCATGAAGCTTAAAAAATGCTAAAAGGAAGAAGTTTATTTTTACATAACTATTTTCCCTTCCTCCTTCTGCTGCCATCAAAACTATAGTTTTCTGTCTGTGCTACTTCCATCTTTTGGATAAACTTTACCGAAAAGCAGCTAATGCTGATGGCGAAAATGAAGGCTGGGCTTTTAAGAGAGAACACACATATTTTTAAAGTTGGTTGAGCGATTGGTTTTGGGTCCTAGACCAAATTCTCACTGCTGTGAACTCACACTGCCTGATGATGCCAGGAGCATGGCCATGCCTATCATGTCAAAGGCAAAGCCATACCCCCTAAAATCACAGCCTTCCTGGTCACATTGCTGTCTGGGGCTTCCAGAAACCTAGCTTTGCTGCAGTGGGTACTTAATCTGAGGAAGTTTTGTGGGCCTTGCACTTTTCTTCATAGGCTAGAAGGTGAGGTAGATAAAGTCATTTCTGAGTTCCAGATCCTGTCTGAATGCTCCTGCAGCTGGTTCTTGGCTCTTGGCAACATTGCCCACACAACAGGAACACAGGACAGGAGAAGACTCCCTGCTGTCATCTTTGATTGTAGATTAAGAAAACAGTAGTGATTGCCCGATGTACCCTCTCAATGCCCATGAGGCTTCCCAAACAATTAGAAGGCTATGTGGGGCAGATCCCCTCTCCTCACAATGGGAAGATCAGGAGGTTGGAGGAATCCCCAAAGGGGATGACCACTTTATAGACCAAATTAGGCCTGGGGGCAAAACATCCCACTCCCTTGTTTTAAGAAGCATTTGACAGTGGCAGACTCAGGTAGTATCAGCTTCAAGAAGCTATAAATACTTATTCCTCCATAGCTGGGGAAACTACTCATAATTGGCACCACTACCTCCTCTATGGGTTCATGGGGCATAATGTGTCCTTTCAATCCTTTATAACAGATACTGGATGCTCAGATCGTACAATTTAATAAGAGTGATGTTCCACAAGTCAAAATTAATGAAGAATTGTATATTTGAGGAACTGAAGAACCTGCTGCAGCACATTGTTAAATAAATTCTGATGTTGCCTAGTAAAAAAAAGAATACTATTCCAGCAGTTGTAATTCTAAGGAGTTCATGACCCTGCAAGCTCTTCCTTGGATTTTGCACCCACACAGTCAACCATGTGCCCAGCTTCTCAGTGTGATAAGCTCTCAGTCTCTACTCTCCACACTTACACTAAGATTGTGTGGGAGATGTTACACTATGAGTAAGCCTTTAACTGACTCATATTGGAAATATTCTCAAGGAAATAGTTCGTGGGGAGGAAAAATAACTGCAGGACTGGCACAGAAAAATATTACTGAAATGCAGCCTCTAACCAGGGCTCAGGCATAATTTGGGGAGGGCTAACAGAAATGTGACACAGGAGATGTACTGTAATCCTCTCCATGCAGTCAACTTCAGGGGCTGAGTATGACCTTCGATTGTAAATCTGACATTAAATTTTCTACATGTCACGAACCTCTTTTCATTTTTCTTTCTTTTCATTTCTCTCTCTTCCTCTCTTCATTTCCTCTTTCCCATATTATATGGGAATCAAAATGGAGAAATGAGATTACTTTGGGCCTTGTCTGCCATCCCTCTGCTGGCCAACTTTTTTTAGTAGGTGTTGCATAATTAGCTGAATGTTAGTGGGCATCATATACATAGCTCTCAGTCCCATAAGGCATTGGATGAACAACAGAATCCACAGAACCTTTGCACAGTTTGTGGTGTGTACAGTGTGTGCCAGCCTGTTCCCTTTTAAAATCATGCACCAGAGGTCTTCAGAATGTGCCATGCGCTAATTCAACACCCTAGCGCACCTGCATTGTTCTTTAAATCAGGCCCTAATCCCCACCACTTCTTTATTTTTCAGGCAATGAATTCTACCTGAAAATTTGCATATTCAATTAAAATTACTTGAATAATGTCTGTCCCATTTTCTCGTTCCCAGAAGCTCTGGGTATTTTTAAAGACTTTTTGCTTGGTTCGTTTATACACTACATTTGGAGCAAAAGAAAATCACGTTTTTCTGCATTTTGATACTGCCTTACTGGATAGAAAGAATGGCTGCTGAATCTTCTTTGCTGCTACGTGGATGAGGGAAATGGAACCTACTGTGCACAACGATTGCAGATAATATTCCTCTAGCTGTTAGCCATGGGACTAGGTTGAGACTCCAATAACAAGGTAAAAACTGACAACTGTGAGGCAGTGCAATGGATCAGATGACTGGGCTGTCAGGAGATTAACCACTTACAAAATGAAAAAGACTAAATCAATGGAATAGATAAATGACTGCTGGTCATGCTGTCTGGGGGATCATGGGGGTTATAGTCAAAAAAAGTAATTCTTCCAACCTGTGAAAAAAAAACCTAAGTTGCAGTAGGAAGCCTGGTGCTACATCTTTTCTCATTATACACATGTTTTAAAATTATTTGTTCCCAGAGTTGATTGTCTTTTAAAAAAAAAAAAAGTTAGGCACATCCCGAGAATCACAGTGGGGCCACTTTGTTTACCATGGAGAAATGGACTAAAAGTTGCGGTTTGGCTGATTTCGGCCATTATCAGCAGGCTAAACAGACAGTATATGTTGTGTTGTGGCTTACATGTTTGGAAATGTAACTTTTGGAAATGTAACTTTTTGGACTGGAATGTCCAGAAACCAGCAGCCAACATGGTATGATCATTTGCCTTGAGAAATTATAGGAGTTGTAATTGAAAAAGGTAACATTTCTAAACTTTGGCATATTACCCTATAATAGTATAAGCAAGCAGAACACTATGGCAGAAATCCAGTAGTACGTTGCAACTAGAATGGACCTATGACACCTATGACAGTTTCATTGATTCAATGGGCCTCATTCTAGTTGCAACCCACTATTAGATTTTAGCTGATGTGTGCATAAGGCTTTTCACACAACCCCTTTTCTACCTATAGTAGAGAAACAAACATGGTTTGCCCATTCCACATGCCCCAAACAATTTTAAGGCCTGCTCTGACTCATAAACAACAAGCAAAACTGATCCTATCTTGCTGTTACTGGTTGACAAGTGGTTACAACTATGATATTTTGGAAAGGACATCGGATATGTATAGTGTATATAAATAGTGATTAATAAGCCTGCTCCGACATTATAAGCACATCACCCTTATTCCCATGTAAAAGGTGCACTGCAGAGTAGCAGCTGTCCAAAGAGAAATAAGGAGGTAAAGTCAGCATCTGCATTGTCTATAAAATCAGAGATAAACATAGAAATTAGACCCGAAGCTAGTATAATTATGCATGACAATAATGAATCAGTTTCAAACTTGAAAGCTCAAGCTGATCCATAAACTGGACCAAAGGCTTGGGTTTATGCACAAAAATTCAGCTCAGGGATGAATGTTTCTAACTCTCTTGATTGCAGCGGGAACTGCACCTTTTTACTCCAAGACACAGCTTGAATTTCTATGCATAACATTTGCTGTAAGTTATTATTATCATTATTTATCATTGTAAACAGAGCTTGGCCATTTTGGGTTTTGTTCCATGGAAAGGGGTGGAAACAAAAATTAGGCTCTTAGTGTTAATCAGTTGCATCACAGCTATTCTCCTTCTGAAACTCAATGCTGTCTTCACAAAATGTTCATTGCTGGACTAGTCCGTGTTGGCATCAAAGCAAGGGTAGATGTATTTACCATTATCAACAACATTGTGGTTCTTTAAATAAGCTCTAATGGTTGTTGTCTGTAGATGCAGGCCTTAAAGAAGATTTTAATTTTCCTTTGTAATTTAACCTTCTACACTGCGTATAAAAACTGAGCTGCATTTTAAACCAGTTTTCTGAAGCAGTGCCTGTGGAACGCAAGATGCCATTCACATACAATGCAATATATTACACATATTACCCAAAGTAGGGAAACACCCTTTTTAAAAAAAATCACATGGTGTTCCAAAGATAACATTTTCCTTTTAATAGCCATTGTGGTGCAGTAGATGGATTATGCCTGGGAGACGAGGTTGAATTCTCTGCTCAGTTATGAAGCTCACTGTGTGACCTGAATCCAGTCACTCTGTTGCACCATCCATCACAGAGTTATTTTGAAATAAATAAACACACACACACACATATCAATCACCCTGAGCTTCCTGAAGGAATGGTGCAAAAAGCTGAGAAAGAAAGGCCTGCCTGGTTATATAGTCCTGGTCTTTATGAGAGGTGTTATTCCCACACATGAAATTAGAAAAGTGATGAAAAATAATTTTGTTGAATGCTTGTTGAATTTGACAGTCTCAACAAAAGCAATCATTTTTGCACTTCTCAAGACTCATTGTGAGAAGTGTACTTTGCTGAACTGAAAAAAAATACGAACATGTTTTAATCAATGGGCAAAAATACATAGCTTTTTAAAATGCATAAATTTAAATACAATTAAAAAAATCTTTCACAACCTATAAAAATTAGGACAAATGTGTATGAATTTCAATATGGGAAGAAAAATCAAAGTCTTGCAACCCAATGAAAAATGATGTGAGGAAAATAAAAATGAGATTTAATTTAATAAAACAAAATTGAAACTGAAAGATCTGGAATATAAACCGAGGTAGTGTACCTATTACTACTGATTTAAGTCTCATTCAAAGAAAAAATGGTAAAATATGAGTAGGCTGTGTGTTATGATGAAATAGTGTGATACAGTGGGTTAATAATTGGGGCCACAGAGAGTCTTGGACCACAGCTCCCAGAAGGACTAGCCAGTACAACCAATTGTGAAAGTTTCTGGGAGCTGTAGGCCAAGAACATCTGGGGCTCCAGATGTGGGAACCACTGGCATAATATATGCAGCTTGAAAACATGTGCACCCCTTATGAGGAGGGGATTTGGAGCATGTATGTAGCTACAGAAGCAGGGAATCATTCTTTTCTCCTCTTTCCCATGATGAATGAAGTCTTCTGAAATGAAAGACAGAATGTCTGTGAGAAACCCACAGAACTACAGATCACAATCAGTAGGATCTCACTGAGGGAGCCAAACATAATAGGATAAATGCTGTGTAGCATTGGCAAACATATTCTCTGGGTACTTCTCCTTCTGTTGCCAAAATGGCAACATTCATACACAAGAGGAAGGCTTGGTTTCCAGAAGTCAAAAACCAAGCAAAACAGAAGCCTCTAAGGATGAAGGGAGAAAACAACATAAGTGCAGGAGAGCCCCTCCAGCAACTATCGCTGTGTATTGAAAATGTAGAATGGACCCTAAATATTGACTAACTGGGAAAAGAGAGAGAATAGAAAATTGGGAAATGGTTGGTAATGAGATGGGGTATTCTGGAACAGGGAATAACTATCTGGATGGGTTCACATAACTCCAAACAGTTTTTAATAATTGTAACCAATGTCTTTATGTGACAGAATAAATAAGAACAGATTCAAAAAGTACCTCAGTAACAATCTCAATGCACATCTTCAAAGAGAACAGATGAGCAAATACAGTGTGTCTATAAGGGGTTCCAGTAATTACATTAAGGAAATTCCTGGCATATAGAAGAGAGAGTGCAAAAAGCACACAAATAGGTGCTCCCCACATATATGCTCACACAAAAGCATCCTGGAAACCAATATTGTAAGAAATGAAAACCAAAGATGTGTGAGTTTCCTTTCCTTTCTTTCTTTCTTTCTTTCTTTCTTTCTTTCTTTCTTTCTTTCTTTCTTTCTTTCTTTCTTTCTAGTTTATGATGAAGATATATATGACCTTTGTAACTAATGCAGCTACTTGAGAACAATGTTTGGAATGAAAATTCCTGCAGAGTCTTCGGAGAATATCTACAGAGCCGAGCAATTTTGCCTTTAGTTTCTTTGCGCTGGAAACTGAGATACAAGGACAAACATGTGCGAAATGTGGTCGTAATGCAACATGGGGGGGGGACATGTTTTAAAGTAAAGTGGCGACTGCATCCATTGCAATGCACATGCACACACACACACACACAAACACACAATGCTATGTTTCATATTTTTCTTTAAGAAAATGAATCATTGCAAGAAGTCAGCATTGTTAACTGTTCTTCCCTTATTTTTCAAAGGCGTAACATACAGGGAACACATTCTGTACAAAGCGTTGTCAAATGACAGCCTCTGTCTGTTTCTATTCAGATTTCAAGAGAATGTCTATTGTCAGAACAAGTAAATTAATAGCAGCAGAACCTTTGAAAGGAGATTTATTGCCTTATTTTTCTTAGTCATGTGACTTGAGGCTGCTCAGACTTGTGTGTCTCCTGCAGCAGCTTTCTCTGCAAATAAGTACTGTATTACATAAGTACAACTTCTGGCAGAATTGCTCTATAGAAGCGTTGCATAGAAACCTATGTAAAGCAGGGAAGGTCTATATGTAATTGTGTAGTGTCACTTTATGTCTGTGGTTCCCAACCTTAGATAATGCAGGTGTTCTTGGACTGCAACTCCCAGAAACCTTCATCACTAGCTGTGCTGGCTGGAGTTCCTGGGAGTTGCAGTTCAAGAACACCTGGGTCACCCAAGACTGAGAACCCTCTGCTTTATCCTATTCACCAGTTGCTGGTGGTTATCAAATACTGAGTCACACATAATGCCTTCAGTGGAGCACAGTGTGCACTGACTAGGTCTGAGAGCCAATGGCACAATTTTTGTTGATGGGACTGCTTCTGCCAGTGGAAGCTGGACAGCAACAGTTCCCCAGTCCCTTCCAGTGAACCCCTAGACCTGGCTCTAGAGGACTGCAAATCCTCCAGAGTATTCTGAAGCAGTGCAGAGGCTGCAATGGAGAAGCACAGGAGAAGAAAGTGTTGGGTTTATGTACCATGGATGTGGCCCTATGAATCCAAATGGAATTTGTTTGCAAGGAATGGTAAAGTCAGCAGTATAAAAGTTCTGCACATGGGTTATTCTCTATTACATGTGCTCCTGGCCCAGAAAAGTCTAAGGTTTCAACACATACTGTATATTCAGTGTTTAAATATTAGAGGGAGAACAGTCCCTTTATGTTTCATTATGGTTTCCTTAGTATAGATGGCCAAAAGATATAATTTGGTCAGAATTTGGGGGGGAAGGGAGAAGAAGCAGTTATTTGTTTCATTAAGGACCCACCTACCTATGTTCCATCCCCACACCATCTCCTTTGCTTCCATAACTTGAATTCTAGTTTTCTTTGCTTCACTTCTTAATCTCAGTGCTACCACATTTTCCTTTATCACCATTGCTTACCTTGTGGAGAGATTCGTTATTTAAAGCTGAGCTATATTTTACACCTGATTCAGAAAATGAAGACTTTGAATACTAGTTTTTCTTCTTCTTCTTCTTCAGAATGTACATCATTTAAGGTTATGGAACGCTACTCACCATTGCACTTTGAAGAATTTCTTTTCTGTGGATTAAAAATAACAGTGGCACCTTAAAGACAAACAAGTTTTATTTTGCATACGTTTTCATGGACTAGAATTCAATTCTTCAGATACCTGGAAGAAGTGGCCTATGCAAAGTAAAACTTCAGGCTTTAAGATGCCACGAGACACTTTGTTGTTTTTGCAGCAGCTGGCTAACATAGTTACTCCTTTAGAAATTCTGTGTGGCATGTTTATCAAGATATTCTTCTACTGTAGTTGCTTAATTACTGATGTATGGAGCCAAGCCTTGTGGGACTGCTGATGGGGAGCTCAAATACCCCATTTAGATTTAGCTTGTTCATTAATTTCAGTACATAGTCATTTGATCAGGACTGTTTCAAAAGGTTTTTAGTGGATTAAATTTATCACAATATTGCACATCAATATTGTGTATTGATGCACTGACGCATCTTAAGGTTATCCTGAAGCCACAAACTGTGGCATAAGACATGAATTGTCTTATGCCACAGGCACAGCATGAGAACTCTGAATATTTAACTCAAGGACCAAAGCAATGCTTGAAATAAACTTCTAAAACTAAAAGCCTAGCTCTCCAGCAGTTGTAATATCTCAACCTATTTCTTAAATTAAATGAACAAAAAATGCTGTTCCTCCTCGGTTGCTTGAAATGAGCAGAAAAATCACATATTCATATCTACTTCCATTCGAAACAACACTCAGAAAGAGTTAAAACAGCAAATAAAATTATGAAAGCACTAATGATATTTTTATAACAGAGCGCCTGCTATTCAGCTGTATTTCAGCAAAAACATTGCACATTTTGATGACTGTCAAAATTTACATAACTTACTCTACATGAATTAACTATGAGGTATAAAATGCAACTTTGGCTGAATACAACTGCAGCAATTGTAATGCAGGATTTCAAGCAGTACTAAAATAATACAACACCAGCAAAGCCACCAACAGCAATAAGAGCATAAATATGATGTGGGCGACCTAGTCAACATGTAGAATTATTACACTGAAATAAATGAGGTAGCAGAAGATAAGCTCAGAAAAACACCAATAAATGCTGCTGGAACTTTATAAACGACACACAGAGGCTCACAGGCTGTTCAGTATGGTATGGTATGGTGTGGTGTGGTGTGGTGTGGTACAATACAGAATGAAATATGATGTGTTGTATTTCTGGTGTCTTCAAGCTACCTTTGGGATAGGGCACTGAAGAGTATCCAGAAGTGCAAGATGTGAATATGACATTAAAAAATGCTAGCATATCTTGAAAACGTTTAGTGTAAAAGAAACAAATTCTAGTATTTTAACATCTGTCCTGCAGATTCTTACCATTTATCTGCTGATCAAAGTTTCATATGGTGCCAAGAAAAGGGGGGGGGGGAGAAAGAAAGAAAGAAAGAAAGAAAGAAAGAAAGAAAGAAAGAAAGAAAGAAAGAAAGAAAGAAAGAAAGAAAGAAAGAAAGAAAGAAAGAAAGAAAGAGTCAAAAGGACTTGGTGGGGGGATCTTTGTTTCTCACTAAAAGCCTAAAAGTTATACCCAACTGCAGCATGAAGAGTAAAGAGGTTGTTATTCATATTAACTACATTTACATTCCTATCGCAACATCCAGAGAGCTAATAGTGGGGTTATTAACATAACAAACGTAAATGTTCTATATAAATAATACTGTTTCAGGCCAGCAACCGCTCATCTGACAGCATTTAGGCACAGGCTCAACATCTGTTTATGAACACTTTGCCTAATGATATCATCAGATATCATTAAGTGCGGCAGAATACAGCACAGAGGCAGGTGCAGCTGCCTTCAGTACCCATCACAGAGGAAGAAAAGAGCTGCATTCCCGATCCGAAAACCCATCATTAGGACAATTTTCTTCGACAAACCAGCCCTGTGATTTCAATCTGTATATCACCTGTAATTGTAGTTTTTAGCAAGAAGCTGATTCTATACATTTAGCAACGGATCACGTTGATGGCCTGAATACTGGAAACACATTTGTGGTACCAGCTGCAGCAGCTTTTTTTAGAGCCTGTGTTAACAAAATACTGCTAACAAGGCAATGCTTGGAGTGCAGCTTTGTTTCTCCTTCTTGTTCATAGTGTTTAGATGTGCATAATTATGGAAATTAGCGATTGATTGCTTCTCAATAATAATTGATTATTGGTCACTGAACCTTTGCCAAAGCGTTGCACCGGGAGGTGAGCATGGGAGCTAAGTGGGATCTTAGCCATTCTAAGGCATGGAAAGGAGGGACCCAGAAGAACCTTTGGTTTGTGCATCACATGCCATGATAAACACAGCAAAGGGATAATAGAAGGTCCCAAAGCCTCGCTTGCCTGCAGGCAAATTGTAGAGATCATAGCAAGCCTGCTGAATTCTCCCTGTGGACTGTGTAAGAAACATACATCATTTTTATATATGTCAGTTGTTCTTTGATTTGAAAGCATGTCTGATCATTTAATTTTTTTTCTTTTTCCCCCCAATCAATTTTGTTAAATTGTGCAATTTAATGGTTGTATATAGCAAAGAATGAATATAAATTTTGGAACTGAAACAACCTGACATAAGAGTGCACCACCCTCCTGACAAGCAAAGGTATGGAAAGAGTGAAAAATCATCTCATGTTGCAAACAATACTGTCCTGGCTTTAAAATGACTTGAGTATTTTGATCTCGTTTCAATTCATCATAGTTTCAGACCAGGGTGACTAAAGTTTATGCAGTGTAACAGGATTCTGGAGACAAACTAGGACAATACGGGGGGGGGGGGGATACACTATTATAAGTTGCCTTCTCATCCGCTGATTTCTATCTAGCCCAAGATAAATATGTTGGCCTGAAAGAAGCTGTGTGAAAAACAGAACATCTGCATTTGCCTGGCAGTAGTAAACATACATTAACAGTAACTTC
Organism: Intellagama lesueurii; assembly: GCA_037013535.1. Classification (NCBI taxonomy): domain Eukaryota; kingdom Metazoa; phylum Chordata; class Lepidosauria; order Squamata; family Agamidae; genus Intellagama; species Intellagama lesueurii. The sequence continues at coordinate 135,850,422 of JBAJHW010000001.1, read as the reverse complement.
AGCCAGTAATTTTAAGTCTCCTGCAGTTAAAACAAACTGGAAAAAAATCCTAGTGTAATTTTGACCCTTTGTTCTACTGATCTTTAATTTACATGTTTTAGGTATTTGATTTAAACAGGGGCATGTATTTTTGACAAAACTATCTAGGTCACAGAATAAATGAATTAAATTATCTATCTTGAAAGTTAGCATGTCCCCCCACCCTCCATCCACATGAGAGGGAGCACTGAATATAAGAAGAGCCAGCAGCTGGGATGTAACATAAAAGGAGGGGTAACCCAAGCTGTTGCTGGCAAGTGTTGTGACAGGTGGCAGAAGGGGAGGGTCAGTAACATAATCACATGACACTAATTTGGCTTCTTAACTGTGTGGGGGACCTTAAGTACAAAAGACTGCCTGTTGCAGAAATGACACTAGAACATGGGGAAACTGACCTGGTGAGAAGATGGGGTAAAAGGAGAGCCTTTCTTATCTATGTTCCACCTTTGCCACTAAAACATCTGAAAAGGGATTCTATTTTTGCGACGTCTGCTACAAACGGGTCTCAACCACATATCTTGGACTACTATGCAGAACACATTATACCTATCCATTATATCTCATATATCACCAAATTAGTAATAGTATGATTCTTGGTGAATAAAAACAAGATGCATTTTAAAAGGATTATTTAGAAATAAAATACAAAATAAAATACATTTGGAAATGTGTAGTTTGGGATAAAATGTGTCTAGGTACACTTTTAAAGGCACATTTTTGTTTGATTCGCTTTTTTAGAAAAAGATTGGTCAGAATCCTATGTGTTCATTTAAGGTTTGTGTAACTTGCTGTGGCTAGTTTCAGTCAATTGGCCAAGTGGATCTCAGTCGGGTTGTGCCTGACTGCACAACCAAGGTGTCCTGGCACCACCCCATTACCAGCATTACATAACCTTGCAGACATCAACAGTATCCCAGCCATTGCACATTACTATAGATGGAATGAAGTTTTAAGTGAACACATACAAAAGCAGTGGAGTCTGGAAAAGGACTACCTTTTTATTTTCTCTATCCTATTCATCAACATAAAAGCCCACCATAATTGCAAAAAGATACAATGTTGAGTTGCCGTGTTCTGTGATGGCAAAGCATATTGGACCTTGCCAACATAAAGCTACTTATTGGACTAAATGCATAGACATATTTCTTTAATTTGGACTTGTGATTAAAAGAAAGTTTTTTTAAAAATCCTATTTTAAATTTCACCCTCTGTTCTCTTACAGATCATCAAGTTGCTTTTGACTTATGGTGACCTTGTGAATTAATGACTTCGAAAAAGTCCCATTATTCACAGCTCTACTCTTGTTTCTGTTCTACTGATCTTCCTACTTTCTTCAGTTCTACTGATCTCTAATTTACAAGTTTATGTACACATGCACAACCATAACGTGGACCAAAAAACCTATCAGAGTTTCAAAATTAAGGATAGGAAAGAATTAGTCTGAGATAACAGTAGCATTTTTTGTACCCCTTGAGACTTGCTACTAGAAGAAATGTCTTGAGTGTTCACATAACGGGGCACTTCAAAGAAACGAAGGACACACTTTTCCAAAATGAGGCAGCTAAAATGTGTACAATAGAAAAATATATATCAACTCTAGTAAATAGGAGAAGTGCTTAGATTAGATGAAAAGCCAAACAAACACATAGGAAGGAAACTGCATAGATAAATTTGCACATTAAGAAAAAATGAGCAAAAAATGTGTATGAATGTCATTACAGAGAGAAAATGAAACAAGACTATAATTGCAAGAATGAGAAGAAAACACAGGTAGGATTCAGAGAAGCACAACAAAACTGAGACTGCAAGATATCTGTGTACCTAAAACTGGGAAATGCTGGAAAGTGGGCAAATGATTGAGAAATATAACAGCAAAGTCCTGATAAGTGTGCAGATCTAGTCCTGCAGTTCTTGAGATTATGCCTTGGGTGTTTCCAACAGATTGTCCTGGGTCCTTTCGAAGCAGAGATACATTGAGCCTCCAAGAAAAATGTCACATGTCTTCCCAAAACTCTGTTTGCTTGCTTCAGAATTCCTCACATATTGTACCTCAGCAGGAACCTCCAGATTTGCCTTGAAATATTGATTTTTACTGGCAGCCTAGTTGCAAATACAAAACTAGACTTGACACTAACAGCATATTTGCATTTAATGTTCACTTAAAAAATACATCCAAAAAACCCCTAGTGCAAATAGCAGTAAGTGGGGGGCCATGAGGGCAATGTCAGTGACAGAGCTCACAAAACACTGGAAGTGGAGTGGACTGGTCTGGAGTGGAGCCCTGCAGTAATCATTTCTCTGAAGCAGTTATTTCACTTGGGCAGACTCCACACTAGATGCTATTTGCATTTTAAGGCAGCAGCAATAACAACATACATATTACATGCAGAGACACACTTAAAATGTCTACTATAGTGCTGTCTTTCACATTAAATGGCACTGGCTTTGTCCATCTCTGGTCATGTGCTTCTAAGTCAAAATTCCTATTGCCTGAATAGGGTAAATCGTCTGCCAAACTAAGAAGACAGAAGCAAATCAAGAGTATAGCTAATTTCCTAAGAGTGCAGCAAGATATCTATAGATATATTTTCACGTGCAGCAAATTATTTGCAGATGCAAACCAGAAAGCTAGTTTTAGAAGCCCAGAAGGCATTTTTGACAGATCTAGGTAAGAAAAGCATGGATTTTGAGATACAAGAAGTACTGTACCATGATACATTTTTTCTTTCTCTTATCACTACTCTGCACACATATTATATTGAACTTCTATTTTATTTATAAACTCTCTGCTAAAATTAATGTTGCTGTATATTACTTCTCTACCACATGGTATATGTTAAAGGCACTAGAAAGAACTTCCAGACAGCAGGAGAAAGAAGAACTAGGGACGTGATTATTACTTGCAACATTTCTTATTCTCTTCAATTTTTGAGTCCCAGCATGCCAAGACTCCCCACCAAGATTTCCTCCACACCAGCGAGATTTCCTAGCTTCCTGTAAAAATGAGGCCCCAGTCACATTTCCCCACTTGGTTATTATTTTTTCCATTTTCCACCCATTGTTCCGTGCAGAGAACTGGCTTCATAATACTTTTTCTTGTGAATCCTGAACAGGAAAGATGTCATTCTATGAAGGAACTGTAATGATCACATATGACTTCTCATTTCGTCAGCTCTTTCCAGATGAATCCTGCCTAGAAAAGATGATATTCTATAGAGGAAGTGTAATAGTCTTATGTACCTGACTGGTTCTTCTGCTGTTTCCATCTGGATTCTGCACAGGAAAGATGAAATTCCAGACAGCTACTCCTGTGCAGCTTGGTATTTCTTCTAGATTGGCACAGAATTGTCGTGAGATATGTAGTGAGATTTCTCTCATGTGTGTGTGGAATTTAACACAGAGAAATCTCACTGCAAGAATAAAAGAGGGATTTTTCCCATTTTGATTACTCTCTTAGAGTGAGAATCTGCAAGACCCACATCTCTAAGAAAAAACAGCTCCCATATCACCTTCTTCCACCAGACATCTCCTTTTAGACAGCAGATAAACAATGGAACATGCAACTGAATGGAGTTCAAAACAATAAGAACACATTGGAAGGCAGTCTGTAGTCAAGAGAAATGAACTAAAAACTCAAATATGGAATGACATCTGCTTCTGTTAAGGTGTGAAGGAACACCTTTCTGATTACCTATTAATCTATATGAAGGCTACACTGGCTCCTTTGGAGTGGGCCGGTGCAGATTAAATAGGGTTGCTTGGGGTCAGGTAGAGGTCCAGCATGCCGTTTGGTACAAACCTCACATCCTGGATCTCAAGCAACTTTACTTAGTCCAGCTCCTTCCTCTGGGAATTTTCAATATTGTAAAGCCACTTCACAATACTGGAAATCCCCAGTGGGTCTTTTCTTAAGCCACAATATCAGAAATTCTCAGCAGAAGAAGCCTTGACAGCTGAAGGCTCACTTTGGTTCATTTCCAGTGGTCACATGCATGGAAAATGAACTAAAATGGAGAGATTCTACCCACACTGAAAAAGCAGAAGCCCTGACACGTACAGTAGGAACACTGTGGTGACAGGCTGATTCACTCCAGTGATTATGTTCTGTTAATTGTCGGAAAAAGGAATGTACCAACCTGTCCCTGCAGTGGCCCAAATACTGGTCTGATCACACCTTCAATTGCACCTAGGTTTGCCAGTTGAGTGGCTTCCTGTTCCCTGAGCTTTTAGCATGAAACCCTCAGACAGAAGTGAACCTTTATGATGTTTCAATGGAAGGTTTTCCTAAGCTGGTATGATGTGCGCAACACACATCCATCTTTGCATTGAGCCACTGAGTTCTGGTGCAGTTGGGAGTGTCCAAGCATTAAAGTCACCACCCACAACAAAATAACATTTTAATAGCAGCATTATTTGCAACATTTCTTATTTGCTGCATTTTTGATTCTAAGCATCCTGAACTTTGTCTCCTTGCCTGGAGATGTGACCAAGGAAACTAGACTTCAGCTAGCACCCTGAGACATACCGAAGCTAATGGCACCACAGAAGATAGGGCTCCCTCCATTAATCTACCTTCTGAAATGAACGGTAGCCTACATTCAATAAGCCCCAATCATTCAGGACACTCAGGATAATATTCAGCACCTTGAACCAGGCTTGAATTATGTACATTCTTATCTTCCATTACCTGGAAGTAAGTGCCAGGTAAGTATGCATACATAGAATGGCCTTTCCCACAAGCCAACTGGTACAATATGGATCATTTTGTTTCTTTCGCTACAGTGTTTGTGCTTTTTGGGTTGTAGCAAAAAAAAAGAATAACCCCATCATTTTCCTTTACTCTGGGTACAGTCTGTAAAATCACTGGCTCTTCTGCTGTGGCAAAGCCCTTCTTTCCTTCCTCGGTTAATTTAGCTGTGATGGCTATTGGGATGGTAGGAGAATAGTATCATTTGTTCAATGTACCTTTTTAATTGATAGCTTACAGTGTGTTGTTCTAAGAGCGTCCATTTAAAAACATTACTTGCCATTTGCAACATTTACCACCTGCTCCCTGTGCTTTGCTCTTCAGCAGCAAAAGGTATCTGCAGAGCATTGGATGCAACCAAAAGCAAAATACTTACATTGCATTACAGTTTGCATTGCTATCTTGCCTTGAAATTATTAGATCTGAACAGCAACAATTTCAAAATGAAAATGTTAAAAGTTTCTAAATGATCTTCTGTCAGTTTGCTCACTGCAGTATTTTGTGACTGTATCTATAAATATATATGTGTGTACTTAAATCCTTTGTATCTCTGTGGATATTACTGCCCACTGCTTTAAACCTCTCCACAGAAACAGAGGCTTACAGTTCCAGCATGAGGCAGAAACCCAAAACCTATTCTTGTGCATTTGTGCCATACAAATTACTGAAGCCTTTTTACACATACTGCAGGAGGCAGCAGATCCACACTACTTCAAACCACACCATATTAGACGTTTTCCACACATAAATATAGCTTGCCAAAAGAAAACCGAGTTAACAGGAAGAACAATTCTGACTTGTGTTTTGCTGTGCCTCTCTTGAATCTTCAGTGTGTTTTTTGTTGGTTTTATGAAGCCTTGGATGGTTAAAACAAACCGCCTCTGGATCCCCATGGGCGATCCCGATCCCAGCAGGGGCAATCTGGTGGCATTTATTTTTAGTATTAAAGGCTCCCCAACTCCCATTCTGAGGTTCCCAAAGGCTTCCCCAAGGCCCTAGGGAGCCTTGAAAACTAAAAAGAGGGGAATATGAATCATTTAATTGCTTTAAACTAAATGCTTCCTCCACCCTGCCCTAGTTATGCTGGCATAACATTTTGCAACAGGATTTTGCCCAATATTTCCAAACCATACTCTAGAAGGTCAGAATCCAATTTTGGATTGCCAGATTAGCAACATTCCATGCCCTGAGATTTTGAAGCCAAAACCTGAAGGTGGATCCTTGTGTTGTCTTGGGGAAGGCTTTTGAGATGCCATAGGGTAGGTCTTTGCAATGTCACAGATGCAAGGCGGTAAGGATTGGGGGGTGGGGGAAGCCAGCACAGATATAAATACATTTTCACGAATCCAGTGAGTCCTGATGCCCACTGGGAAAGAGGAGAGATAGGTGCCCAGGCTTTAATGACACCTCTCTCTCTCTCTCTCTCTCTCTCTCTCTCTCTCTCTCTCTCTCACTCACACACACACACACACACACACACACACACACATCAAACCCCCTCTTGCTCTAGTAACCTTGAGATTTGTCTCCTCATGTAGAGATCCAGAGGAGCATTGGAATTCTCCAAGAACTGCAAACCTCATTTTATGAGGTTGGGATTCTATCACTCTTGTTTTGAGTAGCAGTTAATTAAATCTCATTAGCACAACAATATATAACCAATATAACCAAAACTTCTTCAGGAGAGAAGTCGGAGGAGAGAAGCAACAAAGAAAATGTAGACTCTTAGCCCTTTCCCTGTTTTCTATTTCATGACTCCAATATTGTCCTACATAATAATATAGTTTGCAGCAAACCTATCTCAGCAAACTTTCATGAAGAGTTGGTTTTAGAGGTACTTTTTCCAAAACAGACACAGAAAAAGTTGCAGCACTGTGACAGAAATTTCACATACCTACTAACTAAAGGAAATGAGGATAGTTCATAGAGCTTTAAAAAGGGAAGCTATCATCAATTGCACAATACAGGGATTTTTTTTGATTATGCCAAATTTAAAGATTGACTGGTTGTTATTACCTTTCACAACAGTTCAGACAGTTATTCAGGAATTCATAAGTCATGGTTTCTTAAGGCAAAATTCCAATGCTATAAATTAAAAAAACTGTAAAGAAAATAAAAGGAAAAGAAACAACCAATCACAGAGAACTGACATAATGTGTCAGTTGTGCAACTGGACGTGCAACCAAGATGTCCCCCAGCATATTATCAATTAGCCACAATTAGCTGTGGAAATGTAAACAAGCTTTACATGAACACCAATAGGATTCTGACTTTCTCTCTCACTCTCTCTCTCTGTGATGCGCTGTCAAGTTGGAACTAACCTACAGTAACACTAACAGAGTTTCAAGGTAAGTGAGATATTTAATGCATGATTTTGCAGTTCCACAGCCCCAGTGAGTTTCCATGGCCAAGCAGGGATACAAAACCTGATCTCCTGAGTCCTAGTCCATCAGTGCATCAACTACACCACATGGAGTAAGGATTCTGACTATGCATTTGCAAATACCATCTACTTTGAATTAGTCTGAAAGATCTGCTTTACAAATATCAGCTGATTCACTTTGAGCCTATTTGTTGCCTGTCCAATTTGATTTATACCCAAATATTTTAAAGTATTTGAAAATAAAGGGCTCTGACCTGGGGGGTGAAACTCACCGATATACTGAGTTATTGACTACTATTCAACTTTTACTATGCAGGCAAAGTTCCCCACCAATTTCCTTGCTTTATTTTTTTCCTTCCTGCCTTCGCCCCTCACTTGCTAAGAGCCATGCAACTGGATCAAGTTGACTCTATTTACTTTTTTTAAAAAAAACTCTATTGAAAGGGAAGGAATAACTCCACTTACTAGCATCACTGCCTCGATGGGCAAAGTACCTAACCACTTCCTTGTGTGTCACATTTGCCAGCTGCTTTGCCTAGAACACAGGTATGCACAGGCAAAAAAAAAAAAAGGGGGGGGGGGAATCAAAGTGCTATAAAAATAAAAGCCAGCAACAATCATTTAAAAAAAGGAAAATACAAAAGGTAGGTAGTAAAGGAGATTGCTTAGATCCTATTCCTAATGCAAAGGTGACCTAGTCCACTCAGATCTCACACAAGACACTCAAGACATCTATGGCACATTAGATTCTAAAAGTGTAATGCAAACTGTGATCTGCAATTATTTAAAAGAAAGGAAAACAATATTCACTGAATGCCAATTCTGCTGAAAATGAAGGTGATGTGAATAGCAGTCCCTAACAGAGTAGAATCCTTCCCTTGTTCTGCCACGATATGAAAGGGCCCCCAAACATGAGAGAAAGGGAATTTGTTCTGGTCAGTCTGAGTCCGTCTAAGTTTCCAGGAGAGCTTGGGCTTTTCATTGTCACTTTAGCTGTCAATCTCCTTTTGCTTTAGTCTTCCTGGTTCTGTTAAAGTATTACTTTCATTTCTGAGTGATATTCATTAGCAACATTTATTTCTTTTCAGCCTTTTGAACTTTGATATACCAAAGCAATAATCACTACTATAGAGAATCCTGATTTGATTCAAACAGTACTTTGGGCTCACTCAGAAGATGAAAGTAATCACTATTCACTTTGGATCAGATATTGACAATTATCCCAACTTCACATTGTTTTCTGAATAAATTCAAAATGTGAAGCATATTCCTAATTTTGACCATTAGAATGATGAATATTCTGTAATACTAGTTTATTTCTTTTGTCAACTATATAGCTATATAAAAATAAAATAGGAAAAAATATTCTGAGGAAAACATAGAAGGTGCTAAAACAAAGCTTTGGGTCAAAAGATCTGAGGTTTATTTGTTTGTTTCCTCCAAATTAAATTCTTTACTGAAAAGGATACTCTGCAAAAACACCTTAACATGAAGATCAAGCTTGAATATTTGGAGGAAAAAATATTTGCTAAAATCAATACTTGATATTGGCTTTGATTAATTATATCATAAGATGAAAGATAAAATACCTACAAATACTCAATAATAGCAGCTAAAGTAGGCTAAAGTTTAGTATTAAAAAAGCTAACATTTACAAGAAGTATCTTTCTTGTTTCTTGCAAAGAAGAGATATTAATAAAACAGTATATTGTCAATACAAATTCTCAATAGGAATGTGGTTTAATACCGTACAGTTGGCACTTCTCCACATTCCGCTGGAGCAACTTCCCTGCCATCTGAGCAGGTTTTTTGCTAAATGCCACTGAAGTGGCTTCACTTCAAAACAACACTTGAGAAGGTTTTGTTTTGTTTGGGAAGGGCTTTTTTCTTTTTCTTTGCCTCGCTTAAAAAAAAGATATATGTAAATGTCAGTATTCTTACTCCAACATAAAATGTATTTTCCATTTGAGAAGTGTAATAGTTGGCTGCTGAACTCATGAATGACTGTTGCTTAGGCCAGGACAAACTCTTTACACAGAAATATGCTAGCCAGTTATTTGAGAGATAACAGAAAACAACCAACTCCCATATGCCATTCAACTTTGTACATGTTGCTTGGAAGCCATTTAATAATTTGTGAATTAAGGGTGACTTAATTTCTAGTTCATAATGTTTCAGAATATTTTGCAGTAAGTAATTTGGGTCACAAACAATACTAATACCTTAGGGTTTTGTTTTGTTTTTTAAAAAAACATAGCTTCTTCAAGAGATTTTCCGTTCATTAAGTTTTATTACATGAAACAAATATAGCTATCCTTTTGGAATTTGGCTACAATTAACTTTGCTTCATTTGGGTGGGTATATGTTCAGTAGAAGCAAAGTATGGGTGATAATATAGACTGATACAATTACTATTTATATTTCAGCATACTTCATTTTCTTGTTTCACTTGGTCATTTCTTTATCATGTTCATTTTTAAAGCACGGTTTCTTCATTCCATGAAAATGTCATTTACCACATTGCCCTCCCACCCCAGAATAATGATGTGAGACACAAAGTGATGGGGTAAACCAGGACCAGGCTTTATTAACTAATGCAATATTTAAGATATCAAAACAGAGAGAGGCCTGCCGTAGTGCGGAAAGAGTATATATAAGATCTCATGGGACCCCTTCTCCAGATAATGGGCGAGTCCCACGCCCCGATGCTGCACGGTCCTAAGACACCGCAACTCCAGCCAGCCTTGCTCTGACCACCCCTGGGCCTCAAGCCCCCGATTCCATTGGTGGCCCTCGGTCCAGGCGTGGCCCCAGCGCATCCCTCCCCCCGCATGCTGTAACCTCACAATCCGCAGCGCTCGGAGTTTGGATGCGCTATATCCATGCTTGTGTTCTCACTGGGACTCACCGACCCAACTTCCTTCCGTGCTACTTGCCAGGATGACCTACCTAGCAACCATCCTTTAATAGCCTCACTTTTCAACCACTGTGGGATAGGCGAAAAATCCCCGCCACTAACAGCCAATCAAGTGACGGGTCAAAAATTCCTATCCGGCCCAAAAAGCGACCAGTATAACTCACACTAATTACTGGGTGGGCGGGTGGGTTGCAAGCCTCCGAAGAGGCTGAACAGGGGGCGGGGCACTTATTGAATAGGCGCCCGCTCCCCCTCCCTTCCAGGATCACGTTCGCGAGATGCTCTGTCTCACACTATCCTGGGGGGGGGGAGGCAAAGAGGCTCCTTGAGGTGAAGCAGGCTTGCCGACGGAGCTACCATTTGCAAAACCAGGAAAGATATTACTGTATATCCTTGTCTCATCCATTCCAATGAGTCACGCTACAATCTATGACTTGTCTGTGAATACATTCAGCCTATTTTGTTATATTTGTACATTTAAATTAATGGTATACAAAGGACACATGGGAATGCCAAAACCACTGTCACCAAAAGTGTCTTCTGCTACATTCTAGCCAGTTTGGTAAAATGGTTCACACTGCTGGTTCAAACAGGCACTGAACATATATCATTCACAAAATGAACATACGTGGGAGTGGGCACTGCTATGATAGTTTTCAACCCATCTGCTTTTATCAGAACATGTGAGCAGAAGCTGTGCATGAACAAAACTGTGGGGCCTAGAGGATGCAATCCATTCAACTGGACACACCTCCCAACACGTATACACATGACTCCAACTAGAGATTCAGTCAGCAGGTTTCAGGTACAGTACCCTCTGAACTACTCAGGCCACTCACAGGCTGAAGTAGTTATTGGCCTGATTTTTCTTGTGCCACCTGTATAGAGAGGGTACTGCAGCTCATTGGCCCAGATGAACAGGTAAACTCAGGAACCAGTGGTACCCTGCCTAAGTCTGTGTAACAGGGATGGAGAACTATATGGTCTTCCAAATATTATTGGACTGTGTCTCCCATCAGACTTAGTCAGCTTAGCCAAAGGTCACAGACTGCAGGCTTTCAATGAGGAATATGAAAATCTCTGTTTCTGTTCTGAGTTTCTTGGAATCCTACCCTCCCATTTCCTTTCCACCCTTCAGGTCTATCAGGTTGCAAATCTGTACATTCTTCCTTCACTGAAATTTGTGTTCATGTTTCTTATTGTATGCATTCATTTCCACATTTAACCTAACTTCAGCAAATTTTCCACATTGACTTAAATACATTTGTTGTCAACTATGTGCATTTTAGAAGTATGAAAACTTCTTTTTGAACTATAAGTCCCTGAACTCCCCACAGAGCTAGTCTGGGAGTTGTACACCCAAAGCACAAACACGTATACCTCTAGCTCAATTTAAGTGTTTGCATTTTAAAATATGCACATTGTTTTGGATACTGTAGTTCTCAAAAACCCTTATAAGCCTTGCAAATGTGTGAATCCTTGAGGTGGGGTGTGTTTCTTCTTGCAGTCAGTCTCAGGAGGTGCAAAAATGCTCCTTTCATCGAGACTGTTACATCAAGTGATCTTTTGTCCATTTCTGGGTCCAACAAGGATGTGAAAAACACTTGCAAAATTACTCATTCTCAAGACATTGAGACAGCCTGTCGAGAAATCACTAGCCTCTTGAGAGTTTATGCTTCCAGCATGAGAATGGTGACAAGAAGCAGTTTTTTTTTCAACCTCAAGGTTTCCATTATTTTCACAAAACAACTGTTCAGGACTAATGTTACTTCTTCTTGTGAAGCAAAGCATGCACACACAGCAAGTTCTGTTGATTGATTAAAAGAGTGCAAACAACCCATCTGAGGCTTCTGATTTTCAAAAACACCATGTAACGGATCCCTTTATTTTTTTAATTTCTGGAAGTCCATGAAGCATTGTAGTTTTGCACAATGTTCACAGTTACAAAAAGGGGTTCTTGAAAATGGGAGAACCCTTGGAAATATTGGAAATGTCCTGCCATTTTGCCATTTTGAAAAGAGAAAACATACCACAGTGTCTCATTCTTATACATGAAAACAAGGCAACTGAAGATCTATATCCAACATCTTGAGGGCCACATATTTGCCATCCCTGCTATATAATTCATTCCATATAAATAGCCACACAGATTCTATCATCATGCCTTGCCACATCCTGAAAGGAACCAGTAATCTGTCCATGATCACACCTCCCATTTCTGATACTTAGTTGATATTTGCCTGATCTGGTTCCTCTGTCTTATTCATGGCCAGATCTTCTGCCCCTGCATAATTTGTACCAGAGTCAGGCCATCCCCAGTCTTCCACCTGTCTCAGAGTTTGCTGAAAGTAACAGAAAAGCACATTGTAGGCATACATTTATAGAGTTCACCTTTCTTTTTTCTTTTCTTTTTTTTGGTCTGGATTATTCGGGACTCCAGTGCAGAAGTGTGTGTAGATAAATCTGAACCAGCCTCACATCCTTTCCATCTTATTGAAGCCTCTTTCTGCTTTAAATCTTTGGCTTTTAGGTTTTAAAAATAACACCAATAGAAGTTTCCTCCTCACTCTTGATCTTACGTATAAACAGATCATCAGAAAAATTCTTAACTAAGAAGAAGAAAGTGAAAATAGTATTTGAGAAGCCCCAAATGAGCAAACACAATAATCATGTATTTGACAGTTGACCTACTTATGTGAGCAAGTATTTCCCCTCCGTTTAAAACAAACTTCTGCTAACATATTCCAGAAGCTACAAGCAGTTTGAAATGATTGTGCAGGCCAACACCTTGGAAGGGGTGCACACATTACAGTGCCTTTCACCATAAAGAAACCATGCGGTACTATATTTTGGTACTATTTGTAGATTTCCAAATACTGGGAAAAGCACTCAGAGCTACCCAGATATTTCACTTAAGCCACTAATGCCCATGGGAGTCCGTCCTCAGAAATCTAGCTGCCTGGGAGTGTCAGGTATCAATAAAATCATGTCAACAAAGCATCTCACCTTCTTGTATCAGAGCATCTCGATAAAAATAAGGCCACCACTTCCCAATTGTACAAAGAAAAAAAATTAAAAAGCTGTAGCTTCCAGTTATATCTTTAAAATGATGCATAGTTTCTCAAGAGTGCTGGTTTTTAACCTACAGGTTTTTAAATCTTTTGGAATTGTTTCTAAACTTGATTTTTATCTTTCTATATATTTAATTGATTTTAAAACCTGATATTTATATAGTGTTTTTAAATCTGTTGTTTTATCTGTTGTACGTCGCCTTCAGTCCCCTATGGGGAGAAAAAAATTAAAAAACAGTTTGACCCTAAAAAAATATTGGAACAGTTTCCCTGAGTAACTGTATATACTGTAACATTGTAAAAACAGCAGCTGTTGCAGAGTGACAATTGCACATGCTACAAAGTTATATAGTAGGCACCATGCCCAATATGAAATGGAAAGACTTGGATTCCAATCATGCTCAGCTACAAATCTCACCATCTTTCTTTCTGATTACCTCATGGGCTTATTAAGATAAAAAGGAATAATGTATGCCACCCTCCCCTTCCCAGATGAAAAATTGGATAGAAATATGCTAAATAAATAAAACTACACAACTATTGGATGTTGAAAGTTGTGTGTTTTTATGTACTATCAAGTTGCCTCCAACTTATGCCAACCCTATGAATAAGTGATCTCCAAAATGTCCTGTCATTACCTCAGCTTTTAAAAGCTCAAGGGTATTGCTTCCTTTATGGAATAAATATGCTTCATAGTTGGTTTTCCTCTGTTCCTGCTGCCTTCAACCTTTGCTAGCATTATTGCTTTTTCTAAAAAGTCTTGTCTTCTCATGATATACACAAAGTATGACAACCTCAGTTTTGCCATTTTTATTTCTAGAGTGAGTTCAGGTTGGATCTGATCTAGAACCCATTATTTTCTTTCTGGCAACCCAGGGAATCTGCACAGCTCTCCTCCAGCACCATATTTCAAATGAATTGATTTTTTTTCCTGTCACATTTCTTCACTGTTCAACTTTCACATCCGTATGTGAAATACAATAGTGTGGATAACCGTGGCTTTGATCTCCAGTGACACATCTGTACAGTGTATAATTCTTTCTAATTCTTTCATAGCTGCCTTTCAATTTTCTTCTGATTTCTTGGCCACTGTCTCCATTCGGATTGATGATTGAACCAAGGTATACAATTTTTTCCTGGTCCACATTACAGTTGTGTAGTTCTTCCATGATTTTTATCTTCTTAATGCTTAACCACAGTCCTGCTTTGGGATTTTCTTCTTTCATTTTCATCAGGAGTAATTTCAAATCATTGCTGATTTATACCAGAAATATGGTATAATCTGCTTATCTTAAATGATATTAAATATTATCTTAGATATCTTAATTATGTTTCTTCCACATAATTCTCCTTCATCTGAATCCACTATAGTTTTCTATATTCTGCATACAGATTTAACAAGTAGGGAAATAAAATACATCCTTGTCTGACATCATTACCTATGGGAAACCATTCTGCTTCTTCACATTCTGTCCTAACAGTAGCATCTTGTCCAGAGTATAGGTTACACATCAGGACATACATACTCATTTCATTTTGAACAATCCATATCTTTTCATGATCCACACAATCAATAACAATTGACGTGAATTTCTTTTCCACATTTATGTCTTTGTTTCTAATGTTCAAATGTATACAAACTACCATAAATAGAAGTACTGTGCAAATTCCCTAATTTGCCTGTGGACTTGCAGGAGCTGTAGTAAATCCAAAGACACACATTTGCTCACCTCTAATAAGTACTTTAAAAATCGTATACTTGTCTGCCACTAAAAGTTTGCTCACTTTTAAAAAAAGATGACCTTAAGTCTACAAAAAGTCACAGAATGTAGACAGTGGGGATGCTTATGATGTCCACCCTTGGGAGGGAAGAACTGAAATCATAAGCCCCCTACATGCAAATGTTTGTAGATGGCATTTCTTTGATTTGAGGACATGACTTCAGAAGGGACAAAAAGTGTGGTGTATGAAGAACATTTAAAAGATGTATTTAGGTATCCCTGATGTGTGTTCCTTCCTGTTGCAGTTCAGATGGAAGGAGGCAAGTCTGCTTGTCTGGTACAACACTGACAAGATTTACTGCAGGACATATAAGCAGAAAATATGGAAACACTAGAAAGGGTAGAAGGAGAGTCTTCTACATGTGATTTGCTTAAGTCTTATGGGGCTTGATGTCAATTACTGTACAAATTCTTACCTCATGATGCCAACTGGCCACCACCGAAAGCTGGCAGTAATTTCCTGTCATGCCAATCTCAGTATGCTGGATTGCTTGACCAATGACGTTACACCCCCATCTTCCTTCTCACTGTGCCATTTCCTCCATGAGAAGGGTCTAGCTCTTGGAGGCAGAAGATGTGAGGAAACTGAGTGTGGCTTTAAAATTAAAACAAAATACTTCCTATTCCTAATTACACAGCGGATAAAATGGTTCAGTCAGGAACCTGCAGAGCAGACACGGTTCAAGTCTCCCTCAGCAGACCATTCCTTATTTGTTAGTTTACCTCAGCTAGCACTTACTGTCTCAATGCATTCACTCAGAGAAAGAATAAAATGTTTCCATTTACTTACAGTTCTTCATAGATAAAAACAAATGTCATACTGTGTAAAAATGTTAACTGGTTACATCACTGAGCTTAATTGGTTAACTAGCTTCATTATTAACTGACTGACTGCTTGCACAGCTGACAGAACATTTCACTCTAACTATCCACTTCTGACAGACTCCATAACTAACACTGACAGAACCCTGACTGGAAAAAAGGCAGGAAAAAGAGTTTGAGGTAGAGAGGGAACTATGGGCTGTTACTGGATTGATTGACGTTAAGCCCCATTCCAAAAAAATCCCTCCCAGCTAAAAATTCCTAAGAGGAATTACTACCAGATACAAATTACTTTGGGAGGGGCAGTGGAGCTGCAACTGTAACGAAGCACATGTCAGATCTTAACAGTTTATGATCTGACATAAACCTTTGCAGACTATGGTAGGACTTTACACCTGGACACAGGCATTTCTGCCTATGTATCCACTGTGTATTTCAATTCAATCCTTTTTAGAATGATATTGTTATACAGACAGTTTTCATACTGCTTTAATGGTTATATTTTGTTTTGTCATATGTGTTATTTATCCAATATTGTTCTTCCTGTATCCTCTATATTGTATATATTAGCTGTGACAGCTATGTAGGTTCAGAGGCCACACACTGTTGAGTATCAGGTGATGCCGATCAAACAGTAAAGGCCTTTTGCCTTCCTTATGGGCTTATTCTGTTCTTATTCCAGTACGGCCTCCTCGGGATATTTCATGGGGAGAAAGTCATTTCTAACATCTTGAAGGAAATGAATTCCTTCCTAACCATATTTTGCCACCACTAAAACATGAGATAATTTTTTATAAAAAACAAAACAAAACTCTTCATATACTTTCTAAGTAATTAGACTTAAATATGAAAAATCTTTATATTCTTTTTTCTTCTTTTCAACTAGGTATGACAGCACATATGCTATGTAAAATCTCCCACTGTTTTGAGGCTCTTGCAACACCTACACTAAGTGCAAGAGGGAACGATAATGATGGCATTTCAGCTACTATTGAGAATTTCTCGTGTTTTTCTGGTCTGATTCTAATTTTAAAATTAAAGAAGATTTCTTTCCCTTCTTTATTTGACAAAATGGTGACATATTCATAAAAATAACAATTGTTCATGAAATCTGTTTCATGGCTGCAAAATGGAGACGATGCAAAGAAAGCTCACATTACCCCTCATCGCCCCCCAGAGGGGGGGGGTATATAACCGAGGAGAAAATATTGCCAGCTCTGGTTGTTTCCCTTATGTTTCTTTGTGGGGGAGGGGACACCAAGAGGGGTGAAAAGAAGTAGTATCTAGTATCTGTGCTTCAATTGTTCTGTCGATAAATTAACAGGACTCAATCTTGTGCACTCACAAATGGATCTAAAGGGCTTGGTAAACATTGATTGCAGGCTGTGCTATCTCTATTGTCTTGCTTTTGAGTGTATGCGCGTAGCATTTGCTACTGCAGAGCTTTATAAAAGAGCCTAAGATGAAAGTATCTGAACACTTAGGTTGTCACCTTAAAACAAACTGTCACACATTTTTCTTCACACATTTGAAACTCAAGTTATCAACCTTAACAAGTGTTGTTATCAAAAGAATTTTGGTGCCTTTGTTCTTTCCCTTTTGCAAGTAAATTACACTTTTAGGATTTATTAAGACAAGAAACAATTTTGAATAGCAGGTCAAAACTCTCTATGGAAAAATTCTCATTACTTTCTAGCCTGGAGCAGTATTTACCACTCCAACTTATCCATCTTTTTTCCTGTTTTTTTATATATATCTATATTTCCAGAATCTTGTTTCTGTGCCTAATGCTACAACATTGCAGCAGTTTGTTCAAAGCAACACTCTTATTTTTGCTCTTAGCCAGTGCTATACAAACCCTGATCAATTATTGAAGTGTAAGCCCTGAAGTAACACAGCCATTACTGCAGCAGGCAGATAAAAATGGAATACTTTTAGCTACAGTATATTTACTTTTGAGTTTTAGCAAACAAACCAACAAGTTAAACTACCTTGTCTTTCACTGTGTTTGATGTACTAATATTTCCTGCATGTTCAAAAGTCTTTCTTTTTCAAAACAAAGTTGTGGGGGGAAAAATGATGGCAGCTTGTTTGTGGGACTACGTAGATCCAACATTTGCATGAAACAACCTTGAGATATGGAAATGGCAGCATTAAAGTTCACACAAATCTAATACAAAAAGCTGCTATCTGTGATGCCATAAGAGCCACTTTTTTTAAAAACAAGCTCTTTGGTGTTTTAAGTTCAGCAAACCACTGAGTATACATATGGTAATGACATTAGAAATGATTCTGGGATGAAGCTCAAGCAACAAACGTCGCTATACTCATTACAGATATGGGGAGGGGGGATCAAATTAGAGGTGTAGAAATTTTCTCATAAAAATCAGCCGCTAATCACTTGTGGACTTTTCTCTCTCTGTGTAACTCAATCTTGTTACTCACAAAGGAATGCCCAAGATGGTTTTTTTTTCTCCTTATTTAATTATCCTGAGTCTATCACATGGAGACTACCACTTGAAGGCTACAAGTATTCATCTTTCAACTCTGTTGCCTGCGCATCTGCAGGCAAAATGTTTTACGTGTGTGTGCCTTTCCCCCGCACCCCTTGGTTTAAATGTCTGTTCTGGGTTTTAAGGACTAAATGATAGTGAGAAAGCCTGGAAGTATTCCAGATCTTACCATACACACAATGAAGCAGCAAGAAACAAGAACGATGCCTAATGTTAACAGAACTAATAAAGTTTGACATTTGTGCTTTATCACTTATGGAATGAAGTGTGGGAAGTTTAGAGAGAGACTATTACATAAAAGAACTTTAAAGTGCAAAGGTCATACAGTAGATGGTTTGCTAAGAAATGAAGAACTTTTGAAATTAAGAAAGCTGCCTGATTCTGTAGATTATACAATTAATACTGGTTTTAATTCAGGTTCATTTTTAAGACATCTAGCCCTGGTATCAGACAGTGGGGTGAAAGACTGAAGTGGAAGATTTGGGAGTATCATTAGAGGCAAGAAAAGCATTAGCATTTTCAACTCTACAACATGCTGTGCCATTCTGCCTCAGACTCAAAAAAATGTTAAACTGTACAACTTTTAAACACATGCCCACTGCATTTCGAACTCTGAATCATGGTGCCTGCCCAGCCCTGTCTGGGGACCTTTGGTATTCTCAGATGGTGTCTCAAGAACAATCCTGCTTAGCTTTTGGAATCAGACAAGTTCTATTCTGGATGGAATGGCAGTATCTATGGGTTGTATGCAAGGTCTTACATGCATCATAAATATTATCTACCAATTCAAAGTAGGGATATGCATGTCTGTGGATAAGCATTAAAAATGTATAGATTCAGAGGTATTTGTGTGATGTTAGGATGAATACAAGTTTGAATAAAGAACCTCTAGTCACTTTTAGTGTGAAGAAATACACCTATGGAGCCATCATTTTGCATGTGGCATTTGTAGGGTTTTAAAATTTTAAAAGAAGCTGAGTGATTTGAATTGGGGAAAGGAGAAAATTAAAATATACACAGAATCAGTAGATGGCTGATGATGCCAACAGAAAAGGTGAGTGACAACTGAAACCCTGCAATAAAGCCCAAGGTCTCCTCGGATACTATTGTGATGCTAGGGGAGTCTTGGACTGAGATCGCCATGTGTTATATTCCCTTGCAATTCTACAGCCAGCCATTTTGTGGAGTTCCAGGGCAGCGTGAGAGAGTTCCTTCATTGTGTAGATTAGTCTTTGCATCCTCTTCTTCCTTTTTTTTCACAGTTAAGTTTCTTAAGCTTATTACACTATTAAGAGTGAGCATGTTTATGAGACGGTGGAAAGCTGGGCTTTGAGTGGATAGATCACAAATGTTAGGACATTAGCATCTGTCCATTGCTTTTCCTCTGTTTGTTTGTTTATTTGTTTTGTTGACAGTACCAAGGCCACTGCCTGCTGGCTTTGCTGCCACAGAGTCCCTGTGAAACTAGCCCTCTGCTATATAGTAACTTCCCAAAACTCCCCACTACACTCAATATTCAAGGTTTACCACATCTGCAAAATAGATAGTGTTGCATATATCCCACCTATACAAGGTGGGATATATGCAATCATAGCCATTTGCATTTTCCCAATCGTGGGAATGTTTTGGAGTTTTTAATGGACAATGCACAAATAACATTAGGGTACAGGGTAGTTTGGGCCCAATCTGTATGACTAGAGATGGGCACAAACTGCTGACCTGGAGGTTTGTGCTGATTTGTTCTTTGGCTGAACAGGTATTCGGTGCTTCCCAGCCCTGCTGCATCCGGTGGGCACCCATTCAGAGGCAGTGCCCAGAGGAGCCTGGGCAGGGAAGCTGGGGTGCCCCTGGAAACTGGGACAACATGTGGCAGCTTGGCAGTGCTAGCGAGAGCTTCTGCTCAACTTCCACTGATTTGAGACTACTTGCACAGGCTACCTGTTTGCTTCCTTCTAGAGCAGTGTGTTCTTTCAAAATGGTTCAATTCCAGCCACATGTTAGAATAAACAGCTCTTTTCCTCTTAGGATAACTCTGCTTCCATTGGCATGTTAACTGTGCCATTTTGCTTGGTTCTGAACTTCAAGCTGTGAGACAATACAGGTCCTGCTTCTGTGTAGCGCAGGTACCTGATGAATCCTGCCTGTTCCTGACTCCATGTGCTTCTGTCTAAATGCACACATGCATGTGTACAATAAGCAGAGAGACATAATAAGAATTCCTGATGCTTCATAGGTGGATGGAGGATAAAGAAGAAAGGGAAAAGCTGAATGAGCGTAAGGAATGGAAGGAGAGAAAAAACCCTGAGAAAGCAAAAGAAAGCAAAATTGCCATATTGCCCAGTTGGCTGGTTTTTACTAGAACTCTAGTCACACCACCTGCCTGCCTACATCATTAGCTGGTCTCAGTTCTCAACTAGGGTTGCCAGACGTCTGGCAAAAGGAAGACATGTCCTCCTTTTTAGTCTAATGTCCTCCGTCTGGCAGGCAAAGCTAAAAACCTTTAAAATGTCCGGCTTTTGTAATATTTTATGTTATAATTTTGGATGGGGGGGGAGAGGTGGAAGGTGGAAAGCAGTCTCTGATGGAGTCACATCTAAGACACCACTTCAGGATGTAAATCAGCCACGCCCACGTGGAGCCTTTGCTTCTGGAGGTGACTTCCTGCTTCGTTTTGAGCAAGCTGCGTGTAAAGATTAGCAAGGAAAGGAGAGCAAGATATATACATACACACATACATATACATACATATACATACATACATATACATATACATACATATATATATATATATACATACATATATATATATATATATATATATATATATATATATATATATATATATATATATATATATATATATATATATATATATATATACGCACACATCACGAGTGAGAGGGAACGGACAAAGCAAAAGGAGAGAGTTGAGAGAGAGTGGCGGCCGGAGAAGGGCAGGATTTTTTTTTTTTTTTAAGGGGGAAAAAAGTTTGTGGGTTTGCCTGGAGGTATTCGAGCAAGCAGCAGGAGTCGAGAAAGGAGAGACGGCGGCGGCGGCAGCTAGAAAAGATTGAGGAAGGCTGGCGGAGAAGAAGTGAAGCTGTAGGGAAGGGGAGCCAGAGCAAGAGCGGGGCTCCATGCCAGGCACCTGCCAGAGAAAGAGGGAGAGGGAGAAGAGGCGGCAGCCGACACCGACGCAGCAAAAGGAGGCAGGAAAGAAAGGGGAACCTTCTCACAGCGCTTGCCTCGGTGCAAGTGAAGGAGCAACAACAGCAGGCGCCGGGATATGTCATGTAATTAATAAAGATTATAAAGTAATAATTGTACAATTGGATGTTTTAATAATGTTTTTTGGTATTTTGAAAAAAGCCTCCATTGATTTTTTTTTTTTAACATGACTGTTTCTTGGTCGGTTCACTAAGAGACATTTATTGGCAGCTATTGTAATAAAATTGTATTGATTGCGGGTTTAATCCAGAACGATTCAAATCAAACATTCAATATGTCCTCCTCTGTCCTCTTTTTTGTCTTTCTATGTCCTCCTTTTGGTACCCATGTATCTGGCAACCCTATTCTCAACTAACACTGAATAAAGAAGTGCATGTGTGCTACCCATTTACATCAGTTTCAGTTTACAGTTCTACCCTAATGAATCCCGGGATTTGTAGTTTTGTAAGGTAGTACTTTGAGGTAGGAATGTAAAGAGTACTTTCTAATTCTTTCTTTCCATTAGTTTATCCTGACACTGTAAGACATTTCAGTGAGGAATTTTCACACCAATTGAGATGCCTTGCCTCCAGATGAAAGCAAGACAAGAATCTCTGTCATCTCCTCAAATAGTATCTGTGCAAAATTAAAAAAATTCCCGTTCAGAAGCAAAGCACACGTATGCAGTGAGCACAGAATGAGTGGTGATTGTTAGAGTGACCCTTGGGATGGAGACATGACAACTGAAACAGTGTGAAGTTGCCACATCCATACAGTGAAGAAGCTCCTGATGTCTCAGACCCAAGAGTAAGCCCAGGGACATCCTGTATGATGCATAGTGTCCTCAGGGGTCCCCTGCACTTCCAACCTTTCATGGGATTCTCAACATGCAACATTTATTTTTCAACAAAACACTTGTTTCAAAGGGACGTGAGGGCAATTTTTGTACTCTCCCCCCCACCCCAGCTTCTTTTTTAGGTCGAGAAGTATTTTAAAAATAAATGAAAGAAAGGCAAAGAATTAAGAGGGGGGGGGAGAGAGAAAAGAGTTAAATAAAAAAGAAAAAGCATTGACCGAGGGAACTTGTATAGGCTAAGCAAATAGTGGAGTGGAGAAGGAGAAAGCCCGGTGAAGCAAGGAGAGAAAATAGTCATGGAGAGAAAATAGAAAATAACACTGGGGTGGAAGTAATGGGTTTTGAACTCAGGCAAAGGTGGGTACATTTGCTGGTGTCAAATATATGCTGACTCCAAATACATGCTTGATGCTGACTTGATTAAGTCTTTGTTTCTTTACCTTTATGTTTCTTTTTTATTTTATTAACATTTTATTAGTTTTTCAATATATCTACATTCGGTTCATGCTTGTTAAACATCGTGTTACATGGGTTGCTTATAATTATTGTTTTTGCATCTTGGTGTCTTCTTAGTTGTCCCTCCAAAATCTATACATTTTAAGCATTTGAACCAATCATGTGTGTATTTTAGTGTACAATATTGGCTACTATCATAATATTGCTCTTATAGTATACAATGTTCTCAAAATCCTCTAATAAAATACCTAATAAAAGCAATTCTGGTTTCAAATCTATATGATTTTGAGTCAATCTAACCGACTAACTTTGTATGTTATACCAATAATAACTAAATAGGTTCCTAACACATAATAAATGTTATCTAAAGCATTTTATATAGATTTTCTTTATATAATTGTTTAGCCATTTCTATCTCCACATTTTTCTGTCACGTCTATATCAATATCATATCTAATATATATTAATTAAGTACTATTTGTTTTACCTCTTTCTTATGTCTAGCTTCAATTTACCTTATGAACCACGGTGTTATGCCTTTACCCTGATTAGTGATTATTTCAGTTTGATTCCCTTTTCTAATATAAAAGATATGTCCCCTTACAATTCCAGAAGTTAGGTATATACATGCTTTCAACATTGAAGGCCACCTTAATATTTTTTCCCTTTATCTTTCTAAGTAACTCCTTCTCTTGTTTGTCTTTTCCCAATTCTTATTCCTATCTCTCTAAAAATTCTGCCGTCCCTTGTACCATCTGAGATCATTTTATGCACTTGGTCTATCTCCAATAGATTTTCCAGGCTATTTTTAATTAAATCTGCTGGTTCTCTCCCCTTATCTTCCCTTAGCACACCTAAGACTCTCCTTGGCTCCAGGATTAGAATTAGATCTCCTAAATTTTCTCCTCTGATTTCCTCCAGCCCCTCCTTTGGTTGGCATACATCATCCACCACCCTCTCATATCCTTGTTCATCACTCCCTGTCTCCTGTTGACTATAGTCCTTCTTTAACTGCTCATTGAATAATTTCACTTCTTCATTGTGGGATCTCACTATTTCTAAAATTGCTTGAAGGGTAGATTTTGTTTCATCCCAAAATTTTCCTTGTTGTAGCATTATGTCCCAGATACCAAATAATTGTATTCGAAGTGAAAGTTGTCCAGTTGCTTAAAGTAATCAGTCCAATTCCATCAATACTTGCTTCAATATGTCCACTTTAATAGATTCATCATCTTTAGGGTTAAACTTGAATCCAGTCTCAGACGTAAAGGGTTTCCCCCACTTGGAGGCTCAAGGACACTTGCTCGCCAAATACAATTTAACTCGATGTTTGTATTCATGGCCTAATGTCTTTTGTAATCCAGCCCCAGAAGCAGTCTAGGATACATCCAAATGTTTTTATTGGTCCACATAGGTCCACATTAGCCAGATATATATTCCAAGATGAGTTGTCTTTGTTAGACTTTCCAGGGTTAATTTGTCAATGCTTCAGTCAGTTCTCAGGGGAAAAAAGGAGAGTCAAAACAGATTCCCATCTTAAGGCCGCCGCAGAGTGTTCAAGGTCATTGTTCTGGGCTTTTCACCAATGCTTAGATAGCCCTAACATAACAAGTTTAACTCCCAGAGTTGTTTAGCTAATAATGATTTTAAGAAAAGGATTTCTTAAGTTTCTAACGCCAAAGTAATACCAAACTTCCTTCCTTGAAGTATAATTAAATGTCTAATTAGTGTCCAATTTATTTTCTTTGCATCTCTTCCCTCTCTCCAGATTCACTGCAGCTCTATAAGTGGTGAGGATAAGATACACTATTTATGTTATAGGGATTGACGTTTCATAAGAATCAACAGGTCCAGTGATTCAAAATACACAATTGCTTCCCATCTTTCCTGCTTCTTCATGCCATGGCCAGTACCCCTTGGTTTCCTGCAAGTGGATGCCATGGAGCACTGGGGCCTCATCTGCTACAGAACAAATAACTAAAGTAATTTAACTTCCTAGGAACCAGCTTGAGGGTGGTTTTGGAGACTAAAGCAGAGATGTGAGTATAGAGGAAAGACTAAAAACTAAGTCCAGTTTTCAATCTCAGCTAAAGCATAGCTCACTGAGTTGGGGAGCCGGAGGTCAGGAATAGGGATGGTCACAAAATGAATCACGAAGCAAAAAACTCCACGACTTGGGCCATTTCATGGGGTGTTTTTTTTGTAGTGCTTCGAGGAAGCGCACCAATGAAATGAAATGCCATATTACTGTTGGAACTTGGCAATTTGTATGCTTCGGTTTGGGGCACGTCATCCCTGGCCAGACAGCCTGGCACCACTCAATCAATTCCTTAGGCAAGGCTGGGGTGGACCTAGAGAAAACTTTGTGTAGGATTGATTGTCAGGTCAGGCAGCCAACCACAGAGCCCCAAGTCCACTCTCTGGGAGTAGCTGGTTATAGGAGCCACAACCTGGGCAACTCAGCTGGTGCTTTCACTTTTGCAGCAGCTGTCATGAGAAGAGGACATTTAGCTAGCTAGTCTGTTCATTCTGCCCCCTTTCTCTTCCCTCCCCAGTCCACCTCATGATGAGCAACGCCCTGTCTCAAGTTCCCTTGCATTAACCACTCATGTAATTTTCCCCAAGGCAGAGCACTTTCCTGGGGTGTGTGTGTGACCTACTTTAGGGGCTATAACTCACAAATCCAATATTTGCTAAGAAGGTGGGGAGGAGAGTCAGCTGAAGACTCACTGCAAGTTCGGCATCTTTAACTCACACGGGGGCCATTACACCACTCCCTGAAGTCCCAAATTGCATGAAGCACAAAATGGTTCATTTTCTCAGAAAGTTCATGGAAGTTCATGATTCATGAATAGTGACAAACCACAAGCCATCATGAACCGCCATCTTCCCAGCCCATGCCCATCTTTAGTCAGCAGTTTGGTTCCCCACTCTGCCTCTCAGGAGAAAAACCAACCTGTACAGCCTAAGGCAAGCAGCATGGTCCCAGATTGTCCCCAGAAGAAGGCACTGGTAAACAATTTCTGAGTCCATTATGAAAATCACACAATTATTATTAATGCACAGTTATTAATCCACTGAATGACTGGCAGTTGTTAAATAAACTTTTATATAAGCCCTGTTAATCAACAAGGCTCTCCTCTTGTTAAGATTACAAACTGGATTTGGGCCTATGAGATAAGTTTACCCAGAGCTTTACGGTCTTAGGTTTTCTCTAGTTTGTTAGTAGTTTAAGAGAACTTTCTTAATTTTCCTCCTTTTTAAGATGGTCAAAGTATACCTACATTTGTGTCTCCACATATGATATTGCTGTTGAACTATAGTTAGTGATTCTTTCCCTGATAAAGCTACCCACTTTGGGAACCACATCAAAGAATTGTCCTCAGATAGCAAACTTGAAAGTTTTTAAAAAACTGTGAAACAGACAATTCATGTTTTACTTTAATACACTGATATGGAATTCTCCTGCTAGCATGCTAAGACAAAGTACTCAGTCTATGGATTGTTACTGTGGTTGCAATCCTATCTACACTTACCTGGGAAATAAGTCTACCTGAATTCAATTAAACTCATTTTTGAGAGGACATGGATAAGACTACAGTGTAAATTTCACAAAACTGAACTTTTGGTTTGAAGATTGTACGTGTTATGATACATTTTGATGCTATAAGGCTACGCTTCTCAGCAAACTTACGGAAGAAGAAGCTCCAGGAAAGTTAGCAAAACTTTAAGTAAATGTGGTTAGGATTGCACAGCAATTAGTTATTTCACCAGGATTTCCTCAGAGACAACATTTTGTTGATTACACATTATACACAAAATCCAACAAAAGCTAATCACTTCTAATCAGAGATGGAGAAAGTACTTTTTTAATCACGCAATTGCCAGTATACTCCACTATTAAGCATTCCAAACAGTGTTGGTCCCAGTTGGAAGTCAAAATATACTTGCATCTATATTACCCATGACATGGATATGTATTTTGAGGAAGGTGTAGGGATAAGTGCTTTATTACCAGAGTGGGGGACCCCATCCTAATTTTTCAGTGGGACACAATCTGCTCTGCCCTTGTGCTTAAGAATGTAAGTATTGGCCTGACTAAGGACTGCCATCTTGGTATAAGTAATGATTACATTTTCTGCATAAGACTTTGATTTCAAACAGGTCATTCTTTTTCAAAAGGTAGGATGACATTAGTTGCCAAAAAATATGGTGAAGCATGTCAACATAAGGGCACATCTAGAATGTAGAGCTTTCATAAAAGTTTGCCTTGGGCTGTTCAAATTAGCAACGTTAAGTGAGTAAGAAGCTAAACCAGTGATATTTCCCAGGAAACCAAAAGGAAGGGCATAATTAGAGGGAGGGGAAAAAATATCAATGCCCATTGTAAACCACCCAACTTCACCTTAGTTTTACCCTTTACAGTCCCAGAGCATTTAGACTATTTACATAATATCCTAGTAGGGGAAAAATAGGTAATACATTTAGTATGTTAACAGTCTTCAAACTGCCAATCAGACAACTCTTTTAATTAATTCAGACTAGACCATCTCTCCAGAGTGTTAAAAGGATAGGCTTTCTAGGTCCTGACATGCCAAACCAAATAACTGTCATAAAAATAATTTGTTTGTTTGTTTGTTTATAGACCACTTGATTTAGTGATAAACACTACTCTAGGCAGTTTACAGCAAACAATAACTCATAAACTCCACAAACCCAAAATGTACAGACACAACTAAACATATATTATATTAAACCCAAATAATGGTGATAACAGGGAACACAGAATTAAATCAACTTACGTAAGTGAGAATTTCCTTAAATGCATCTTGAAAGAGAAAAGTCTTTATCATCCTCTTAAAGGATGAGAGGGAGGGAGCCTGATATACTTCTAATGGGAGCCCATTCTATAAGGATGGCACCACAACCAAGAAAGTATGGCTTGTAGTAACTGCCTTTGCCTCTCTTGGTGTGGCAACCCAAAGAAGTATAGCCTGAGAAGAATGGGTGGGATGGGCTGATGTTCTCAGGGAAAGATGCTCTGAAAGATAATGTGGCCCCAAACCATTAAGGGCTTTATATGCCTCAGTCAGGAACCCTCCAAAGGCCTCCTGGAACCCTCGATTTTGCCACAATATATAGACAGAGCTGCATATTTGTCAATTCCAAATTTCATTTGGATATCTTCACTAAATATTTGCACTGTGTTTAGCAGTGATTCTATCTCCATGGAACTTTTTGCATATAGTTTTAGGTCATCCATGTATAAGAGATGATTGATTTTTCCTGCTTGTTCTGAAATATGGTAGCCCAATCCAGTTTTATTTAAAATTATTGACATGGGGATTAGTGAGATGTTAAACAGCAGTGGTGACAAAGAATCCCCCTGAAATATTCCTCTTTTGATGCTAACTTCCCCAATTTCTTCATCATGGGCCATTAAGATGGTTTCCCATTTTTCCATGTTTTTCTTGAGGAGCTTCTGAATGTTTTTACTAATCCCAAAAAAATTTAGGCAAGTGTTCATCCAGCTGTGTGGCAATGAGTCAAATGCCTTTTTATAGTTTATCCAGCCCATGTTAAGGTTTGTTTTTCATCTTTTTTCATTCTTCAGTATCATTTTATCAATAAGCAACTGATCTTTTGTGCCTCTTGACTTTTTAAAGTTCCCTTTCTATTCAGTTGGGTATTGGGAGTTTTCAGTTAAGTAACTATATATTGATCTTTCAAGTACTTCTGTGAGGAGCTTAAACATTGTTGTAAGGCTATTATTATTATTATTATTATTATTATTATTATTATTATTATTATTATTATTATTATTATTATTATTATTATTATTATTATTATTATTATTAAACACCAGGCACAGTCAATCAAAACTATAAAAACATTTATTGGTATTATATAACAGATACACGTTTTAACCAAAAACCTAAGTATCTGTTAAATATTGGTGCAGTATGTATGCTGTTCCTAATATTGCCGTTCTTATGGGGTTTTTTGTAGTTCTGATGGTGTGATTTCTGAGATCTGCAACTGCTTATAGTATTGTGTGAAATTTCTTGATCTTGTTCCCAAAGCCCCAGTGACTACAGGGACCACTGAAGTGTGTTTCTTCCAGAGGCGAGATGTTTCGATTGCTAGGTCTTTGTATTCTGTTAGTTTTTCCAATTCTTTATTTTCAACTCTGGCATCCCCTGGAATTGCAATGTTAATGATCCAGACTACTATGTCTGGTGTGTTATGTTCAAGGTGTCTATTAGTTTGGATCAGGAAGTCCTGGCAGGAGGAGTGCTGGGTAATGGGTAAAACGGTACACCAACAGCAACCCAAATCTATCCCTCTGCCCCACAGTGAGATGAAGACACTCTAGCCCCAGGCTCAACAAGGATGAGGTTCTGCTGCCACAGATGGTATCCTTATAAACCATGACAACCCCACCCACCACTTACTTCCGATCTGCCCTGATGCTGGATTCAATACCTGGGTGGGCACAATTGGGAGAAAGCTACTCCTCCATTTGCACCCAGGTCTCTGTTATACATGCCAGGTCAGCTCCCTCACTATTAATAAGATCATAGATAAGCTGAGGCTTATTCAGGACCGACCTAGCATTCAACAGCAGGAGGATCAGATTAGAAGATCAACTGAACTGGTTACCCTATATCTGTTGGGGAGTGGGAAGGCAAGACCTGAGGACAGGCACCAATTGCCTAGCCCAAACCCTCCTATACGGTAAACCATCCCAATTGCAGCACATGTTGGCTTTACCGTATACATAGGGTTTGTATGGTTTTGTTGTGTGTTTTGACTAATTGTAGATGTGCAGGGGAGCAATGCTTTAAGGACTAAATAATACTAAAAAGTTGAAGTATGTGACTTCACAGCTCGTTGTCTATTCTCACACAAAATATGATCTGGATGAAGTGGGAAATTTCCTTTCAACTATTTATAGAGAGGACTCCATGTGCAAAATTCTATTCCTCTTGATTGTACCATAAATATTCTCATGATCTTATGACATATGACCTACTGTGCACACACTGAGGAATGTCTAATTCTGAATATTCGTTATTATCATATTTTAAAAAACATTTTAATGTCACACAGAAACAAAAGCTATTCACGGGCCAAAGCCCAGTCACTTAGGCTTGCCATGGATTGATGATAGTACATCAAAATGTCAGCAAATCTGTATTTACCTAGTTGGATAAAGAAAATCTGACAAATACTATTTAAGATAAGTGGCATTTTATCCTAATTGTTTTCAGATGGATGGATGAAGACCTAATGCCCTGCTACTCTGGCAGAGCCTTAAATGGTTTAACAATTCATGTATATACAATCCCTGACAGAAATACTAAATGGAAAACTAAGTAACATCTAAGTGTTCATATATGTGTGTTCACACACACACACTCTCCATCTTAAAGATATCTGTTACCGTGCACTCCTAACTATCTGAATCACATTGTCTAGCCATGTCAATGTACTTGTGATCTACTGTAATTGTGGTTTACTACCATACTTTCAATGTTTCTCTGACCGTGAAGATGAAATGGTAATTTACAACAAAATAGTGATCTAGAACATTTGAATATACATAACAATTCATCTCCTTGAAACCTGTGTTTGGAAGGATTCTGAAGTATTTCAGGTCATTACCAATGTCTCTCCTTTTGCCACTTTCTCCTCTTTTTTTACATTTCCTTTTAACTTTTTAACTATTACACGTTTTTAAATAGCTTAGAGATATTGACAGGTCCTTCCCTAGTTTTTGTTTGTTTGTTTGTTTTTTTAAGCAGCAAAGCACAAAAACATGAAAAATGGTCCTGGACCTTCAACATCTGGAATTTTTGTCTTCCATGCTGGGCAGGAAATTTACTGTTCACATGCTGAGAAACAATGGCCAACATCCAGTTATTTAGGGTAGTAAATTGCACTAGAGTAGGTCCACTGAATCAATCTGGATTTGGTGAGTCAATTCCTCTTTTAATTCAATTAATTCAAATGGATATACTTCAGTTGGGACTTACTTAGCTAAAATAAGTCACAATTAGAATAGGTCTATTTGAATTAACAGAACTTACGGTTGATTTGTCTCATCAAATCCCATTGATTCAATGGGCCTACTTTAGTGTGATCTACTATTTTAAGCAACAAGATTTTGGCTAATGTTTTAAAAAATGTCCCTCTCACATATACGCAGCAGTGAATATCCATTATTATTATCCCTTTCACACTTATGGATAAATGCTGATGAATACCTTCCCCCTATCTAATGCTTCAAGCTTCACCTCTCTCTTTCATGCAAATAATCCGAGTCCTGTCTGAAATTTCCCTGGAGGAAATAGGATCCTTGAGCATGGGCAGAGTACTTATTTGAATCTTGCAGTTTCTTGTTGTTGGGGTGGGGGGGACAGAGGCCCAAATCCTGTTTTGTAATTATGCCAGAAGAAAAGGAATGGAGTAATTCACAGTGGCTCTTACTACTAAAGCAAAGTGTGCAGCTTATATACTGCCCCATAGTGCTTAAAGCAATCTCTGGGTGTTTTGCAATTTAATTATGCAGGCTGCACATCCCCCCCCCCCCCCGAGTAAGCTGGGTACTCAGTTTATCAGCCTTGGAAGAATGGAAGGCTGAGTGAACCTCGAGCCAGCGCCTGGGATTGAACCTAGGTGGTGAGCAGAGTTTTGGCTGCAGTACTGCAGTTTAACCACTGTGCCACAAGGTTCCTTCTAATTAATAAGGCCCCACTTGGTTCTTCATTGTGTGCCAGTCAGGTGGCTAACTAAGCAACCAAAAATCCACATGGCACTTGTTAATTAATGGCAATTAGCCACTGCAAGCTATGTAATTTCCTTCCACCAGTGTAACAGAATGGGATATTGAATAGAGGGGAAAAATTATTTAGTCCTCACAAGATTCCTCTGCACAAGACTTTTTTCCCCTTGAGAAATCTAACATAAAATTCTACAGGATTTCACAGAAGTTTTATTGTATTTTTTTCTGGAAAAAATACCAAGCTGTACAAAATTTTTACAATTCCTGTTCAGAATGGCATCTTTCCTATGCAGGGTTCACTCTAAAATACACTAAATTGTGTAGGATTTTGGTAGTTTCCAGCACTTAACAGAAGGCAAAAAAAAAAAAAAAAAAAAGGGGGTGGGGGGAAGGTGTGTATGTGGAAGAGACTAATACTGGGGACTATCTTTTTGGAAGCTGGAATATCTTGTTGGTGCAGAAAATTCTACTTCTGGCTTTAGCAAAGTATAATTACCTTTTGTTTTTTTCAACTTTCTTTCCTTTCCTTTTCCTTCCTTCCTTCCTTCCTTCCTTCCCATTGCAAATATTATTCGAACACCCACTAGATAGGATTTTAGAAAGACACTGAGAACAGAATCAATAATAGGAGGGTTGCTATTTCACTGTTTGTGAAATCAGACTTCAAAGGGATTCTGTGCTTCAGTTCCTGGAGAACAGTAAACCAGTAGCTCCCAACCTTGAGTCCCCAGATGTTCTTGGACCACAACTCCCAGAAATCCTGGCTAACACAGCAGTGGTGAAGGCTTCTGGGAGTTCTAGTCCAGGAACATCTGGGGACCCAAGATTGGGAATCACTGCCTTAAACAAAGCAATCTAATCTGTATAATCCTAGAAGTGAGACCAAGATCCTGTTGCGATGGCTCAAATGCTCACATTAGTTAAGAAGTTCCAGTATGAATGTCTGTTTCTTGCCACAGAAGTAACTGCAAAGAAGAAATTTAGGAGGCTCAAGCAAGCAAACTATTTCTTCTACACAAGTACAAAAATGCACTTTTGTCCTCCATTGTAAGCAGAAGTAATATAGGTAGAATATCAAAAGTATATACTTCTTTTAATGTAAAGTATAAAATATGTTTTTCTCTACCAAGAGGTACATGTCCGTTTGTAGTTATAAGTGCATTTATAAGTAAAACATTTATATGAATGGCCTCAGGAATATTAAACATGATCAGAAGATGAGATCTTCAGATACCACTCTTCCGAAAGGATTATCCTGGGAAACAACTAGATAATCTTGACTTTGTATGACAGTCTTGGATAAGCAAGAGTGAAATAATGAGAGGTCTATCACTCTTTCATATCCATGTTTACAACTAATACTATATGTATATCTACGTATACTCTTGTATCATAGAAACTGGCAATATTACTTAATAATTCTAAAAATCCATATTATACAAGTGAGGGAAAGAGAAAAAAAATGTGTTTTAACTAGATTCTGCTGAGTTGTACATTTGGTGAAATGCATAAAAGCATCCTGAGGACTGATGGTGATGTGCCCAAACTCATTTTAGTGGCAACATAAGGTAGGTTGGAGTGAAACCCAGCCATGAAACTCTAGTTCATTAATTTTCTCCACCAACTGTCTTTTTCAGTTTCCATCCACATAATAAGCAGGCCATTAAAAACACTTTCCTTCATATTCTGGATCGGAAGATATTTATGGATGCATAATACTATTGACAAAGATATTGCCTTATTTCAGAAATGATGAGTTAATGCACATTTCAAAGTATACGTGATGAATAGACTGCTATATGTTTCTGAGGTGATATAATTGGCATAATATTGTCTCTGCCAACTGATGACCAGACAGTCAGAGCAGGCTTAGCCAATAAGCAGAATCTGCCATCTGGAGGCTGGAGTTGTCTGTGGATCCTGTGATACATAGACTGAATTCTGCCCTACTGAGGGTTGTACTCCAGTTCAAGGGTGGACTCCCTTAGCTGCCAGGCATGTTAACCAGGAAGCAACCAAAATCTCATCATTCCAGATGTTCATGAAGCAAGGTGTTGTTGTTGGTTTTTTAACATAGAGAACCTTGGGAGTCTGTTAATTATAGTGCAATGCTGCATAGCATTGTAGTTGTTGGTTCATTAATCATGAACAGTAACGATTAATTAAGGACAACACTAAGGCTGAAATCTAAACTTGATATTGCAGAAGTGGAACTTCTGATCTCACAAAGCACTAAAAAAAGAGAGCAAAGTATGCTGCTTATATACCATCCCATAGTGCTTAAAGCACCCCCTGGGTGGTTTACAATTTTTTAATCATACAGGCTACATTACTTTCCCAATTCTCAACAGTTCTTCCCATGCTACATCCCATGTTATTCTTGAGCAGTGGTTCTCAAACCTGGGTCCCCAGATGTTCTTGGACTGCAACTCCCAGAAATCCTGGCCAACACAGCAAGTGGTGAAGGCTTCTGGGAATTGCAGTCCAAGAACATCTGGGGACCCCAGTTTGAGAACCACTGTTCTTGAGGACCTGGAACACTCTGTGAGTAGCTTTGCAGGGTATAGTGGCAAATACGGAAGCCTAAGGCTTACTATGACTAATTCATATGATTGTATACTATTTTTTATCATTACGGTCATACAGAGTCAACATAATTGACGACAGCTGAGCAAACCACACCTAAGAAAGCTCATAGGATATCAGAGAAAATGCACACTGAAGTGGATGATCAAAAACCAGACAGAATTTCTAAGCAGAGTATTTTCAATACTCTAAAATATTACAGTAGATATAACAAGGCACTTATGAATATTCTTTACCTGAAAAATCCTGGAAATGGTCGCCATCAGCCAGAATTGACTTGACAGCACGTGCTTATTGTACCACATTAGTAGTAGTTTAATTGATAAAATCAAAACCTTCTAAAGGTGAATGTGAAATTTGCCAACCCTTTTTCTGCCAGAGCTGCATAACAAATATCAAATGAAAGGACGAACTATGCATAAATGGGAAAAAATGATACATGGAAAAATAGAGAATACATTCACAAAAAAGGAACAAAACAAAAAAAGCTGAAAATGCAGCCAGAATTAAAGGTACAATTTTTTTAAAAAATTAAATTTGCAAGGAAATCTTTGTAGACTATGCAAGAACATGTATCTGGTAGATGACACACACATAAACATCTATATGATAGTTGTAAATACAATTATAAATCATTGATAACTATTGTTAAATAAAAATTGTTTCCACAAAAGGACACTCCATAAAGTCTATGTAGCAATGTCACTATAATGAAGCTGTAGAACCCTAATTAAGTACCTAGCGATAAGGCCAATGCAATTCAGTACAACCTCCTTCTGAGTAAGCATGCTTTATAGTGCCTAATAGTTTCCATCTTCTGAGTCCTAGTTGGTCACTCTAACTCATATACAGACACAGTTATTATTTATTTATTCAAAATATTTTTATCTCGTGTAAGAGAGAGAGAAAGACATTCTCTCTCTTTCTCTGTAGAGCACTGTATACACACTGATTGAATGAATAGTCCTAAACAGCAGGAGGTACTAAAGAGTGAAATTAATCGTGGCCACAGCCAAAAGAAACATTAAGTAGACCTGGAATCAATAGTACATAGAGGGAGACCCCGTGGTAGGCAGAGTGAGAGCCAATAATGGGTGGAGGCACAGCCTATGGAAGGCAGAGCCAGATCCAAACAATTCTGGGTTTCTTCCTGTACTCAATCTTGATGACATAACACCACTTAAGTGCAGCAGTACAATTCTTAGCCCTGTGCTCTTGAGCCCTTTGACAATGGAAGGTGAACTATAACAAGGACACAGCATCTGACAGATCCCCACCCCATCCCAATTTTAGACCATGGGATTACTACTAAACAAAGCTACCAGTCATTTTAAAATGTGCTATGCCCATGCGGAGAAATAAATTTATTTTCCCAGTGGTGCTCAGAATAGAATCCTAGTTCTGCTTCTCTCCAATCAGCAGAAGTTGTTAGCAGCAAGGATTTCTAATGATGGGTATCCTTGTAGAAACCTGCCTTCTTGTCACCCTAAGTGGTCAGAAGTGTGCAGCAGTTGCCTTACAGTTGGTCCACTGTACCAGCTAGTATGGGCAAATAGGAAGCCTGCTCTTTCAAACGTCTGAGCAACCAGAAGGAAGAGGACAGATTGTGGCAGGGGAGGTGGGGAGAATGAAGAAATATGAATGCACTGTGGACACTGGAAATCACTGTTAGAGCAGCTGTGGACACTGGAAATCACAGCAACAGGCAGGCATTTTTGTGAATGGAGAACGTGCTTATCCCTGCTCCTAAGAAATCTCTGTCTCTGGAACACCAACCAGCCTAGCTTCATTGAACTACATATCCCTTTGCCAGCTAGAGATTGGAGAAGAGGATAATCCAAGGCACCTGAAAATGAAGGATCAAGGGAAATATTTGGTTGCACTCTCTTTCATATTTCTGTCAAGGATTTTCATGGTTCAGTAGATGAATAGGCCACAGGAAGAAGTCAGAGAGCACCAGGAAGGAAACGGTCTCAACAAAGAGACTTTCCCAAAAAGAGTAGTGCGAACCATCCTCTGATGTCTGGAAACAATGAACGATGCAACAAGTTCCCTTTCTGAAAGTAATGTTCCAAAGTTTGGTGATATTTCTCCTTCACAATTTAGGGAAGCCATAAAAGTAACTGCAATGGAATTTCAAAAGTTACAGTTATACCATAAAAGGAGGAAATTTTTCCCTCTTTACATTACAGTCTTCATGTAACTAATTAAACCAGTTATTGGGGAAAGGAAATAACTGCAGCTAGCAGTTTGTAACTACTTATTTCCAAGTTCTTTAGGTAGAATTATTGTACTTTTAGTTTGTGGAACAGTATTTTAAAACCACAATTTGTGGTTCATCAGTCTTCAGAAGTGGTGGCTCACAGGATAGATATAATTAATGTGATTAGAAGTGTATGTAACACAAAGGCAACCCTTTTATGTTGCACATTAGTCATTATTTAGGATTTTTTCTTTCATTTGTCATCTTATTTATTCTTTCCTTAGAAGCAGCACAATTTTTTTGCGCACAAAATATGAACTTTACTGAAATTTCAGTGACATTACTGAAGGGGTCTGTGTGTATTGGTCTCTGCCCCAGATTTCAGAGTGTAGTCTTGAACTACTGAAAGGTTTGATACTGCAAAGAAAATACTGATTCAGCTGGTTAATCCAAGATTTCTTCATTACTGAAAGACTCAGCCAACATGGACACATTCTGTTCAATAGCCATCCAGCCAGAGGGCTGCCTACACTATGTAAATTCCCTCCTTTGAGTTCCTTAAGTAAGGTTAAGCACGTGTTAAGATTACATGGTGAACTATTTTTATATAAAGTTAGTATTACTGATTTGTTAGCTATGACAATTTCACACAGAAAGGCTTTTGTTGGAAACTGAATTTCTCATGTAATAATTAGCAGTGGAATATTACCCCAAACAGGTGTCTGTAGCCTGTCAAAGTCAGAACAGGTGATTTAGAATTAGCGTATTAAAAGAACTGTGAATTAGCGAAGCAAAAACGTGTTAATTTCTTGTTCCATCTGTTAATATGAATTCACTGCCAAATATTTTACTTTGTAGAACTGTGTGCTGGGATTGGCAAGAACATACACTATAAAAAAAAGTTTAAAGGCCTGAATGTTTAAAAATCATGACATACGTTACTGTAAAAATAACTTCTACATTTTGAGCAGGGAATTTTTTTTCTTTTGTGTCTTTTGAAACTTCATAGAGCAGATCCCCATACATTAAAAAAAAATACAGCTGAAGACCTGAAATGTTAATGGTGTATGGATTAACTTTCTTGGTAAAAAAAGTAAACAAAAAGCTGTACTTCTAGATCAGAGAAGCAGGTTCTTACAATATTTTTTTAGCACCACGCTTTAGCTGTGATAGCTAAATGGGACCTTCATAGGAAGAAGCAACATTCTCTGGAGAAAAAGCTTGGAGAACTGACTTTTTTCTTTTCTTTTTAAAGTTGGTCACAGTGGCTAGGTGATTCTGGAGGTTGTAGTCCAAAAGAGTGATTTTCTGAAACTCTGTGTTCAGGTGCTAGATATTAGCAATAAATAAGAGGAAACTGATGGAACTTTAATGTCTTGATTCTGAGATTTTAAGACACTTGGGTAACTTTGTTATATAAAGAATAGAGAGCTAGCTGGAGCTTGCTCTAACCCAAGAACAAAATCATTTCTTAAAGTCTTTAAGGGCATTCTATCTGCTAGCAAGATAAACAAAATAAAATGGAAAGGCATCAGGCAGAATAAAATAATGCTAACAATGTTGATTGCCAATCTAGATGTACGTCCCTATGAAATCCTAGGTCAATAGCACACTAAGTCATCCTAAGATCTGGGTGCAAAAAGGCCCTGTGAGAGCTCAGATGAGGCCCAGACCATTTCACTGTGAGGCCTCCCCACTGATCGGGAAGAGGGGTGAAATATATTTTAATGTAAAGAATGACATGTTAAAAACTTTTTATATTTGTAAAATGCATGACACCCTTGGCTGAGCTGAGGTCTCTCTATGAGGTGAGGGCCCCCTGAACCAAATGGCCCTGTTGCCCTCCCCCCCACCATTACCCCTTTCCTAGGACCCGGGTGTCAGATGTCCTTCAACAGATTCAGCAGTCTTGAACAGCTATATATTTGTGGACATCTTTCTTTCTTTCTTTTCTGCCCAGATTCTGAGAATATAATAGGAGAACTATTAGACTAGCAGTGCCGCCTATTAGCACTGATTAGCTGACTGCTGCTTATATACGGCTGCTGCCTTAGAGAGATATGGCTAATATTTCAGACAGATGCACCAAATGTTTGGTGCTGTCATCAAAGTTCTAATGAAAAGAAACACATGAATGACAAATCCAAGGTCTGCCTTCTCCGTGTATGGATTCCCATGACCTATTCTTCCCCTTCTTGACTGCACCTGTATTTCAAGGGTATTTCTGCTCATTGCTCTTCCACTCTAAAACACAACAAATCTATAGCAGCTATCCAATGGGTATTGGTGGGATAAACTGCATGTTTGAATGCATTTCACATTCTTTTCTTTTAAACCTGATTCTCTTGAAAACCTAGCATGTCAAGTAGACGTCACTTCAAAGCCCTTTCTCTCTGTGGCCCAAATCAGAAGATATGCTGAAGATCAATGACAAGGTTTCCTAGCTCCTTCTTCTTCTCCCATCAGAGGCGGAACATCACCATGGCTATTCTAACTTTGAATGCAACAGCTACAAATAATGATGTTGTGTCACATCTAAACTGTCTTCCAGATTCTTCATCCCAGATGTTCTTCTCTTTCTACACATCTTTGCCTATACTTTTTCTCTGAATGATCAGATGTAACAATCAGTTCTATCAAGTTCATTACATAACTGTATTGTTGCTTTCTACATTTTATGCCTTTTATGATGTCTTACTCTTTATTTCATCACTTCAGTGCTTCTTTTTTTCATCTCCAGCTATTCTAGCTAATCTCAGAATCCAGGAAATCCTTAGGATCCTGCAGTAGCTCCTTTCTCTTTCAATTTCTTTACAACTCAGTTGGAGGTGAGAAGATGCATTGCACTATAACTATAGTGCTTTGGGAAAAGAGGTTTAATAACCAATCACTACCATTTCATTCATGGAAAGCATCTCCTGTCCCATGCTGGTTTCCAGTCCCCTGATCATCCTTGCTGCCCTCCTCTGAACTCATTCCAGTTTGCTGGCATCCTTCTTAAAGTGTGGTGTCCAGTACTGGGCACAGTACTAAGATTGAGGTCTAAACAGTGCTGAATAGAGGGGAACTAGTACTTCATAGGATTTGGAGACTATTTCTGTTAACGCAGCCTCAAATAGCATTTGTCTTTTTTGCACACTGTTGGCTCATATTCAGCTTGTAGTCTACAATAATTCCAAGATTCTACTAATTCCATGTAGCATTACTGAGACAAGTATCCCTTATCTTGTAACTGTGCATTTGGTTTATCTTTCCTAGGTGTAGAACATGGCACCGATCCATGTTGAATTTCATTCTGCTGTTTTCAGCCCAGTGCTTGAGCCTATCAAGATCTTTTGTTTCTGTCTTCCAGAGTTTAGCTATTCCACCAATTTTGTTCCATTTGCAAATTTGTTAAGCATTCCCTGAACTCCCTCATCAAAGTCATTAATAAAAATGTTTAAGAGCACTGGGCCCAGGCCTGAGCCTTGTGATATCCCACTTGTTACCTCCTTCCATTTTGAGAAGAAGCTATTGATAAACACTCTTTGAGTATGATTCTGTTGGTTACAAAATCATGCTGATAGTTGTTCTATCCAGTCCATCATGTTTTCTATTTATACTATTAATATCAGGGAAAGGATGGCTAGGCTATGTACCTTTGCAAACTACTCTGTGAGCCTCTATTGGGAGAAATAAATAAATAAATAAAACAAAGGAACAAATAAAAACAAGCAAAGGTGAGGTAGCTTGAAATTAGGAGTTGGCAACAAAATATGATCTGTAGGTCACGTGTACAGCCAAGTTAATTTCTGGAGTCCAAAATTCAATTCTAAAAACACCACTACCTATGTTTGCTAATAAAATAAGAAAACCCTATTTAATGCAAGGGAAAAGCTTGATTTAAAAGGTTTGTTGCAGTTTGTCATCAACTTTTGGCAGTAAAACAGGAAATGCTCTTTTGGAGAAAACAAAATTCAAATGGGGTTTTCAAGTAGCAAGATGTGCTGCTGAATTTCAGTGTCAGTGGGCATGAGAGCACACGATCAGTCCAGGGAGGTAAGATCAGCCTCTGGATCAAGCAAACTTGTCCAGTCTTGCTAAAGTACAAAATAATATAAATAAGGTCTCTAGCAAGCATTTTTTCCTACAATATTTGATTCTGAATTAAGTTTTTAAGTATTGTTACATAATGTATATGCCAATCAAAAAATAAACCTAAGGGCCATCTTAAACTATAGTGGTTCAAGCAATGACCTAAATCACTTCAGCTGACGTGTAATCTAATGCTTGGGAAGCAAGATGCAGATGATGGATGCTGGCATGATTCCCAGAAACATCCTATATTCCTTTCTACTGTATGTTTCAGATAAATTTGATCATCCATTTGTAGAAAAAGGCCTTGCAAAGAGGCATAAGTAGGTGTGAGCGCAGCTAGGCCACACAGAGCTTGAAACTGTCCTGGTTTGATTCCTGGAGTCCACCAAGACGGGGTTATTGTGTCTTCTCATTGACTTTTCCTCCTGACGCTTTTAATACTGGAAGTGAAATACTGACTCACAGAACTGAGCTTCGAATGAGTAGGTAAAACACAAAGATCTGTATCGAGTATTGATTAGGATTTTTTTCTTCTCTTCTTCTTCAAGTTTTTCTTGCCGATGATACTCTGGATTTGTATTCATATTACATGAATACATATTCTTGAATTAATCTAAAATCCACTGCAAATGTTTCTTTATCAGTTGTCCCCAACCTTGGCTCCTCAAATATTCTTGGACGACAACCCCCAAAATCCTGTCCAGTGTAACTAATGGTGAAGGCTACTGAAAGTTTTAGTCCAAGAACATCTGAAGACCCAAAGGTGGGAACCACTGCTTTCGTTCATAAGTGAAAATTGTACACCCCTGTATCAACTACCAGTGCACTCATCTGATGTGCTTGTATCTGCCTTTAGCTATCCACAGTTCAAAGACTGGTCATATGACATTTTTTTCCGAGAAAGCGTTAAAAACAGTACTTGGTTTATTCATTCTCAATTCCAAACTGATGGTGCAAAGTTATATGTTTGCTGTTGATTCAAAAGAGTGAACATGCTTTCAGTGCTGAATTATGAAAGTCAAAATCACATGCTATAAACAACCAAATACACACAGACACAGACACAGACAGATGGACGCACACATACACAGATAACATACAGCATGCTATAGCTGTCACACTGCTAGTCTGGGAAGACATTCATGCAAGTCCACCCACGTATATTTCTGGATGGCAATGGCAGCAATTTCTCCTTCTCAGTTTTTATATACTGTATCTCAAAGAAAATACTGAAACAAATACTCCCAGATAACTAACAGTTAGCGGTAGACTAGATTTTCTGTTTTATTATATCAAGTTTAGTGGTTTAATGAAGGGGTATGCAAATTAGTTGTTGCTTGTTCGGGCGAAGGGCCGCTAAAGGAGAGCAAGAGTTAAACTGGCATTTCTAGACTCTGACTTTATTATATCAACATCCTGCCTCTTTTTTCTTCACTGGCAAATGGCATGAACTACCTATGGGAAACTGATTGTTCTCCACATTAGAACAGATATATAGTTAGGTTGTTGACATCTTTTTTGCACACTTAAAATAAATTGGCCACATTCTTTCCCAGGGGAGTAGGCCCCAGTGTCTATATTTATAAAAGACGAGCTGCCAACATTTTTAACTTTCTGGTGATAAAAGTTTTCTTTTTAATGCTTGATAATTCAGTGTAAATGTCAGATTAGACTTTAAAATAGAACACATCTATTTATTCATAATGTTTGAGAAATACAATGCCTTTATGCTGTTATCAGTTGTAAAATATGTGTAATCTTGATATAGCATCACCTATAACCAACGCTTGTGGGGTGGGGGTGGGGTGGGGAATCCAGTGAAAGCATTTTATGTAGTTTTAAAATATACAATACATTAAAGGTTTGGTTGACTTATCTGAAAAGACATATTTTTGGCACATAAATAAAAGAGGAAAGAGAAGAACTTGTCAGAAGGAAAATGAAGTATGCAAATGAAATTTAAGGTAAGGGAGTTCCACTTCCTTGTATAAATAACTGGGGTAACATTTTTTTATGCATATACACAGCTACTTTGCTTTGGCAAAAATAAATTCATTGCTTCTCTCCAAAGAATGGATTACAACAATTTATTTTATAAGATTTGGACAGACAGGATAAAAATTGAATGGCTATCTACGGGAAATAAATATAAAAATTATTCAAGCTTCATCTACTTTATGCTCATAATGAGATCCACCTCATTCAAATTCCCTTCGATTAGAACATTGCTGAGGAAGCAAGAACATGATTCCACAGGAAATGATTTCTAATCTTGCTGATAAGTTTCTGGCATAATACAATTATTCACAATTGACTAAGAGTTAATTTCTATAGCATAACATCTTTTGTGCAGAAATGTCAGCTTTTATTGATGAAACAACCCAGGAATAAACAGGGATTGTTGTTGTTGGTTTTAAACATGTAGTTGTAAATGCACAATGTTTAATAGTTAGATGTGTAGTGAACCAAGGGGGAAGAGGGAAAAACCAACCAACCAACAAAATGTATTAGCAATTCCATAACTTTATTTGATTTTTCATATGTAATGAAGTGTTCATTAGAGAGTCTCAGGCCATACTCTCTTATTTAGGAGAAAGTCACAATAAGCTCTGAAACTTTAATTTTGAGTAGTCACGTATGATCACACACTTCACGTGTTGATAGCACCTTGAAATAACAAATGCAAACAAATATGAGTGACTGAGGAGAAGCACAGTCTCAGGGCTGGAAATGTAAGCTAGTGCTGGGATGGCTGCAAGTTATATTTAGCCGTCTGTGGGACAACTTGTGTGCATTTCTGCCAGTGCATTTTAGGCACGATCACAAATAAAACGTATGGACCTGATTGCTTCCTCCCAAACTGGAAGGCAGTACA
Source organism: Intellagama lesueurii (assembly GCA_037013535.1). NCBI lineage: Eukaryota > Metazoa > Chordata > Lepidosauria > Squamata > Agamidae > Intellagama > Intellagama lesueurii. The sequence goes on along the minus strand of JBAJHW010000001.1, from coordinate 135,807,101 downwards.
GGCAGACTGGAACATATGTGAACTGCCTCGTGAATAGGTTCTCCAGTTGTATGGGGCATAAGAGGTAGGAAAGAACTCCAATAAGCTCCCTTACATGGGCTAACATCCAAAAGAGAGTAACATTAGGTCTGTGAATCCAAGATATTTTCAAACACGTCATCTTAGAAATGCAAGTCCTCTCTCAACATCTCAGGACAAAATAGCTTTGAAATTTTAGATTGCTTGAACTGCAGTGTAAAATACGGAGATAATTTGTTTAACGAACAAGAGTCAGATTCCACAATGTTATTACACTGGTGAGTCCAAACACTGCCTTCAAACTGCACTTGGATTGTCAATCATATAGGCAGTAAAAAAGAGAATCAAATTGGAGAGTCTGAATGGGAAAATTAAAATAAAGATACAGGGCATAATTTAAAACACCATGGTGTTTTGGGAGATAAGCATTTTTGATTCAATGTGTGGACAGCCATTTTAATAATACTTCCTAAAATGCCATTTTAAACATTAAATTAAGTGAAGGTTAACAGCCAAGTCTTCAGCACAGGCATGCGCCTTTGCAGGTACAATGGAATTCCATGCAAGACATCTGGGGACGTAGCAGCCCCAACTACTCTCAGTGGTGTAGATAATGTGTGTTAGAGCAATGCTAGAAATAGGTTACAAATGACTCTAGACAAGATCCTGGGAAATAGGGAATTAGCCCTTCCTAGGTATAATTAAGGGTCCCCAGCTGGGTGTCCATTTTCTATGTTGCCAGCTGCCCCTGATGTGCAGCGGCTTTTTGAGGAAAAGAAATTTATTACAGCAAAGCAATGGGAGACTACAATAATGTGCCAGAAACTCAAACCAACAGAAATCTAAGTTCATGACAAAAGCAGCTGCAGCATCCCATCTGCATGGGTAACACAGCTAAATGCATTTGACCCACATTCAAGTCCATGCCAAAGTATGTCCTTATAAACAAAAGTGTAGCCATCCAAGCTTATCTTTTCTCATGGGCCAGCCCAAGAAGGTTAGACAATGACAGGAAACAGGTGTCTGAATAAAATAGCTTAAACTTGTGAAATAGCTGCCTGGGGAGAAATTCAATTGAGGTATTTCCAATAACTGGCTTTTCATCAAAGTTTATTTAGACACGGCATCTACAGTGTACCTATTTCAAAGAGATATTGCACTATATATTATGTCACTGTGATGGGCAGAGAGAAAGTTACCTCTCCCTCCTGCTCAATGTCAATTGCTCAGCTGACATAATACTGGTATTCTTATCCCTTTCAGTTCTTATGTTTTTCAAAGCAACGTGATACTTAATGTATTGACAAGCAGTTTCAGAGACACCATAAATGTTGCATTATGTCCCTCTAAACAAAAAAAGAACTTCCCAAGTTTCTTGAATCTTGAAAACTGGGGCAGATACAACTGTTCTAGTCCCAGTGGCTGTATGTAGTATTGGCAGGTGTCTATGCATGTGCACATAAAGTTTTATCTCAGTTCATCATAGAGTGTAAGGGGAGGATCTTGGGATTGTTCTGCGTATGTATGTGTGCAAGTGAAAATCTCTATTATTCCCCAGTGATTGCCACTGAGTTTGCTGCTTTTCCATTTCTACTAGCGGTGCGAATATAGCAATCATGGAAGCCAGAAAACAGTATTTTCCCCCTGCAGTCCAGATGTTCAGCTGGGCTGTGAGGAAAGGCTGGTTGCGGTTCTACCAGCTTTGAAGGCTGTATAATGAACAACTAAAGGCTGCAGGTGGACCCCTCGGGCTTCTAGGTTATGCACCCTCTTCTAAACTATTTTTAGAGGTTGTGGACTGTCAGACCAGAATCTCACTGGCAATTTACACATAGTGAAATCACATATGTTGTGGATGGACAATCAAGTAATCAACAAGTTGGTGGTTGCGTTCCTGGTACTACATCTATCACAACCACAACCATGTCTGTCCTTGTTAAACAGTGGTAATTCATCACTTTCAACTTAAGCTATTTCACTTATGCAGGTGTAAACCCCCAATAGGATTCCAGCCTAAGCATTACTATGAGTCAGAAATAAAAGGCTTTTTATGAAGGCTAGTTTAAATTTTTTTTTCCTATTATGTGGGTTCATGAATAGAAAGTAGCAACAGGTACGCCACCCTGATGAAAACAGAATATACTATGGAGAAACATAGAAAAGGTGAGGGAGAAAGTGGAAGAGTGCTCTTCTTTCCTCTTAGTTTCACATTTCCCATTTATTTCTTTTCCCATTCCTCTCCTAGAAGTATGGGGAACCCACTACAACACAGATGCTGAAGCCCTCTCTCCCTTCCATGTCAACACTAACTGCACATGTGGTGGCTTAGTGCCTTACCTGTACTAATCCTTGTCTAATATTATCTAACAGCATTTAAACTAACTTATCCAGACTGGAGCCCTGCATACCCATTTTTATGGTGTTGCATTTTGGGGGGAGGGGGGTTTGCATGTTTACTGTGCCTAGGACTGTCAATTACCAATAAATTAATTAATTGTCTGTTACAATTCATACAGTAGTACTTGTAACTGAATCCCTGTTGCTTATAAGCTAATTCCCAAAATGATGGCTGTGTACAGTTTTGATTACTGTGTAAAAATATTACTTGGACCAATCTACCAAGCTTTAAAATTAACAACACTGAAAGATCCTTTCCTATATGTGAATCTCAGATGGTCCACAGCCATCAGCATACATTTGGAAAAGACAAAGTTCCCAGTTCTGCCAAGTATCCTGCGCCAGACAGGGTGGGCACCAGTCATATTGTCTATTTTATTTTTTAAAACAGTTCATACAGTTAGGAGATGCATGGCTAGGTTGTGTAGTCTAGTTTCCGTGTAGCTCTGTTGTGGTATATGTTGGAAAAGGAAAAGAGATAAAATAGTCTAATGACTCCACAAAGCTGTTTCTCATCTAATATCACCCCTCTCTTTCCGTCCTTTTTTTTTGGGGGGGGGGATGTTCCATGAGGAAGGTCCTCCAGCAGGAGAAAGTCATCTACTTGATATTTCTTCCTCTTATGCCAGAAGGGCTGGTTGGGTAGCTCAGTAGTTTAGGCATCTGGCTGCAGAGTCAGAGGTTGAGAGTTCAATTCTCCACTGTGCCTCCTGCAAGTAGAGCCAGCCTGTGCGGCCTTGGGTAAGCTGCACAGTCCAAGGGTGCCTTCCAGAAGAAGGGAACTCTAAACCACTTCTGAATATTCTGTACTTGGAACACCCTGAAAAGGGTTGCCATGAGTCAGAATTGACTTGATGGCACAATAATAATAATAATAATAATTACTATTATTATTACTATTATTATTAAAAACCTCCAGGAACACTAAAAATTATAAAAATATTGACTGGTATTATATAACAGATACAAGTTTTAACTGATAACCTAAGTATCTGTTAAATATCGACGCAGTATGTATGCTGTTCTTAATACTGCCATTTTTTCTAGCTCTGATGGTGTGATTTCTGAGATCTGCAATTGTTTATAGTACTGTGTGAAATTTCTTGATATTGCTCCCAAAGCCCCAATGACTACGGGGACCACTGAGGTGTGTTTCCTCCATAGGCGAGATGTTTTGATGGCCAGGTCCCTGTACTTTGTTAGTTTTTCCAATTCTTTATTTTCATCTCTGGCATCCCCTGGAATTGCAATGTCAATGATCCAGACATTTCTTCATTCTATTACTACTACATCTGGTGTGTTATGTTCAAGGTGTCTATCAGTTTGGATCCAGAAATCCCACAAGGTCTTGACTTCCTCATTTTCTGACATCTTCTCTACCTGACGTCCCCACGGGTTTTTGGAGTCTGGCAAGTTATATTTTTTGCATAATGACCAGTGCACTAACTTTGCCACTCTATCATGTCTAAGTTTGTGATCTGTTTGTGCCATCTTTGGACATTCACAAATGAGGTGTGATACAGTTTCATCTTTTTCTTGGCAGAGTTGACATTTGCTGTTAGCACTAATTCCTTGGATCTTAGGTTTCATCACGTTGGTTTGGAGTGCATGTTCTTGTGCAGCAGAAATCAAGTCTTTGGTTTTTTTTTTCTTAAGGGTCCCCAGTTTTAGCCATGCCCATGTTGAATTATGACCATACTTTCCATCAATATTTCTCAGGTGTTGTCCTTGTAGTGGTTTGTTTTCCCAACTGTTTAATTTATTTTCAAATTGTTGTTTCTTATATTGAGCCTTTGTTTCTGTTGTTTTCAAAATATTCTCCATTTTCACCACCTTAAGTAATTTTTCTCTGCTTGTACTGATATAATCATTTAGGCTTCTTTTTTCCTCCTCTACTATCTCCTGTATTTGCAGTAATCCACGGACTATTATTATTATTATTATTATTATTATTATTATTATTATTAGAGGCACCCACAACTGTACAGCAATTCTTGTAAAATCAGTGCAACGTATCTCTAAGTAAATATGTTTTACAAAAGTGTTGCAGCTAACTGAATGAGCTTTGGATAAATAAGAAAGCTATTTTATTCAAAGTTACACTGAAGTTACATTTATATTAAACAGGAAATATGTCTAATAATCTCTTTCTTAAAGCATTTGTTATTGTAGGCATTGAATCAAAAGAAAGCATCTCAAAAACTGCTTCACATTTTAAGGTTGCTTGTATTTCACTGCTAGACTATGTCTCTCCTCAATAATTGGGAATGCACTTTTAAGAGAGAGAAAAAAAGAATAGTGTTAATTTAAACAGAGCAAATCCTATTTCTTTTAATGTCCAAGAATGTGGGTGAATACAACAGGCTACAGGGAAAAAACAGATTCAGTGACTATAACTATTGAAATATGAATGGGAACTCTTACATTTTCTTATATTCAAGCAAAGGTGTTTGCTCCCTCACACAAAGCATACGTGCCTTCAAGCTGCTGGTACTTTATACACTCCTTGTCAATTTCACACACGGTCCTTGGCAGCAGGACAAACCTGACAAGTATCAGTATTATGATTGGCAGCACCATGACTGATAGTGTGAGTCAAATCAATTGGCAGCAGCACTAGGATATCCCCCTCTCAGACTGCGGCATTACTTACAATCTCTCGTGTGACCTTTTTAGATATAAACTGTGAGGGTCATGCAAGGGAAAGCAACTTTATGCTTTTAATAAGTCTCTGGCTGTGTGCTGCATGCAACTGTGTATCAGGGATTCCGTCATGGAGGCACAATGTTAACACCCAAAATGGCGCCCTACATAAATAGCAGAGTGTCAAAAATAAACTGTGTTCTCTATAACTTTGCAAAAAAGTAAAGAATTTAAAATAGCAAAAGTCTAATCCTCCTGGTAAATATTTAACACAAAAGGGCAGGGTTCAGAACTACTGGTATCCTTTTCTGGGCACAGCAAAGCTTCATGTCGTCCTCTGCCCCTGAATATGAATTTAAATTAGTCTGAGCTGAAAGGGGAACATTTCAGTTCAGCCTTAAATTTGTAATCAAGTATAAAGATGTCACCAAAACTGGTGCTTGGTAGTTCATAGGACTAATCTGTTAGGATCATAATTCCTGAGGGGCCTAGCAAGCCAGGATCATGTTCCAACAAATTTTAACATTTTGTTACTTGGAGCCAAGACTTATCAGTTTACTTACATTTTATGAGCCCATGTGGTCTGCATGGCTAAGCACCCACACTCTGCCATTTTTTAGATGGACTTCTGTTGGCTGCTATAACCCTCAACTTTCCAAAGGAGATGCAACTACCACTTTTTCAATGGGCATGCATGTGAATTCATATGGTGACACATGACATTGTGAGGCAGTGACTTGGAAACAAACAAATATGTGTGGTATGTAGGCTGCCCTGAGGTGATGCATTATGTGTAAGAATTTGCAGTTTTAATGATAGCAGACTAAGAAACTATGCCCATTTCAACTTGTGAGGGCAGATTTGTTACAAGGTGAGTGAATTATTATTTCTGATGGGGTGAGTTCTCTGATCCCTAATCAAGGGTGAGATATTATTTGGAGCAGTGACTCAAAGGAATAACAGGGCTGGCTGGCTTTTCTAGGCAAAGCACAGATTGAAGTTGGACATACTCCTTGTTTGTGTCTGTAACTACTTTAAAGGGGCTGTCTAAAGAATTTTCTGCTGCCCTCTGTTGACCAAGCACTCGTCGAAAGACAGAAAAACACAACTCCTGCTACAAATCACCTTCTTCAAGATGGTCTTACTACAATTTGCAGTGTAACTGGAAATGCAGTGTAAGGGTGGGATCAGACGGTTGCAAAGGTGCTGACCGGACTGCACCAGAAAACTGTTGCTGTGGTGAAATGCGTTGGCAACTCTCCCCCAGGACACACTGGTCTTCCACCATATGATTTCGCTTGCACTGCATGGCCTTGTTCACCTCCACCATTTGAAGTTAGCTTGGCAAACTCTCTTGCTTTAGCTTCCGTGGCTGAGTAACAACTGCAGGTTCTGTGTTGTGCACATTGAACACCCATTCTTTGTCTCTGGTGTCTTAATCCTTCACTTGGGGCCAATGTGGATAAAGTTTAGATAACACTTTTCTAACCAGTCAATTTAGCAAACCAAAGGCAGAGGCAAAACCCCCCCCAAAAAAACATTTTTACCGGCTAAGAAGAAACAAAATGCACCTAGCAGCTGCAACTGTTATTGCTATTCCCTTAAGAGTTCTTGTTTCATGTAGCCTCAGATAGATGGGGAGTTCTTCCTGTCTCTGCTCTGTTGCTAGAACTTGTGGAAATGATAACCACCAATCCATGGGGACCCCACCCCCCATCCTGTGCTGTTGTTTCCAGGACTTGTGGAACAATAAGGCTCATAAACAGCACAGCTGGTGCTTCAGTCCTTGCATTGTTCCAAATGTCATAATAAAAGAGCCTTGTGGTGCAGTGGTTAAACTTGTGGTACTGCAATCAAAACTCTGCTCAAGGTCAGTGTTTGATACCAACGGACCTGACAGTCGGCTCGAGGTTCACTCAGCCTTCCACCCTTCTGAGGTTGGTAAATGGAAATATATACAACATGGTAACTTCAGTCTGACCACCCTCTGGTGACTCTGTAGTGAGAATGTGCAAGGGAAGCTCTTGGGCTTCATAGCTGTTACTGAGATTTTCCTTTGGTACTAGGAACTCAGTATACCAATTTTATTTTCAGTTTTCCTCAATTCAGACTGCCAACTATCCTTTTAACTCTGTAAATGCCAAATAAAATAAGAAGTCAAGATTTTGCCTGGACATTAGGAACAACATCTTGTCAATAAGAGCTGTTTGACAGTGGAATGGAACTACCTCAGAGGGCGGTGGACTCTCCTTCATTGGAGTTTTATAAACACAGGTAAAAAGGCCACTCTCAAGGATGCTTGAGGTGTGGATTTCCTTCTTTGGCAGGGAATTGGTCTTGATGACCAATAGTATCTCATCTAGCTCTACAGTTCTATAATTCTACAACTGTTGGGATTAAACGGAGGGTACCTCCAAATGCCAGATGCAGGGGAGTGGTATCAGGAGAGAGGTATCTAGTTGTCTCGTGTGCTCCCAGAAGCATCTGGTGGGACCACTGTGAGATACAGGAAGCTGGACTAGATGGGCCCTTGGCCTGATCCAGCAGGGCTCTTCTTATGTTCTTATGTTCTTCAGTCACAGGAAGTGAACAGTGGCTCTTTGCTCTGCCCAACAGTTGTCCCAAAATGGAGACAATTCAGTCATTTTTTTTCACATTTATCCAAAAGATTGTGCACATGCCTAGTGTCAATACAGAGTTTTTACCCTTTCACCCCTGCATCCAGCAACGTTTTGCCTTTCAAAAAAAAATCATGGCCAGAAACATCACTGCTGCCTTGTAGTCTAATAGGAGAGCCAGAGAATTGTATGAGCTGAAAAAATATGTAAGATGAATCCTAGAAAAGAAGCAGGATAGACACAGTCTTAATTTTAAGATTTTTCAGTGGTAATGACACTGCACCACAGAGTATTAATTGGGCTGGGGCCCTGCCTTGCTTAACATATTGGTTAATTTGGCCTTTCTGTTGCTACAAAGCATAAAAACTGAATAAGGCAAAGAGCAAAGCTTTGTCTTTGTATCAGAACACTTTGTGGCCTATGCACTCTCATTCAAGCCAGGCTTTTATGCCCTCTAAGCTACTGCAGTGCATGTCGCATTCTGCCAAGATTTAAAATTCATCAGACAGACAAAGTGTACATTTAATACTCACATGAGGGAATACAGAATGCCTTTCAATACATCAAACTCCTAAACCTTTTACATCTTTCATTGTTAAGCTACATGGATCTTGATTTGTACAATTTTAAAAATATTCTGAAGCCCAGTCAGTCTAACACTAAAAAGCACTGTTGCACAGTAAGAAATCACGAAATACAATTCAGCAAACCTGGTGTAGTTGGTCCCCAGGGATGTTTTTTTCCAATTCTGTTTGTCATAGTCCAGATCCATCATGTCATGCTAGCCTAACTTACTACTACCGTCTTTTCATTTTTTTTTCTTCCTGGCACACTCCAACTATTTTCTGTTGAACTACTACTGTCACAAGAAAACACATAAAAATGCTCTTTTGCAAACATTCTGTTTGGTCTCCACTGAACTCTCTAGAGCCATGGATTTCTCTCGCTGTCTTTATCAGGGGTGAATGTTGACAGATCACTGAACCTTACTGTCAGCAGTGACAGGCTTAACACCGCTGTGTGCAAGGTGGAAGGGAAGGGGGAGGGAAAAGCAAAAAGATGTTTCTGACTTGCATCTGGAAGGTCCCTGAAACAGCAACAAAGGTTTATGTTCAAAGATGATTACCTTAAAGGCATATTGGAGAGTTTGTCTTTTTTATTATTATTATTGTAGCAACAGTAAGGTGTCTAGATACTGGGTGAAATATGTATTCCCCTGAGAACAAAGGCAGTAGCAATCCACTTCTGCTGAGATGGCAACTTTAATAATTCCATGTATTTATCAGAATTGTGTCAAGATCTTAGGAATTTTTTGCCCTTCAGGTGAAGTTGAAGGTAGATGGAATGGATACGGTTCTGAGCAATACCACTCAGATATACATAGAAAAATGTCCCATCATGTCTGCAGAGAGGAAAAGAAATGGAAAAGAAGCTCCCTAAGGGGCTGAAAATACATAACACAGACAAATGTCTCTGAGGTTTTAAAAATGAAGGCCGAGCTTTTTTCATGGCCCTTAACCTATGCATAAGGCCTCAAGACCAGCAGGAAAAGAAAAAGTTTTAATCATCTCCAACCTAAACTCTTATTTCACAATAAGAGCTTTCTGTGATGTGGATCTTTCTTCCGATGTGTGACACCTTCCTTCCCTCCCCGGTACAAACTTGGCTATTTAAAAATACATGGATCACAACAGATGCACACGTTTTCCCATAGATAGATTGGTAGACAGATATGCTATATGCATCTCTGTCAACGGTGCTTTCTCTAAAATGGAACTTGGGCATACACAGAGTGACTTTAAGCCCCCAAACACTGTTGCCTAACCAAATTCAGACTAAACGGAAAGAGTCTTTTTTGCACCTCTTGCTATTAGTTACACACATTTCTTTTAAGGGAATTTACCTACACTTTCGATGGACACAGATATTAGAACCCATTTACTTGTCCTAAAATAATAATGACCAATGGGAGACCTATAGTAATTTGGTGCAGAGCAGATATATTTCTTCATGCACCATCAGGGAGATATGAGGAACTTTCAGGAGGAAATATCTCCTAATTAATGATGGTATGGAGCCTTATGAAGTGTGAAAGAACGTCAGGACGAATGTGGCAAGCAAGCTTGATTCCAAAGGGAATGGCAGCAGAACTGTAGAAAGCAATAACGATTTAGAACGAACATTCAGAGGTGACATCGTGGCAGGTAGCTGCAAGGGATTTCAACTCAGGTTTACAGCATCTGAAGGTCCTAAAAACATATAGATAAATCTGTGGAAGAAAATTCAGACCTTCTTTCAATAGTTAATGAATTGAAAGCCATGCATTTATCTCAGGAAACAGAGCTTCCTCTGTGTGTTTTCTCAGGGGGAGGAGAAAGAACTAACGTTCTTTGACTCAACACTTAAAAAGCCAAATTACATTAATAATTATCACAACGCCAGCAATAATCGCTTTCTCTCCTTCAACACGATAGTTTCCTTGCTTGTTTGTGCACAAATGCTAAGCCTACCAGTTCTGGCACGAAAGGTCCTACATTCATTCTAGTGGACTGAAAATGCCTTCTGAATGGTTTTTTTAATTAATTAATTTGTTTTCACTGCATGCTTCTGTCCCCTTTCCACTTTCTCAATATTATTTCTTATATTTTAGTCTCCCAGAAATTTGAAACTTCTGTTTTGTTCTATTAGCTCTCTCATTTCAGGCTCACTTTCCAGAAGATCTCTTGAAATGTTCTGAACATCTGTGGTGCATTTTTCTGAGTTTTTTATTTTAAAAAGGGAGTGTCCAAGTAGTGCAGAATATAAGGACTGCCATAGCCTTTGATCATTTCTGGACCAGCAGGACTACAATGATAAAAGAGTCCTCACACACTTTTACCTTAAGGTGCTCATGTTTATTCTCTTTCTTTCCTTTGTGGTTCTCTTTCCATACCAACCCTCCTCTTATTTCCAAACCACTGGCTGTTGTATTATTATGCATTAAGGAAGAATAAAGTGACCTGCATAAACACTGATGATAGTTTGATTAACACATAATACAATTTCAAAATACAGCAAATTTTTACATAGCGAATGTTTGAACTAGAGTTTCTTTTATCAAAGAGTTTGTACGAAATTTAGCCCCACTGGTATTAGAAGACTGACAATGTCATCTATGTCTTCTTTACACAGAGAGAATTCATGTAATTTTATTACATGCTGCTGTATATGTTAACCAAAGGGTAGAGGTTCAGCAACTTTAACGCTGAGAAAAATTGGATATGTTCTTTACCTTTTACAGAAGTGACTAGTGTTGCTGCTTCCAATCAAAATGGGGATTTGGGGCTTCCAGTTATGAGAAGAGAATTTTTGTCTGCAGAAATCTCTGATCATTTTTGAGGTTTTAGAATTACTGCAATGTAGGGATAGATAGAACATTTGCTAAATAAATAAATAAATAAATAAATGCTACAGTCTCATTGACGCAGAGTGTATCAATGTGATGAGAAACCTTGATTTTAAAGGTCTGTGCAACCACAGCTGCCCCCATGTCCCCAGAGTGAACCATGGGCTCCATGAAGTCAAAACTCTCAATACTGCTTGAACTGGACTTTTGTTCATTAGTTCATTTGTTCATTAGTGTGATGATCATGTCTGGAACATAGAGCCCAGAAACAGTCATCAAAGTTGGAGTAGCACCACCTACAGACCGTTTGTGTAACATCCAGCATCTGTGTGGCTAAAATAAAAAAGTTGTGATGCTGTTAAAAAAGGGGAAGAGAATGAAAACTATCATATAAGAAAGAAACTGATTTGGCATGAACAGAAAAAGAGAGGATTTGTAGTATTGCTTTTTAGGTTAGACATGAAACTTCCTTATTTTCCTGCTGCACGGTTGTTGAATTAAACCATCAGTCTATTTCATGTTAGCATTAACAACACTTGTTTCTGCAGTTATCCAATATCCCACACCTTTGTAGCCAAATGTCCTTCTCTCCTGCTTGCACTTTAAGATCCCGTAAAACTCTGGGGCTTCGTGTGGTTGTACCACTAGTTTGGTCTATGAACTGGCCTTGCCATTTATATTTTCTCTTTTTTTTTGCTAGATTGGGTTGTTTCCTGGAGATGCAGATGCACACAAATACCAACACTGTCAGGGACAAGGTTCAGATCAGAACATCTCCAAAAGGGCAGAGGGTGTGGAGGCACCAATCTGGGTCTGGGGCCTGTCCTTTTGAGAAGCAAAGGACACAGAGAGAGAGAGGACACACGTAGAAGGAATGGCTAATTGTTAAGAAAGATGTAAGCAACCCATCCAGCATTCCAATTTTTTAAAATTGGCAACCAGTCTAACTTCAGAGCAACCCATGCAACTCATGTACTTACATAAATCCAGGAAATTATGCAGCTTTGTGCAAAAATGGTCGATTGTGCATAAAAATGGCACTTTTGTGCAAAACATCATACTGGCTAATATAGAACTCCATTGAAACTATCAGGAAATTTCTCAGCATGCTTGCTAGTGAAGAGAAGAATGTCGTAATTCATTGTCCTTCTATGTAGCGATGGGACAGGATTTACATTCATACTAAAAAATGATCTCCCCAGTGCCTAGCAACTCTGAGGTGAGGCAATTTGATATCCATGATCTCCTGGAACATTTACACCAAAAATGCATAGGCAGTGCCTGACCCAAGTGGAGAGGGGCTCTCCCTAAATGTTGGGATATCACTCCCCCCGGGGACAATAGGCCATTCCTGAAAAAGAATGGTTGGGTGAACAGATATTTAGTTGGATTTTAAAATACCTAATTACCTATTTCCCCCTTAAATTTAGGTGCTACCATTTCACCAAATCCATTTATTTATTGCTGAGGCTGCAGGGGCACTTTCATGGTTTCAGATCTACAGTAATGGCACCACGTCCAGTCCCAGAAGCCATTTGGGAAATTCAAACAGTGCACAAGTGTCTTATGCGTTGTCTGTGTGCAAGGCCTTTCTGTCATGTGAATAACAAGATCAAGTATCCAGCAAAGAACAACTGAAACACAGAAACATGGTGTGATAGTCTCTCCACCCCCTTCTCCACTACACATCAGCAAAATGTAGTCTGAAAGCCCTATGGAGTATATTTGGCTCAGCAGAAGTAAACTGGCCTTTGATCTTTCTATAATGCTTGATCAGAAATCAGACTGGCAATAAATAGCCTGAAAACAAAATGGATGCCTAACAAGTATTGACTAGAAGCTTCTGTTAAAATGCATGGTGAGGAAATTGAAGTAGTTAAAAGCTCTACCTCTCTCGGCCAACTATGGACTAAAACAATGTTGGCAGTGGGTACAGCAGAGGACAAGTAGCGTGATCCAGATTTAATGAAATATAGTTGGCATTACATGGTAATGAACTGCCAATTAAAAATAAAAAAAGAACTTTACATCTCAACTGCTACGGCACAAAGCTGATTTGGGTTATTACATGCACAAAACACTACTGAATGATACATGTGCAAAGTCTTTCTTCACGGACGTAAAGCAAGTGAAGAAACACAACAGCACCTAGGTGTAACACATTTGATTGATGCATGCCATCTACAATGACTGACATAGATGAGCTAGCTTTTATGGCCTACTAAAAGGAGAATAGGCAACAGGAAGTGACAACTCTGGTCTGCCAGATATTATTGGGCTGCAACTTCTGTCAAGCGATTGAGAAAATGAGAGATTATGGTTTCTGTTGCTCTGCTAGAAAATCAGGCTTTGTAGTTTGTGTCTAGGATGAGCTGATTGAGAGAAGGGGAGGAAATTTCCACTGGTAATTGGAAGTCAGCAAATACCTTTACCTTATCTCTGTGACAAAGGAAACTTCAGGCTGGAATAAGCTCACTCCTTGGTACTGGGTTAACTGGCATAATGGTTTCAGCTGAGTGAAAGGAGGGGGGAAAAGTTACTCTCTTCTTTCATGGAGGTTCAGGAAAATGCAACACCTGACTGGCAGATCTTCTGGAAGGATCTGGAAATTGGAATTTTGGGTATAAAAATGGAGACAGAAGCTACATAGTTTAGCCTGTCTCTTAAGAGAATGCTACACTAATCTGCTGCTTTGCTACATGACCTGCACTCCATATTTGCTCTTAGTCTATGCTGAAGCTATGCCAGGATGCAAGTATTAGCAAAAGGTAGCTAGCTTTCTTATTTTTTTGTGGGATTGTTCTGGAAATGTTCTTGCCTCAATGTTTTAATTGCTTATTTTGGTTCCACATGCCTTTTGGCTGCTCCATAACTGTTGAAATTATTTTGTAGCTTTGCTCTTTTTGATGTTTCATCACCTTTAATTAAAATATAAATACTTTACAGCTCTTTGGTTCTTTTGGATTAATTGGGTTGGTGGTACAAAAATCAGGCTTGCCTTGACCATCTACCAGGAGTCTGTACATTCTGTGGACTTTTTTGGCATTCCTACCTTGCAGGTTTGGTAAGAGTCAAAGTGCTTGTGGGTTTTTTATAAACTCCCTGGAAGCACTGTTTAGTCAGAGTGGACAAAGATGTTGGGAGGGTACTGGGCAGGAAGATTTTTCCCAGCCATCAGCATATTGGGCCCTCCTGGATTTTATCCAAACCAGGGCAATCACCAGGGTAGTGTGGCTAAGTGGTTAGTGTAGGCCTATCTGAACAAGGGCCATCTTGACAACTTCCATAATACTCCAGCATTGGTTTTGCTCATTTGGGCTGGTGGGAGATGTAGGTCTAAAATAGTGGTTCCCAACCTTGGGTAACCCAGGTGTTCTTGGACTGTAACTCCCAGAAGCTTTCACCACTAGGTGTACCGGCTGGGGTTTCTGGAAGTTTCAATTGAAGAGCACCTGGGGTACCCAAGGTTGGGAACCACTGGTCTAAAGCATCGCGAGGGCCACAGTTGCCAATCTCTGGGGAGGCAATTCTTGATCTGATTTTCCTTGTTTGTAATTTAGGCAATGTGAGATTTCTTTTTCTCCTCTTCTTGAGACAGCAAGGGTGGGGGGAAGGTCTCAGGAATTAAGGACTTGTACATTTCCATACCTGATTTTTGCACACACCTGAACTGCAATACATGTTGCCTAGTCACATGATCTGTTAAAAAAAGTGGCAGTCGTTGGTTGATCTGTGTCTTTTGGATCAATCAGCCTGTCCTTCTACATTTGCTAGGTGTATGTGTTTAGCTACACAAGAGGAAAAGACATCTGTTCTGTATAGAGACATTTTGCACAAATTGCAAACAAACAAACAAAATGATGAAAAAGTAAAATGCTTTGTACCTCAGTCTCATCCTGAAACAAGACTTCTTGCAGGACCTATAAAATACTAGACAGGTTGTCCCATCATGCCAAAACAACCTGTCTTAATTCAAATATAACTCTAACAAAAAATTAAATAAAATCACTACCTACCCTAAAATAAATATGCTGAGTCAATGATATAACTTTATAGTAATGGCAATAACACTCTAGAAATTCAATTCCAGGATGAGGTCTCCCCCCACCCCCGGGAAGACTCAAGACAAAAAGAATAACCAATACTGCTGAGATAAAAATATGTTCAGATCCCCAGATGCGCTTGCACTGATTGCATTAGGCATTGTATGGGGTCCTTTGTTAGCTGTTTTAAATAGATTTGGCTAATAGTCTACAAGTTGCATTGACTTCCTTGTAGTGTCTGAACCAATTCTATATAATTTTTGCTAGATTTCCCCCCTTCATCATTTCCTCATGTCATCCCAGCTTATAGAGGGAGTCAAGCATTAACAGATGGTAAGTCTGATTTCTTCAAATTGCCTTTATACTGCTAAGTTGAAAGAAGAAGTTCAGTTTGCACTGATCCATGTTGAGAATGATTAGCCTGATTAGCTTTTTCAAACGCCACTGATGGTGATGGAATAAATGTAACCTTTGTGTATGCTCTGGTTCATCAGCAAGCATTCCTGATATAGTTGTCTATTCTGGCCATATATATATATATATATGAACCAGAGCATACACAAAGGTTACATTTATTCCATCACCATCAGTAGCGTTTAATATATATATTAGAATGGTCAACATGTCATTTTCCTTTTTAGTCAGCATTTTATAAGTCTAACACGAGCAACTGAATTCCAGTTGAAAAGGATTTTAATACAACTATTGTGTCCGTATGTCCATCCGAAGAGAAACAAAGATCCCCAAAGACTTTGTTGAACTAGACTATGTGTAATTCAATGGCTTCAGCTTGCTTTGCTGCGCATTGATTAGGTTATTATAAGCCCTCCAACTATGAACAGCCAAAAGGTCCTTCAACCACATAAAAATATTAGCTGAACAATCTCATACATCTCTCAGTACTAACAAATGGGAAAGCACAGCCTTGCTGCAGAGGTAGCCACTCGGCTACTTATTTTCATTCTGCCGTAGCCCAAGGACAAACAGGCCCTATGGACATAGACAGGTTCTCCTCCTACAGTAACGGAGAGGTTATCCTGAAACAGATTAGTACTTTGTCAGGTGGCCTGTGTGCTTTTAGAAGAACAGTTCTGCAATCTGAAGTCTGGAAAAGTTATTCCAGGTTATTTTCCAGCGAGACCACAAGATGGTAACTGTAACCCAAAAAAGTAACTTTTCTAAGGTCTCCTGCTGTCATGTGGCAAATAGATCAGGTCCAAAAGCTGACAACATTTCAATCAGTATTATGGTAGAAATGAGCTAGAGTTGATGGTATTCAGTGTGTTTTCTTTTTAAAAAAAGTTTTGTATGATTTTTTTAAAAAGCCTCCAAAGTAGGGAGTGGAGAACATGTTATCGTCCAGATATTTTTAGACCACATGTTCTAACTAGCAAAGCCAATGATCGAGGTGATGGAAGGTAGAGTCCAGTAACATCTGGAAGGCCACACATTCACCATCCCAAATAACCCTGTAATGGAATGATTGACTGGGAATGGAGTTCTCACTTACTAGTTGTCACTAACCATTAATAACACGACAGACCCCTATAGCACTGCCACACTCACAGGGAGAGAATGTACTTTGAAAAGTAGAATGAACTTTCAAAAGACAGTCTTAAATTTAAAAAGCATTCTGTCACCACCAAAAAAGTATCGATAGCTGTATCGATAGTGACAATAAGGATGAGAAAGAAAACAATTTCATGGTAGTGGATACTGACATGTTAATGTTAAATATTGTTACAGATGGGAATAGAAGAGCACTGTGCTTCAGGATAGTGATCTTGCAGTGCGCATCTGGAGCAGTCTGCCTAAACCTTGATTTGCAATAGAGGTTGAGGGCATCAGATGTCATCAGCCAGACAAACGCAACATGTTATGTGGAAAAAATCAAAATGCCATCAAAGCATAGCACATGATCATTAATAAGGCAATGCATCATTTGTTGATTTGTTTTTCTTCACTTCATTATACGAAGTGGCACCCCAAGGCTCCATTCTCCTTCAGCACAGTGTTCCTGCTTTATAAAACAGTTGCAGTGTGGAGCTGCATATTGTCTTTACATTTATATGTGGGGAAAAAGGACATGAGACACACTTCTTAACACCCGACACTTCTCTCTCTTTTTTCCTTGTAAGAACATCTCCAAATTCAGCGCTTCTATTCCAGTCAGGGGTACAGACAAGCAGAGTGAGGGAAGGGGGATGCATCAAGCTTTGCACTGTGAATATTCACAAGTTCTCACAAAGCGTGTGAATTTGGTCAAGGGTTACATTTCTATGTTCAGAACATATCCCACCAGCTCTGTTTTGTGCAACAATTTTCAGGCAAAATTACTCCTCTGGCCCATCCTCTTCCAGTCCAAGCTTTTGCACTTTCCCTCAACAAAAAGTCTCTAACTAAATATTTAGCAGCATTCCTAAAAAGATGCAATAGCTTTGGATTCAGCAATGGAACCTTTCAACCCTTGCCCTCCAAACATTGTCAGTGGAAGGCATTAGGAATAGACAATGATGTTTAATCCTCTGTAGAGCAGTCAGAAGTGTTCAGAGGTTTGCACATGCAGTATTGATTTATAGTCCATACTGAAAACCTGTACATTATCAGCTGTTATTATGCTCCCTTTTGCAGATGCCAGGCTGTGGCAGATTACTTGATTCAGGGTAATCTAATGAGATGGTGGGAGGCAATGGATTCAAATCTAAAATTTCAGGATTAGTAGGTAGCTCAGTCCCTGAAACACTGAGACCACTAACCTGTGGTACAAGCAGGAGCAGCATTTCAGAGTGTGGTACCAGAGCTAGCAGCACTAAGCTACCCTTCTGGTGAACCTTAGCAGAAACAAAAGGGAGAGAATATGCTGCCACTGGGCTGGATCCAAATATGCGTGAACTTCAGGCAAGCTACAGTACTTTTTTTTTCTGCTCTCTTCACTGTGTCCCCTTATATGCTCTCAGAAGCCACCCGGAGAGTCAGGGAATCCTCCAGAGCAATGTGGCATGGGGATATCCAGGGGAAGTATGGGAAAAGTGAGAAAAGGATTGGCATGAGCAACATCCCTTCCATGTACGAGCAGGTTTGGATTACAGTTATTATGCTATAACCAAGCTATATAAGGCTTCCTCCCTGCAAAGCTGTACCTTGACTCAAGACCAGAAGGAAACAGAATGCCAGAGCTCTGAGGTAATATGCCTCTTATGTCAATAGCTATGAAACTGGAGAAACTATGACAAAATTCTAAATCATGGGAGCTTGACAGCACAACAGCAATATAAATAATGTGTAATCAAACTATAAATATATTGCTAAATGCAAACATGATCAGTTGAGATGCCCATACTAAAACTATTTCCATATTTTAATGATTTCTGGAAACACATTAACCCATGAAACTTACACAGTATAATCAAATGTAGTAATTAAAGTAATATTTTAAACAGGAAAACAAGAAAGAAAAGTTTCTTCAATGTCCTACTGCAACTGGACAATGAAACAAATAGCTTACACTATTTTCAAACAAATGGTTCCAATGGTTCACTTACTTTTCAATCTGCTATGGAATCATCTGACATATCTCTGCTTTTAATAAGCTTCAGAGGGATTTGATGTATTCGCGGTCTTTGCTTACATCAATTAATGCTCGCAGAAATACAGAGGATTTGTTAATGCCATTTATCATTAAAAAAGGAAAGGAAAGGTCAAATTATATGAGATAAGAACTTCTGTTCTTCTTTCCAGTGATACTTATCTGTGTTGCTTAAAAGCCTGAAAGTCTGAAACCAGAAGCAGAAGCCTACATATGGATCCATTTAACCTAGCAGCATTTGGTGACTCCAGGTTCTCCGTGGCAGTGAATCTGCTCCAGATTTTGGGCTTAATTTTACAGGAGCTATCCGAAGCGCTGAACCCTATCCCCCCCCCCCCCAAAGTGAATCAAATAAAATTAAAAATGACCAGTCACGTATCAATGATTATATAACCTAAATTTAAAAGTTTCTTTTCCTCTCTTTTCACAGTGAGGAACTAGCCTAGTTCTTGCCGTGTTTGCAAACTTGCATCTGGAGGGTACTGTTAGCCTTGATTTTGAGGCTCTTAGGAAATTTGAGCTAATCTCCGGCAGAGGAGCGGACACAGGTGAACCAGCTGTGGTACAACAAGTTTTATTGAGAAAACAAAGTATGCCAAAAAAGACAGCTGGGGCTCTTCTCATAAAGACTGAGAAGGCCCCGAAAATACATAGATCAGATACATATATACTGTTTACAAACAAAGAGTCATAAACCCCCAAAACTGTGATTGGGCCTAATCTGAAACCAGTTTGGATCCTTGCCCTAATTGGTGTTTGGGCTTTGATCCGGTGAGCTATTGGTTCTTGACAGGGAATAGAAAGAGGTGGAGGCTCTCCCTCTCATTGTCCTTCTAATTTCCAGACATCCTGGCACCCCAGATGTGTATTCCTTATCTATATGTTGGTGTTGCTCTTCCTGAGGATCTGTTGTGTTGTAAATGGGCCTCTTCACACATCCCCTGTAACATCTTGTAACGTTCCAATGTGTCTGGAGGTCACGTAGGCCTTATCGTGTTTCTGGGAGTTGAGGTCAGCTAAAGTTCGCTACCTTTGGCATGAGAAATATTATTTCTATATGTGTGCTATGTTACTATATGTTGCTATATGTTTCTTATTCAATACCTACTCACTATCAGTACTAGTTTAGGACATTCTTTCATACCACGGTATCTTTTTGCATTTGAGGGTTGTTCTTGTTACAGTGCAGTTAACTCTCTAGAAGCGAGGAAACTCTTTCTGCCATGACCTGAAGTGATACAACTCAATACAAATTTCCCACATCAATGAGAAACAAATTCTTCACACTACTAATTTCACTATTTTAAAAATACTTCATCTGATACTCACATTGCTAAGAGTGTATGCAGACACAGCTTGGAAAAATTACTTTTTGGACAACAATTCCCAGAATCCTGTTAGCAATGACTCTCATGCAGAAAAAGTAGCTGTTTTATAAATTCTCCAGCCAGGCAACCAAACTAACCCAGAGTAATCTCTCTTATGCCTCGTAACTGTGTTATCTGGATCATCATTGCTAATCACGAGGCAGATCCTCACCATACTTTAGTTATGGATCAGGATAAATTATCACATATGTTGCCGTCGAGATGGCAGTACAAGTGCATGGAAAATGTTTTGCTCCCACATACCTGAGAAAACAGACAGAGAAATAAGAAATCCTGCATAGCAACAGAGTTGAAAGATGGTCTGCAAAGGTGATCTGCTTGCATTGTGCAATCTGAGAAACACAGCTGTAATGCATTATTGCCCACCAAGCTAAGAGAGAGAGAACATACCCTTATCACATAGTATTTTCTTTTACAATAAACTGAAAGTTTTGTTTGTTTGAAGAGCCTCGTGGCACAATGGTTAAACTGCTGTACTGCAGCCAAAACTGTGCTCACGACCCGGGGTTCAATCCCAGGTAGCCGGCTCATGGTTGACTCAGCCTTCTATCCTTCCGAGGTCGGTAAAATGAGTACCCAGCTCGCTGGGGAAGCAATGTGTAGCCTGCACAATTAACTTGTAAACCGCCCAGAGAGTGCTTGAAGCACTATGGGGTGGTATATAAGCAGCACACTTTGCTTTTTGCTCTTTTTTTTTTTTTTGTTTCTTTTTGGAATTATTTATTTCTTTTGGAATTATCTTGTTAGCTCATGAATTCTATAGGCCACAATGCCATAATTATGGCTGTGCTTTTACTTATATTTTGTGAGGTGTCATAAAACACTCCTGTTGGGGTCATCTATAAACAGCTGGTTTTATTATTTCATTATTTTAAAGCAGAATCAGTGGTACAAAATAACAAGACTTGTGTTCTTCAGTTGTAGCGCTATTAGTGAATCTTGTGGGGTGACACTCAAGGCAGTGAATACTCTATTTCCTAGTATTGTGAAATGATAACTTTCTATTACCAATGTGATAGAATTAATTCAAACAACTTGATAACAAGGTTATTATTATGCTAACAATGGTTAAAAGTGGCTCAAGTGGAACAGTCTGGCACATTTGAACATTTCAGATCAAAGATCTATTGAACTGAAACAACAAATAGAATCAATTTCTTGAACAGCTTCTGCATTTCCAAACTTGAAACGTTATACCCTAGAATGTGACTTAATGAAATACAGATGAGGAGTGCCATGGAGCAGCCAGTCCTGCTGCAACAATGAAAATTAATGTACCACTTGCTTGGCTGAGGAAACCAAGCGTTTACTGAAGGCAGCTTTGCACTTTAACACTTCAGTCTTGAAGGGCCAAGATAACTTATTTGGTCACAGCTAACTGAGAAGAAGTTGCAAACTGAGGTAAATGTTTAGTTTGCTAGGGATTCCTTTCATCCCTTGCTTCTGTTTAGAATCATTAAACACTTTGTTAAAACAACAATCAAAACAATCAAAATCCCACACACAGAGGTTGGACATCCCCATTCAATTCAAGGCTAGCCACGGGGGGGGGGGGGGAATCCCTTCAGTTTTATTTCTTGGGATCATTTTCAGTAGGGCAGGGTCTTAAAAATACACATGGGGAACATGACTTTTATGGGTTGGGGAGCTGATGCACAAAGCAGAAATCGCCATTTGAGCATAGGGAATTTCCATTTGCCAAGGAGATAGCAGATATGTATTTCAGAACATGGCCAAACAGCCCGAAAAACCTACAGCAACCAGATAGCAGATACCTTGTTGCATGAGTGACAAAAACATTGCATTGCTTCTGTTACAGTTTTGTTTTGTTTTGCATGAGCAGTTTGACCAAAGAGCACCTTGGCTTTGGACTACAAGTCTCACTATCTGCCAGTCAGTATGACTGGGGCAGGTGGTTCTGAGAACTAGTCCAAATATATATAGACACTATAACTCAAAAGCTGTTTTAAGCAGAAATGGGATATATCTGCTTAAAACACCTTTTGAGTTATATTGTCTGTTGAGGGAACATTTGTTCTGTTCACAAAAATCCCACAAGAGATAAGAATTCAGTGTAGCATGTACTGAGAGGCTCACCATCTTCCAAGGATGGGTCCATCCAGCCTGTTTTCTAAGCAGGACACCTGGCACCACAAGGATTTCTACCCCAGTCAATGATCTCATTTGGTTTGGACAATAGTTCTTCAGGGACACCCAGTGTGGCGTAGTGGATAGAGTGACGGACCAGGACTAAGGAGGCCTGGGTTCAAATCACTGCTCAGCCATGGAATCTTACTGAGAGAGTGGAACTGGGAAAACCACTCCTTAAATATCTCACTTGCCTTGAAAGCCCTATTAGAAACATAAAGAATTTAGATCAATGGTTTCCAACCTTGGGTAACCCAGGTGTTCTTGGACTGCAACTCCCAGAAACCCCAGCCAGCACAGCTGGTAGTGAAGGCTTCTGGGAACTGCAGTTCAAAAGCAGTAGTTGGGAACCACTGTTGGGAACAATTATAACTACTACCACTACTATGATTGAACATAACTATTAGTAGATAATAAATGGTAATTACAGTTACTTCTCTTGATGATCTGCAGATTACAACACTGATTATCCTACAGCAGTGGACCCCAAACATGGGTCTCCAGTTGCTCTTGGATTTCAACTCAGTCTTTAACTGACCATGAGAAACTATGGGTTGTTCTGAAAGAAATGGGTGTGCCTCGGTACTTGATTGTCTTGATGCATAACTTGTACTGTGGACAGGAAGCTACCATTAGGACAGAATATGTAGAGACAAAATGGTTTCCTAACATCAAAGGTATCAGACAAGGGTGCATTTTATCCCCTGATCTGTTCAATCCATATGCACATTACATCATATGGAAAGCCACACTAAATTCAGATAGAGGAGGAGTGAAAATTGGTGGAAGAAACATCTATAATTTAAGATATGCAAGATTACACCATCTTATTAGCAAAAAGCAGCAATTACTTGAAACAACTGTTAGGGAAAAATGAAAGAAGAAAGTGCCAAAGCAGAACTGCAGTGGAATGTTAAGAAGACAAAAATCATGACTACAGAAAAACTATGCAACCTTAACACTGACAATGAAGAAATTGAAATACTTACGAGATATTACTTTGGTTCAATCATCAATCCCAATAGAGATTGCAGCCAAGAAATCAGAAGAAGGCAGAGACTAGGAAAGCAAAGAAGGAATTAGAAAATATTGCCAAGTGTAAAGATGTGCCACTGGAAACCAAGACCAAGATCATCCACACTCTTGTATTTTCACTCAACATGTATGGGTGTGAAAGTTAAGAAAGCTGACAGGAAAAAATGATTCGCATGAAATATGGTGCTGGAGGAGAGCTTTGCTTGATACTCTGGACTACCAGAAAGATGAATAAGTGAGTCCTAGAGCAAATGAAGCCTGAACAATCTCTGGAGGCAAAAATGTTGAAATTGAGGCTGTCCTAGTTTGGGCACATCATGAGAAGGCAGGAATTTCTGGAAGAGACAATAATGCTGGGAAAGGCTGAAGGCAGCAGGAAAAAAGGAAAACCAAATATAATCAAATATGAAATGCACTGACTTCCTAAAGGAAGCCACAGACTTGAGTTTGCAAGAACTGAGCAGGGATGTTGAGGACAGGACATTTTGGAGATTGTTCATTCATAGGGTCGCCCTAAATCAAATTTTAAAAATAAGAGGAAAGAATGAAATTTCCTATAGCTTAATAATGCCTTAAGTACAGTCATACAATTTCCTACTAGAGATGAGGACAAATAAAAAAAATGGCGATTTGTTTTGATCCATTATTCGTCAAGGTTAACGGATCAACGAATACGAATATACAAATATTCTTCAATGAATCGACGAATCAATCTGTCAATTTGTCTTACTTTAAACAGCTATAACACTGGCCCGCAACCATCTAGAGTCATCAAATGTGCAGGGAAGCTTCCTCAGTCGCTTTCCTACAATTCCTGAAAGTTTGGTGAACATTGGATCACGGACCCCCAAATTATATAGTCACAAAGAGGACCCCACCAGGAAAGCTCCCCCCAAGTACTTAGAGACTCCATAATCACAATGGAGCTTCCTATGTCTTTCCCCAACATGCCTGCCAACTTTGGTGGAGATTGGATATCGAACATCTGAGTTATTCACCCACAAATTGGGTCCCCCCATGAGAGTTTACCACATGGCACAGAAGCCCATTCTGCCTACCGGCCGCCGATCAGCTGATCAGAAGCCGATAGGCAGCCACCCCACACACACAGACAGTCTCCCAAACAGCCTCCACCCACACCCCCTTCCTTTCCCTACCTTAGCCCCCACCCCACTCCCACTGACACCCCCTTACCTTAATAGCTGCTCCATCAGGCCTCCGCAGCCACAGCGTGTAAAAAGGGAGACTGGCTGTCCTTTGCAAAGATGGTGGCTGTGGCTTCATTTAGGGTAGGGAAGCTGCAGCTGCCATCTTTGCAAAGGGCAGCCTGGATTCCCTTAAGGTAGGCTAAGGGAATCCAGGCTGCCCTTTGCAAAGATGGCAGCTGCAGCTTCCCTACCCTAAATGAAGCTGCAGCCGCCATCTTTGCAAAGGGCAGCCAGTCTCCATTTTTACATGTGTGGCTCCGAGGCCAGAAGACCTCGGCAGCAGCGATTAAGGTAAGAGGGTGTCGGTGGGGGTGGTGTGGGGTGGCGTGGGGCCTAAGGTAGGGAAAGGAAGGGGGGTGGGCTGTGGTATTGGGTGGCTGTGTGGGGTGGTGGCTGCCTTTCTGCCACTGATCAGCTGATTGGTGGCCGGTAGGCAGAATGGTGTTTTTTAAAAATGAAGGACGAATAAAAATGGGTAAATATTCATCCCTTCGTATTCGTGGGGGGTCTCTGGAACCCACAAATACGGAGCGACGAATATTTAATGAATCGGCTATATTCGTCGGAAAAAGCGATCCGTTTTTATATTCGTCCCCATCTCTATTTCCTACATGGTATAAGAGATTATTTATTTGGAAATCACTTGTAGTTTAGTGTTTTAATTACAAAGTTTTCTACAATGTCATACAAGAGCAGTGAAATGACCTAAAGATATATTTTTTTAATGTAACATTTGTGCATGCCAAAGAAATAGAATTCACACAAAAAATAACCTCCTTGGGCATTATTATCTTTTCATCAAGACATGAGGTTGTCAGCAAACAGTAGAGCATCTTGAAAAATGCTACTAATGTTTAAAAACAAAAACAAAAAGGAGTGCCGAAACAGGCAGACTGACAAAGGCTCTTAAGAGGATATGTCTTGGAGGACAAGAACCCATTTATGTGGAAGCTGGAACATTAAGAAAATTGCTAAAAATAGAAAAAATATATATTCTGTATGTTTCATGATCATCTGAACTGTGGGGTTACTGATAACTTCATGGTCTTATAGACAAAAATCACAGAATGTTCCTGGTGTATAGGGTTACGTATACCATCCTTCTCCATCTTTCCCCACAAACAGAACTGTGCTGGAGTAGCCACAGTTTTGTGGCTATGTCCCTCAGGTGCTAAAGTGTAAGCAAGCCCTACAGTTAAAATGTCAGAAGTATTTCATGTCACAGCACTGAAATCATCTCACTGGGACGTTTCATTCTTTTGTGGTAGTCTTTTAACCTAGTGATGTGCTATAGCTTTATTGGGACAACATGTAGAAATACATGGATGTAAAAACGGAAACAATACAAATTATAATGTCTGTTAAGCATTCTTACAATGATCGCTAGAAAAGCAAAACCAGAACTGAAACGAAGGAAAAAGGAAAATCAAAAGTATTGTGGCATCTTTAACACTAACAAATTAATTCCACTGTGAGCTTTCATGGATCACAATCCACTTCTTCAGACACTTTACAAGCACATATTGCAGATTCTTGTAAGGGCATTCTAAATATTGCATATAGACTATACATATCAGATTAACTGTTCAGCAGAATTTTCCTGGCTTTTCTTTCTCAGAAGGCGTAGATTTTTCAAATGTCTATAACAGGCTACTACAGAACTTCCCATGAGTGGTAGTTAATTGTAGTTTGGTTTGCTGCCTTTCTCTATGGCTTGGAAACGGGGATGAGCACCGCTCCCTAGAGTCAGACACGACTGGACTAAATGTCAAGGGGAACCTTTACCTTGCTGCCTTTTGTTTAAGAGGTGTATTTCCCACGGAGCTGACTCAGTTGGAATAGAAAAATCATCACAGAGAGCCAATATATTGACAGTGAGACAAACTACATTTTTATCTACATCAAGGACAGGGAACATATAGTTCTTCAGTTGGAATAAAACTCCCATCATCATTGATCACTGGCATGTTGGTTTGGGCTGAAAGTAAACTGAATGAAAGAACATTGTCTACATATGGAGCTTTGGTATTATAAAAACTTAGAGTAATCTTATGCTAAATCCACACCTTTGATTGAATTAAACATTTCCTAGACATGCTTTAAACTCTGAGAAGGAAATATCTGGGAAACCTTCATAATCTTTTTAAGGTTTCTCAGGACCACCTGGGTGGGTGGGAAATGGCTCGTATTCCACATTTGGCACATATTATTTTGTGAAGTGATAGGTTAAGGCAAAAGAAACTGTTTGACAGGGAAATCTATTAGCAATGCCATTCAAAATGAAAAGCCACTCTCTCAGCTTCTTTGCTCCCTCTGCAAAATACATATAAACAAACTGTCTCACAACTCTGAAGTACGGATACCTGAGATAAGTATTAGCAATAGAATGAGTGTAATGCAGACTTATCTATTTTAAAAGTAGACCGATTCAAATCAATACTCAAAATTAAGGTCACCATGGCTAATCCTGGACCCAACCCACAATGCCAGAAGCTTCTGTAGACCTAAATCCTGAAGTGCATGTCACAATAGATTTGTGAGCCTGTAAGTAGTCATGGCATTATTTCTTCTTTGGAATCTGAGAAAAAGAACTCCCTTCAAATAGATTGTGCTGGGTAAATATTGATAATAAAGTAATAAAGATAATTGATAATAAAGTTATAGAAAAGGTGCTGCTTTGGAATTGCTACACTGATACGTTGTGATTGAAAAATAGAATTTTGTGGTCTGATGAGGTGGTGCCTCAAGATCAGAATTGATAGCCTGGACCCTAAATGGCTTGGTTCCAAGCTATCTAAAAATGTTATCTCCTTTTATGAGCTTGCCTGGGTGTTGAGATCATCAGGGGAGGCCTTTCTCTGTGTCCCACCACCCTCACAGGCACGTTTGGTGAGGACACAGGACAGAGCCTTCTCTGTTGCTGCTCCCAGACTCTGGAACTCCCTCCCACAGGAGGCCATAGTGGCCTCATCTTTGCTGTCCTTCCACAAGCAGATGAAGACCTTTCTCTTCAGGCAGGCTTTCCTTTAAATGACTGGTTGACCAAAGGGATTTTTTAAAAGGGATTATTTTATTCTGTTGTTTTGATTGAGCTTTTAACATTGCTCTTATTTCTGAGTTTTAATATGATATCTGTTCAATGCTTTTAAAATATTTTAATAATTTATTGTTTAGCTTCTGACTTTATTTCTTTCAATACTGTAAGCTGCCTTAGTTCCTTTAGAAGAAAAGTGCTGTATAAGTATTTTAAATTAAATAATAATAAAAAAAATTAAAATAAATTTACCCAAAATATGAGCTAGCCCTCATTTCTGTACATCAAACTCACATGACCTGGTCCCTCTTGTAAGGCTCATTTAATTTCCTCATGTTCTCTGTCCAATCAACATGGAGCATGAATGATACAGAGAAAGAAGCTGGCAACAGTGGAAGACTTCTCTTTTTTTCTTTTTTGAAGTATGCATAGGAATGTATTTTCACATAAAGCAACTTTAGCAGATATTAATGCAGCATCCAAACTGGCCAATTTTATTTATGTGAAACAATCCAGGATGCCTAAAGGTAACTACTCCTCTCAGGCCATCTGTTGAAACAATCCAGTTACTCATAACACACATAAAATATAGAGGGGAAAGGGAGGGGAAAAGAGAGAAATATGAAATATGGTCCATCAAAAAATATCAGTTTTATTTGTGAGAGTTATTCATAGCCTTTGCTATGTATGGCACGGCAGATGTAAGAGTGTTATGATTGTTTATTTGAAATGGGAGTCCTAAGCTCAGTAACATGAAAGCTATTTTTGATACATAAAGTGAAAACGTGAAAATGTTGCTTTTTTAAAAAAATGCTCCTATCCAAGAATTTTCTCTTTGTCCTTCCGTTCACTGCTGCAGTAAATTAATACTCAGGTGGCCTCCTCTAAGTAACCACAAGAATTTTGAAAGTGGCAAGATTTCATTTCATACTGTGCTTAATAGTTTTCAAGCACTGTCAAGGTCCTTAAAAACTAAAGCTCAAGTTGCCATATTGATGTTAACAAATGTGATGAAACAGTATATACTAGGAGTGCATGAACACCATTCATTTCAGTTCTGTGCGAATTTGTCTCACAAATGGCAACCAATTTGTTTCCAGCCAATTTGTAGCCCATCCACTTCTATTCATAGCCAAATGTATGCATAGTGAAAAAAACATGAACATGAGGATAGTGAAGAAAAAAAAAACATAAGGAAAATAAAGGGCTCTGACCTAGGATGGGAGGGTGAAACTCAGTGCTTGACCACTGTGCAAGCAGAATTCCCACCACTTCCCTTCCTTCTTCCCTAAGCAGGAACTAAGCAATTTACTCAATAAAAACATTTGATGAAGGGGGAAGGAATACCCCCAGTGAGTACTGTGGCTGCCTCAGTGGACAGAGTACTTGATTGCTACCTTGTGTGTCACATTTGCCAATCACTGCACCTACCTAGAACACAGGCAGACATAGCAAAAGAAGAAAAAGTGCGATAAAAAAGTGCTACAAAAATAAAAGCCAGCAGCAGACATTATTGCATATTGTAGACCATCCAGAGAGTGGCAACACTAAACTTTTGAAAAGGTAAAGTATTAAATGAAGAGGAAGGGAAGAGATAGCATCAGTCCTGTTTCTAATGCTGATATGACCTAATCCACTCAAATCCCGCATGACAAACACAAGAAAACCATGGAACATTGATGCACACAATCACTTAATTGATTGGATTCTCGAGGACAATGCAAAATGAGATCTGCAGCTACCTAAAAAAAGAGAAGAAAATAAAATCTCAAATGTGTACCCATCCTACTGAAAATTAAAGCAGTGCAATTAGTAATCACTAACAAAGACCCTTCCTTTGCCCTGGGAAGACATAAAATACCCAACAGTCACAGGGTGGGGGAATTTATCTGGTCAGTTTTAGCCCTCCCAGATGTTTCGGAACCAGTGTTTTCAGGAGAGTTTGGATGTTTAATCATTGCTTAAGCTGTCAGTCTCCTTTCACTTTAGGTTTCCAGGCTCTGTTACAGTATTATGTTAATTTTCAGAGTGAGGTTTGTTGGCATTAGGGTATGTTTTTTTTTTATGTTTTGTTTTTAAATGTTTTTAACCAAAGCACTCAGGCAATATTTGGTACTTCTGAAAGAGAGCCTCGTGGCACAGCGGTTAAACTGCTGTACTCCAGCCAAAACTGTGCTCACGACCCGGGGTTCAATCCCAGGTAGCCGGCTCAAGGTTGACTCAGCCTTCTATCTTTCCAAGGTCGGTAAAATGAGTACCCAGCTTGCGGGGGGGGGGGGCAATATGTAGCCTGCATAATTAACTTGTAAACTACCCAGAGAGTGCTTGAAGTGCTATGGGGCACTATATAAGCAGCACGCTTTGCTTTATGAAAGCCTTGATCTGAGCTGAGCTCTGGGTTTTCTTGATTTGATTTGAGTCGGTTCAAATACCCACACCTTGCTTCAGATTCCAAATAATTTCCAAACCCAAAGCACACCCCAAGTATATATAGTTGCAAAAGGTTTAGAAAGAGTGCAATAGGACAACCTCAACTTTTTAGTATTTAGAGAGATAACAAGTACCTAGCCTAGAGATGCTTAAGGATTTGTTTGGTCTACATTTTGAAGCAAACAGTGGCAATCTATACTTGTAACAGTATTGTGTTGATTGCAACATTACCCTTCAGATTTCACATTTTTCTGAAGGGAGAGGAGTACCAAAATCTGCATTTTAAACTAAAATATATTTAGAAAGGCATGGGGGGGGGCAGGAAACCCTATGTTTTGCAAAACATACTTTGGAACAAAATATGTTCAAATGTGTTTAAATATATAGTCCATTATGAATTTTCATGCAGGTTTTTTAATGTCATAGATTGCTGTAGAAATGGACCACTGACAGGAAAGGATAATAGGCTGGATCCAGGCTTTTTAAAAGTGGATTTGGGCTCAAAGATCAGAGAATACTAATGAATGGCAGAGAGGAGAGGAACTTTGACATTTGGTTGGTTGAACGTCGTATGCACAAAGCCCTCCTGCCCATAAACCAATCTTGGATCTAATGCAATCTCTGTGTTGAATCTGAAATAGTGGCTGAAATCCTATTGCACAAATTTATGCCCATGCAAGCTGATGACATCATCATTCATAGGCTTTTATTGCTCATTAAAATTTTCCCATTCCATCCCCACCCTTTTGACCCACGGAAGCCTTGGGAAACTTGGGATACAGGGAGAGAGACTTTGATGACCCCAAATAGCTGCAGCCAATCCTGCTGTTGGAAATGGGACCATCAGTGGTGACTTTCGGGAAGAGGAAACTTTGAATGAGCAATAAAAATCCATGGCTGATGACATCATCAGCTTACATGAGTATAAATTTATGAAATAGGATTTCAGGCAGTCATTTAAAGGCAGACCACAACCAGGAGGCAGGCAGGCAGGGAATTCTCTACACACACATAGTACGTCCTAGAGTCTTCATTAGAAATGTGAAGAATAGTTGTGAAATTTAGTATTCTCATAGACACAGATGTCTTGAGGCAATGAAACAGATTCATCAGGAATTTTCAAGAACCGCTAGTACCCCTTCTGTTTCAGAAGCAAAGCACACTCACACAGCAGGCGTAGAAGGACTGAGTGATCACACACAACTACTTCCATGCAACAAAGCCGCAGTCATGATAGTGCTCTTCAATTTGTGCCAAAATCATTCTTGCCAAGGAGGGAACTCTTGTCAACAGCACCAGAAAATATTCCACCATTTTGTGGGTGAGGAGAGGATTTACATCATTAACCTTCATTTCAAAAACCATTTCCTCTGTACTAGCTTACATAAAGGTAAAAGGTAAAGGTTCCCCTTGACATTTAGTCCAGCCGTGTCCGACTCTAGGGCGCGGTGCTCATCCCCGTTTCCAAGCCATAGAGCCAGCGTTTGTCCAAAGACAGTTTCCATGGTCACGTGGACAGCGCGACTAGACACGGAACGCTGTTACCTTCCCACCGAGGTGGTACCTATTTATCTACTTGCATTTTTTACATGCTTTCGAACTGCTAGGTTGGCAGGATACTAGCTTACATACCAGACTGTAAACTAAGAACTCAGGACAATTTTCAGAGTATCCTGCCAAAACACACACAAATATGAACACATACCCCAAACCCCTACACAAAATAAATGAACACAATTAAAAAAAATTAAACCCTCAAAATGACACCCAGAAACTAAATAACCTGTACCACAGACAGAAAAAGAGCTCATGGCACCTTATGCAACATTAAGGATCTAACCAATGCTAGTTTTGTTTTGTTTGGTTAGATGGTGAGTTTTGCTGTGTTGCTTTGTGTGTGTGTGTGGTTTTTTTTCATTATTGGCTTTCATATGGTGGGTGAGAAATCATAACTGCCATATGATGGGTAATGTAATGAGATTATAATCTCACAAAGAAATAAATCACTGAAGGTATTGTCCTGATTTGCTGCTTGTTGAAGGAAGTGATTTGTATGATGAAGGGGGGGGGGAACTGTTGTGTTGAGATGTCTTTTCAGATAAGCATCAACACAGAAAATCTATTTTATGAAATTTCTGCATCTATGATCCATTTATATGCACCCTCTTCATATTAGCAGATATATGGCATTTCCAGAAGATTTTTTAAGAACCAAGAGAGAATACAACTTTTTGGATTTATATGTATTTTTAAAATAGTGGGTTAATACGATAGGTGAAGATGTATGTTCGTAGTTCTGGTAACCCTTCCACATTGATTAACAAGGCAAAATTCATCAAAACTCAAGTGAGTTACAATTTCAACAGTTTTGTGGGCAAGATGAGAAAACTTATCTCATGCACAGTTCCACAAGAATTCTCTCCAAAGTTTGAGCAAACAAAGATACATCTGAAATTTTTATTTTAACTGCACCTAACTCAATGTTATCAGGCTGACCAGAAATGGTGAGGGTTCTGGAAACCAAGTCCAGTGAGGAATGGTTTAAAAAGTTGGGTATGCTTGGACTGAGCAGAGAAGCTATGTTCGCTATCTGAAGCACTGTTTTATAGAAGAGGGAAGAGATGTTCTCCATTGCTGCAGGAGGCAGGAGTAAGACCAGTGGATGGGCATTGCAATGATTTCATCTAAACATGAGGGGGGAAATTTAAAAAATACAGTTGCTAACACAAAATTACTACTATCCGAACTATTGTTGTGTACAGTTTAAGACACATAATGGTGTCTGGCAACCACACAGCCCAAAACTGTTGTATCTTCTGCCCCACATTGGTCACATAGTATCCCCAGCTAGACACTCTATAACATAAGCACTTGCCCTGGCCAATAAAGGTTTCATGTGGTGGAGCCCCAAACATATATTCCTTTATGTCCTTGGTCTGCCTTCTCCACTAGCACCCAACGTACAGTTGCATAGCTAACTGCCCCATTTCCACACACACTTTAATCTGCACTTATTTACCATATCAAGGAATGATCAAGACAGTCCCACAGTTCTGTGTGTCTCTGGCCCTCAGGCGTGCTTATTTAAACATTTGAAAATTGACCTTCATATTTGCAAGAGACGATGATGGTTGTAAAGCCCAATCTAAACAACACACACTTCAAAAATGCATCATCATCATCATCATAGATAATCTATCAACCAAGCAGGGGGAGTACTTTGCTGCAAAGTTTTGGAGTAAGCCCATCCCTGATTTAGATCATGAACAGCCCTGATCAAAATCAAGAAAAATAACAAAAGCAATGAAATACCACAAATCAGTCAATTAAAATACTTTGGCAAGTAAAAAAAAGGTTTTAAGCTATTACTGAATAATTACAGTGTTGAGAGTCTTCCATGGGTACCATATTCCATTGCTGGGGTGCCAGAACAGTCCTTGCTGACTCATAGTATATTCAAGGTAGTTTGCAGAACAGCCTTTCTTCATGACCTAAAATCTTGATTAAATTGCAAGTTTTTTCTGCTTCAGAAATATCGGAGTTTGTAACAGGAATGCATGTAGGAGAATCTGATTAATCTGTATGCCAACACTCATTCTTCTAATCAAAACTGTACAGCTGTCAAGCTGCTCCCCCCAGCAGAAGAAATGTTACAAGCAATCATATTTCATGTGCTGCAGGGGGGAAAGTAGCTGACAAGTGATTCTGAGTGGAGAAAGAGGCTTAAGCAGCTCCTCTTTCCTTGTGTTTGCATTCTCAGCCTCCCAAAGTTGTTTTTGGTTTAACAAGCACAACACCCCAACATGCCTGACCTTGTGCTGCACAGGTTAGTTCAGCTGGATTAGTCAACCAGGAAAAGTGTGGCTCAAAATCTTGCTTGGACCATTAAGTTATTGGGAGACCTGAGCTTCCGTCTATAATCGAGCAGTAACTGATTGGGTTCTCATTAGAGTTACTAAAACAAATCACAGGAAGAGCTTTGAATACTTTGGGTATTATATACTGTAGCAGTGTTCCTGAATATAGGAACTTTTACTTTTGACAGCAGAGAAAGTGTGTTATGCACAATAATTCCAAGAATTGTGATGTGGCAGTTAGCTCTTGAATTTACCAATTCCCCCCTTCTGTGCAGCAGCAGCAGCAAGAGCAGCAAGCAGGGTCCAGCTACAATGACATGACTCACATATTCTAGTGCCAGCATCATCACATCAGAAATTCTGCTACTGCTGATCACAATGTAACCACCTCAGGTCTGCAGAAGCCTAGGGGTTTAAAATAGATGCTTTCTAAAGTATCTGTAGGGTGTAGCCTGTTCAGAACTTATCACAGTCACAGCATCCTCTGAAGCTTTTAAGCAACATGCGTTTCACAGGGCTGTTTTTCCACAGCAGGTCTTCTTCCTGTTAAAAAGACCCCACTCATTGTGAAAAACATGAATGCCTCCCATCATCTGGCAAGTGTTTCTGCACAAGCATGAGGCGCTTGCCTTTCTGAAAGAGGAGAGCCAACGCTCTCTTCAAGCAGTCGACACCAAAATATCTGCCTCACTTGCTAAAGAGAAACAGAAAAATGGAGCAAAGTGGCTTAGCCAAGTTTTTCCCCTCCTTTCCTTCCAGGAAATGTAGTGGTTAAACAGCAAGATGCCAGTACCACACATGTAAACAAGTTAGATTTGAATATCTGTGAGATAATTCCTGTACGATTCTTTTTCTTTTTCTCTTTGATTTGCATGACCGGTAAACGAAGGAATGGTGCCATGTTTGGTATGTGAAAGTACAAATATGTATATGATTTCTTCAGCTTTGTGGAACTGGCATGCAGTCATGAAACAAACTTATTTTTCTTTCTTTCTCTGTTCATGTGAGAAGCACCACAGTACAGTTAAGGAATATACCAGATAGTTTTTGCCCACTGACAGGCAATATCAAGAACGTTTGAGGCAGTTGGCATCAAGTCGTCCATTGTACATGTTGAGGGGCAAAGGGTACACCGACACAGGTGTGAAGTTGCCTGCACTCACAAAGGGCTGTGTCAATGCAAAAACCAAAACAACAACAACAACAAAAAACCCACACACATTTTCCTAGGATCATTTTGGTTCTGCCAACTCCAGTTCACGGCCTTTTAAAATGACTTCCAGACGATGAGGTTCTCTGGGTGACCAGGGGCTAGAATTTCTTGGTGTTCCACCCATTTTAAAAAGTGGGTAGTTCTTTCTTTCCACACTATAGTGCTAGCATTCTGTGTTGTTCCTTCAAGAGCCACAGATGTTCTAAAAAAACTTTTCCTTGATTCTAATCTGAGACGGGTGGGATGATAGCCAAAAAGTGCATTTGATGTATCTGCTTTGAAACTTTCAGTATTAGCTACTAACTCTCTCCATATATCACTAGTGCAACACCTGCTAGGTAGCTAACTTTATCAATAAGGGTTGGCTTTAGGCTTCCAGAAACGATTCTTCAGTTTTCATTGAGTGTTCCTTTTAGCTATTTTGCATGGGCTGAATTATACAACACCAGGCTGATGTATGATGTACAGCCTAGTAGCATAGGCTGTAGTTCTTAATATTTGTGATTGTGTGTTCCACCTGGTTCCTGATAGCTTTCAAAGAATATAGTTCTTTGCTGAGACCTTTTCCTTTTATTTTGGCAGTGTTTCTTACAGGTCAGCTAATGATCCAACTACATGGAGGAAATGACACTATCTCTTATGAAGGAACATTTCTACTGCAGTGTTGTCAATGCCTGGTGGGATTGAGAACTGTGAATCATAACTTCCCATGTCACATCTAACTAACATGTCATCACTTTTGAGTTCTTCTTTCTCTTTAATATGGAAATAGACATTCAGTAGAAATTGTGGCTGCATCATACAGTATTATATATACTTCAAAAACCTTTGGTCAGAATTTATTTCAGGAACGTAAAAAGAGAGAGAAAGAAGAATAAGGTTCTGTTGTTTGAATTATGTAGACTTCTCAACATAAAACATTCCACAAACTATCCTGTGCATAATTCCCACTAGTGTCAGTTAGTTGATTCAAGAACATGTGTGCTACAGATCAAAATTTTAGCCTTTTCATCTCTTAAGGAATCAGAATGGAGTCTCTTTAGAATTATTGAAAGTTTAAGTTCATTCATATCTCTATTATCTTGACTTTTGTTCAGGACAATTTTCTGTGTTTGGCTTATTCTGTACCCTGGATTTGTGTGTGGAAAATGGGACATCGTTTTTAGATTTCATTGTAAACATAGGCAATGTCCACGGAATGGGTTTAAACACAAACCGTTAAGTAGAGTGTTGCTATTTCCCCAAGGAATGCTCCTGGTCTGATCCACATAGGCAGCAAAATGAGGAAAAGTGAAGAAGAAATAGCACTGCACATAGAAAATGAACACAGAAAGATGTTGGTGGGTTTAGAATGTCTCACTTTCAGGTGCCATGACTTTGTGTGGCGTGTGGGTGTGACTTTCATAATGTAATTTTCCCCCACAAAAGAATTCAAAATTGTATTCTACTACCTGAAGACCTTTTGAACATATTCAGGAATATCTACTGCAAATTAGATCCTTAGGGTTGCTTTGAAGACAATCACATGTGCAAAAGCTGAGTGGAGGTCTAGGACAGAGTAGCAGACAAGTCCATCAAACTTTCTGTGAAGTTGTCATTATGGTCTCATTTATACTGACAGAGTAATATCTCCGACTGTTGAAGAATCTAGTGGCAATAACTGGTTGTACTATCAACATTCTTTTGGGAAAATGTCTTGGGGAAAACATAGAAGAGCAGTTGCATTTTTTTTTTTCAAACCAGTACTTCTGTGATTTGCTAGAATGGGTGGTAATAATCTGCATAGGTTGTTACTAATGAGACAAATTTGAAAAACCAAACACAATAGCCTGCTATTTTTGTTGCACTGGTGAAGAACTCTGTGTACTTGGGGATAAGCATGGAGGTCTGGTGAAAATGAATTTCCCTATTCATACCAATTTTATTCATGCATCTGTCTAAGTGCTCAAATGATAAAAACTTCCCCATTCAAAAAGATTTTAAATGCAAGTTCTTTCCTTCCCAACTATGTGACTATGGCAAATTCATGAAAAGTAGTCTGAAACATCTCTTGCACTGGCTGAAATCAATAGATACAACTGTTCCCAGAGGCATACCTGCCTGCCACACAGTTGTTGAAGAGAGGGATGGTATTTTTGAAGATATTAGTCAGACCTGGGAATCACCTATTGGACCTGCTAAAATATTGGGATGGGCAGTCTTTACCATTTTCAATATGGCATCTTAAATGTTATTTACCTGTCAGTGTTACATGGTAATATTCTCAATTACAGCTTCTGTGGCTATCTAATGGCAGGGTCTGCAGTAATAGCTCCTTTTGATGTTTATTTATGGCCCATCAGCTTTGAGAGCTTCAGTATCTCTGATGCTGGCTGCAGGAATTAAATGGATTTTTACAGAAATCTAGATCATCAATAATTGTACTAAAATCTGATGAAATAAAGTAAATTTGACATTTAAGAGTTCAGGCTGGAGTAGAGGAGGGAGGTAGATTGTCAGAAACAACATAATGAATGGAACTCTGATTTAATGTTATGTATGTTTCTTTATCTTTAAGCTCAAGTTTAGTTCAGTAAAAATAGAATTTTGCAGGCATCTTGGACACCATAACACCTTCTCCAGAAGAAGTTGGCTAGTTCAGTTTGGTGTTTGTGATGCAATGTCTGTCTGAGGCATCTGCTGTGGTCATGCCCTCTGGGGGCTTCCTTTCATTTAAAGTTATGATTTGTATTAATTTCTTCCTCAGAAAAATCATTGTTCACAGATGTTCATGTGCTGCTAAATTACATGCCTGTAATGTACAGTTGAATATAGGAACAGTATCAATGGACTCTCTCCAAGTTCTCATAGCTGCAAAGAGATTTGCATTCCAAGGTTGGAAAGATAAACAATCGCCATCTATCACTCAATGTTCTGCAGATCTCCCTAGTCCTTCAACATATGAAAATGGAACTGATAGTTCTCATTTCTGCCTAGACACTTTGGGGGACATACTAGTTTAAATGCTTAATTAGTGATGATTTCATCCTCCTTAATATCACTGTGACCTGGCCTGGCTTCTTTTTTCTTTCCTTCCTTTTTTTAATTTCCTTTTTCTTTTTTTTTACTTTTCTATTTTTTTCTTTTCTTTATGTGTGTTCAAAAAATTAAAAACAAAAATCAATTTTTTTTAAAGTGACACTTTCTCAAGAAGGAAGGAAGGAAGAACAACTTTAACATTACAAAGCAGCCAAATATGCAGGCATGTAAATCCTGGGACGAGACGGACAAATCTCTCAAGAGCAGTTTCTTCCATACATGAAGCATTTCCCCATCTCAAATATGAAGGAAAGTGGGCATACAAAGATCTCTACTCTGTAACATAAACAGAGAAAACCTTGTGGATTTGGGAGCATTATATGTGCACCAGAATTCTCTGCCTGCAAAGAATTATTGGATCAGGCAATCACCCTTTAATATGTGGTGCAGCACTGTCTCCCAAACTGTGTGTTCACAACTGCCAGTAAGCCATGCCTTACTAATTACATTTGAAACCATATCTGGCTTTTTTTAATGACACTTGATTGCTTTTCCCATAGCCGCTAGTTATTTTAAAATGTAAAAATTACACATACAAAACCTCAACAATGGTAACCCTCTCTATTAAATCAGACATTACCTCATTAAACAACCAGCTTGAAAAGGTGTTAATGTTACTAACTATTTCAAACAGGGCAAGTTGGCACCTGTTTATTCCCTTATACATTTTAAAACGGCTTCAAACTCCAGCTGCAAATGACTAATGTTTGTTGCACCTGTAAAAATCTCTTTTGATAATAAAAAAATAGCCCGGACTCATTAAAGCATCAGTAAAGGATTTAATCCCTCTTGGATGACAAAGACAATAAAGCTGTGGAATATCAAACAAAGAGCCATTTTTATAACTCTTGACTGTGCATATTGTTTTTAATTTACAAAACTGAACACTGTATTTATTCGAAGCAAATGTATTGTACCTTGTGCTTGTGTGCTTTATAGGGTATGTGTCTGAGTGTAAAGGCTTGCGTCCTATGCAACTTGTCACATGCCCCTACCAAGTCTAATTTGGTGGCCCATTAGGCCTTGGAAAACATCCTCTTTCTGATGACTATCTGCTTGTGTTAGATAGGAACCAGGCTACAATACCTGGCTGCTGGGCAGTCTTAGTAGGTTGTGCAAGACCACTCTATGGAGACTCTTATATTTAACTGTTACACTGAAACAGGACCAGAGAAACCTTATTTTGGAAAATATTATACAGTTTTTCAATTTGCAGTCTCGAGTGCCCAGATGTAAAGGTATACATGAGCATGCAT
This sequence comes from Intellagama lesueurii, assembly GCA_037013535.1. Taxonomy (NCBI): domain Eukaryota; kingdom Metazoa; phylum Chordata; class Lepidosauria; order Squamata; family Agamidae; genus Intellagama; species Intellagama lesueurii. Next base: position 135,767,764 of record JBAJHW010000001.1, on the reverse strand, counting down.
ACACATACATTCTCTCAGTGGAATTTGCTGAAGATCACAACCTGGAAGCAGCAAACCAAACAAAACTATTGGGGAAAATCTGGGCTGACATGGCTGCTCACCACCAGATGGCAGCAGTGCGTTTTATGAATACTGCCAAAAAGACGGTGCCATTCAATTCCATTGTATATTAAAATTACAAATTAATAATTACGTTTGAAACATGATAAATGTGATACTTAAAAGAAAAAAAACAGCCAGAAGAGTGGGGAAGCTGCATTTTTAAACTGACACAGCTGGGTACCTGGGATCTTTCTTGTACACTATAGAGGGAAATCTAGCAGCACTGCTTTTACCCAGGAACTATTCTGCTATTTGAGCCTCACTGCTCTTTAGAGCTTCTCTCCCAACCAGATTATTACCTCATGTGTACATTAAGCATTAAATATTGTTAGGCTTAATTTTAGCAACACAGAAGTGCCTCTGGCGCAGAAGAAATATTTTCCTTTCCGATGGACAAATAACATCTGCAGCTCCAAAAACTGCAGTGTAGCTGTCAGGAAATGAAAAAGGGGGGCAGGCAAGTGAGCCTAGAACCTCATAGGCACTTACCTGAGTCTTATTTGCCATTGACCTCAGAGACCATACATAGAATTGCACTACCACTGACATTATTTAACACAGACCCTGACCCGAAACAGACCTGGACATATTCAGGGAACATATTCAGGGAACATATTCATAAGGAAATAGTGAGTTCCCTCCAGACTTGGAGAACAAACTAGCCAAGATGGCTGAGGGCAAGCAAAGCTGACGCTAGGCCAGCTGAGGTCATGATGAATCCAAACCTCTCACAGCCTAGGGAGGATGAACCTGAGTTAAGACTAGCCTCACCCTGACCTAACTTTGTTGGATCAGTTGGATCCACACCTTCTTTCCACACCTTCTATACCAATGTTTTTGTTGTTGTTTTGTTTTCTTTCTTTTTTTGCTCTTCTGCCTTCAGATCATATCTGATGTAATAATTCAGCTGGCAGATCTCTAATCAACCAGAACCAGATAGGATTTTCTGCTACAACAAGGAGATTGCCCCTGGCACAAGGGGATTTCTGCTAGCAGAAGAGGTTTCTGCCCACTCCAAACAGCCAGGGCATTTTAGAGTAAGGACTGCATTGAAAGTCTGCCTGAAACTCATTTTTATTATTATTGTTCAAAAACACCAGGCACAGTCGATCAAAAGTATAAAAACATTGACTGGTATTATATAACAGATACAAGTTTTAACCAAGAACCTAAGTATCTGTTAAATATCGTCTGAGTATGTATGCTGTTCCTAATATTGCCCTTTTTTTGTAGCTCTGATGGTGTGATTTCTGAGATCTGCAACTGCTTACAGTACTGTGTGAAATTTCTTGATATTGTTCCCAAAGCCCCAGTGACTACGGGGACCACTGAAGTGTGTTTCTTCCAGAAGCGAGATGTTTTGATGGTCAGGTCTCTGTATTTTGTTAGTTTTTCCAATTCTTTATTTTCAACTCTGGCATCCCCTGGAATTGCAATCTTAATGATCAGAATATTTCTTCGTTCTATTACTACTATGTCTGGTGTGTTATGTTCAAGGTGTCTGTCTGTTTGGATCCAGAAATCCCACAAGATCTTGACTTCCTCATTTTCTGACACCTTCTCTACGTGATGTTCCCACTGGTTTTTGGAGGCCGGCAAGTTATATTTTTTGCAAAGTGACCAGTGCACTAACTGCCACTTTATCATGTCTAACTTTGTAATCTCTTTGTGAAATCTTTGGACATTCACAGATGAGGTGTGATACAGTTTCATCTTTTTCTTGGCAGAGTCGACATTTGCTGTTAGCACTAATTCCTTGGATCTTAGGTTTCATCAAGTCGGTTTGGAGTGTTTCTTCTTGTGCAGCAAAAATCAAGCCTTCGGTTTCTTAAGGGTCTCCAGTTTTAGCCATGCCCATGTTGAATTAAGATAATGTTTTCCATCAATATTTCTCAGGTGTTGTCCATGTAGTGGTTTATTTTTCCAGCTGTTTAATTCATTTTCAAATTATTGTTTTTTATATTGGGCCTTTGTTTCTGTTGTTTTCAAAATATTTTCCATTTTCACTGCCTTAAGTAATTTTTCTCTTCTTCTTCTTCTTCTTCTTCTTCAATGGTCCCGTAGTCATTGGGGCTTTGGGAACAATATCAAGAATTTATACACAGTACTATAAGCAGTTGCAGATCTCAGAAATCACACCATCAGAGCTACAAAAAATGGCAATATTAGGAACAGCATACATACTGCACTGATATTTAACAAATACTTAGGTTTTTGGTTAAAACTTGTACCTGTTATATAATATCAGTCAATGTTTTTATAATTTTGACTGTGCCTGGAGTTTTTTAATCATCATCATCAACAACAACAACTGTATATATAGTTAACGTTAAGGAATGAGAGGAGGGTTTTATACAGTTCAGCAAAAGTTTAACTTTGGAATCTCAGATGTGGTTAGTCTCCAGCTCACAGAAGACCTAGATATCATCCTGCGGTGAGGCATTCTGGGAATTTTCCTTCAGCAACATCAGCAGATCCACAAGTTGGGAACTATGGAACCGCTGGGAGAGGTCATCAGGAGGTTTGGGCTGAGGAGTCAGCAATATGCTGACGACACTCAGCTCTACCTCTCGTTTTCCACCAATCCAGGTGAGGCGGTTTCTGTGCTGAAGGACCTGATAATGGACTGGATGAGGGTTAATAAATTGAAACTCAATCCAGACAAGACGGAAGTGCTGTTAGTGGGTGCTTCGCCGGACAGGCTGGAGGGCCATTTCCCTGCCCTGAATGGGGTTACACTCCCCCTAAGGGACAGGGTCCACAGCCTGGGGGTGCTCCTGGAAGCCCAGGTGGACTCGGTGGCCAGGGGCGCCTTCCTTCAGCTGCGGAAATTGTACCAGCTACGGCCCTACCTGGACGAGCGGAGTCTCATGACAGTTACACACGCACTGGTAACATCTCGTATAGATTATTGCAATACGCTCTACGTGGGGCTGCCTTTGAAGATGGTCCAGCGACTGCAACTGGTCCAGAATCGAGCTGCACGGCTGGTGAGTGGTGGGGCCGCTAGGGCCCATATCAAGCAGATTCTGATTAAATTACATTGGTTACCAGTTGCTGCCCGTCCCAATTCAAAGTGCTTGTTTTGACATATGAAGCCCTAAACGGCTTGGGCCCTGGATACCTGAAGGACCACCTCCTTCCATATGAGCCTACCCGGCAGTTAAGATCTAGCCAGGGGGCCCTTTTGAAAGAGCCGTCCCTCAAAGAGGTAAGAGGGATGGCTTGTAGACAAAGGGCCTTTTCAGCAGCTGCCCCCAGACTATGGAACGCCCTCCCGAGGGAGGACGCTGATGACATTTCGGCGCCAGGTCAAAACCTTCCTGTTCCAGAAGGCTTTTAATTGAAATAATATCAACTGTGGGTCCTGATGGCAATTTTTAGAGTATCTATTTTAATTGTATTTTAATTGTTTTATCTTGTTATTGTATTTTTATTGTATTTTAATTGTTGTAAGCCACCCAGAGACCTTTGGGTAGAGTGGGCGGCATATAAGTTAAATAAATAAATAAATAATAAATAAATAAATAAATAAACTATTGGGAATAATTCCTTCTTGGCTACTCAAATGCTGTCCCTCAAGAGGTCTGCAGGGCTAGTTCACCTTGTTGGCTAGAGGGGGGCTAGAAGTAGATAACTGGAATCCCCACTGTGCCTTGTAGTAGAAAAGTCAACCTGTGTCACCTCGGACAAGATGCAAAGTCCTAGAGTGCCCCCAGAAGAAGGGAATGGTAAACCACTTCTTAGTATTTTGTACCTAGAAAACCCTGAAAAGGATTGCCATGAATTGGAATCGACTTGATGGTACATAATTCTTCTTATTGTTAGGAATCAACCCTGGAATGTTGTCTTACTCTTATTTTTGAATTGTTTCTTAACACATTCTGAAAGAAGATACATCTTGACATCCACCTTCATCGCCTTACAAGGGGCATAACGTTTTAACAAAATGTTAGTCTGTGCTGTTAAATGCTTAGTAAAGGTAAAGGTTCCCCTTGACATTTAGTCCAGTCGTGTCTGAATCTAGGGGGCGGTGCTCATCCCTGTTTCCAAGCCATAGAGCCAGCGTTTGTCCGAAGACAGTTTCCGTGGTCACGTGGCCAGCGCGACTAGACACGGAACGTTGTTACCTTCCCACCGAGGTGGTACCTATTTATCTACTCACATTTTTACATGCTTTCGAACTGCTAGGTTGGCAGGAGCTGGGACAAGCGACGGGAGCTCACTCCGTCGCGTGGATTCGATCTTACGACTGCTGGTCTTCTGACCCTGCAGCACAGAGGCTTCTGCGGTTTAATCCACAGCGCCACCACATCCCTTAAATGCTTTGTAGTCAGATTCTAATCTGAGTGGCCAAAACCCATTCATGATGGCTAGTGTCATAATGTCATATGTGTAACTTTCAGCAGGAATTGCCACAAGTTAAGAAAGTGTAGGCATTTCTTAAGACCGGGTCATATGGCTGATGTGTGACAGGAGATGTCTATACTCATCTCTCAATGTGTAGCAATTTACCTCTGAAAGTTATGCTGATGGCATTACAGCATTGAGTGTTACTAACAGAATTTTGGCCATTAAATTTCTGCATTGTTGCCTTTTGCTGGTGGCAGCCACCTTGATGACCCCTGCAGTGCAAAAAGATAGGATAAAAATGGAAGATAATTTTGATCAGGAAGAGGCAGTTGTTTTGTCTGGTCCCCTGGAATAGCTGCAACTTGCAACTGAAAAGGATGAACAGATTCTCCTCTCACCCCCAAGCTACTGTGTTTACAGCTGACTGAATCAACAGGAGATAGACTGAAACAAACTATAAATAAAACAAATCCTCCCCCCCCAATAAGGCTGCCAGTCCTGCCCACACACAAACTCTTTCCCCCATTTTTGTCCATTCCATTGTTTTCAGCACAACAAATGCCAAACCAGTCTTCAGCTATGGACTTACATTGTTTTCAGTTCAGACTTGGACATTTTCGGTAGGCAATCCAAAGCTCTACTTGTGTCTTGTTGTTAATGAGCACTTCCTCTGCTGACATTAAGCACTCATTGGAGAATGTTTTGAAAAATGTCGTTGCCACTAACCACAGATGGGCCGAGCTTTTGAAGCACAACAAATGATTATTCTCTTTCCTGTATCTTTCTGTTCCCTAGTGCCACTATCGTATGTTTCTCTAAACTGATGGATTGATTCAGCTGTCTGTCCACCTCTCATCCCACCCTATGAAAGCTGTCAGATTTTTTTCCCTATTTGTACCACCCTGATGGACAGACAGATGGTATGAACAGTTTCATTAGCTCCCACATGTACTAAATAAGTCAAAATCATACTGGCCCCAAACATCCTCTTTTTCAGATAGAAAGCAAATGAAAAATGGGTCTTATGCAAACTTCATGAAAGGTCCAGCAATACCTGGAGGGATATTCATCAAGCTTTGTTCCTTTCTGTTTTCCATCTAAGAATGGTTAAATGGGAGGAAGTAGAGGAAGTCATTTCCTGTCTTGGAATGACAGAGATGGTGCATATTTTCTAAGAGACTAAAAAGATAAACCAGCACATGCAGCTCCTTCTACTCCCCAGAAGCTTCAGTAAATATCAGTAAACATGTGTCTGGCTCAAGTAATACTCGGCCAGCAAGGAATGCCTTTGTGGCAATGCTACATGTCCAAGGTAGTGACTGGCACTTTAATAATAATAATAATAATAATAATAATAATAATAATAATAATAATAATAATAATAATAATAATAATAATAATAATAATAATAATAATAATAATAATAATAATAATAATAGAATAAATAACTTCAGTGAGCAAAAGCTATGGTCTGGTAAACCAGCATTAGGAATCAAAAGCATCAGAAGCAGTTATGTGATCAACATCACATCCTAAAAGGACATCCATCCAGTAGAGGAGAGAAAAGGCAAGGCACAACAATGTGCAGAATAGTTAATCCTTAGACTGATGATCCAAACCAGAGGTGAGCAGTTATGTAAAAACAACCAGGGCCACACTCTTCCCCCAGTAGCATTTTGGCTGGTTGATGAAAAGCAGTATCCCTCTCCAGATAGTGCTGCAGAGTACCAAAAGGCAGACATTTTATTCCCTTTATTTGATTACTGTCCCATGAGCACGAACACACCCAGAAGGAAGCCATGTAACCCATCCTTTCTCTATCTTACTATTTCTGCTATAATGCCAATTTTAGGAGGGCTTTGCTGTCAAAGTTCTTGATAACATTTGTTTAATATCCTCTGGGTTTCTGAAAAGCAGATAACTATATAAAAATACAATTGTCGACCACCTTACAGCAATTTATGTGGCATAAGAGAAGATTTGAGTGACCGACCAGTTTGAATATCCTCTGGGGACGTGTGTATCATAGCTACTGTAACATGTATATCTAAACACTTACCTTATGACTTTCTAATGTAAGGACAATATTTCTACTCCCCCATGCTACCTTTCCACACAACTGAGCTTTTTAAATTCTCTGGGTTTTTTTTTTTTTTTTGGGGGGGGGAGGGATTTTCAAACTGCTGTAAAGGCAGCTTAATAAATGTATCCTAAATTCCCAGTCATAGCAGTTGCAAAGTGTATATTACTTTCATTTTATAGAAATTTCTCTGTTAGTAGGGATACAAAGCTACACCTAGGCCATGGGACTGCACCACCATTGCTGGGAACACTCGCGGGATGAGCCTTCCGTGTTTATGCAAAAGAAAAAGACAAAGACAATTTTTTTTTGTTTTTGTCTTCTTTCATCATTACTGAAAGAAACCCTGTTGAAGATGAATAACTTGTATTAATGAAAGAGCAGCACACAAACATTTAGTCTTTTTTGTTGTTCACCTCTTCTTCTTTCAAAGCTTTCTATGATTCACCAGATACATGGCTTAATACATGATTGGAAGAAGTTAAAACTGACATGGTTGGGAAGAACCTCCTTCATTAAAATGGTAGTCCTACCAAATTTTTACTATCTGCTTCATACAATTCCAGTTGGATTACCAAAAGATCTTCTGAAAAAATGGCAACGAGTAATTGAAAAGTTTATACATGCAGGGAAGAGACAGAAGGTATCAACTATGATACAATATAAGGGAAATAAAGAGAGGGCGGCTAGGAATACCCAACCTGCATTGTTATGATATAGCCTGTCAGTTTAGACAGCTTCTTAGATTGATCAATCAGGATTTTAAAAAAAGTAAATGACTGACATTAGAATCCCCAAAGGGAGCCCTGGAAAAACTACCTGGAATTACATTTTTGCTTAGAAATAAAAAATATCCTATTACACATAGAAAATCCATTTCTGAAAGCCTGAATAATGAGTTGGGGTGTAAGACAAAATTATTACCATCTAATTCATCACTTATACCTTTTTAAAGTCAACCCACCCCCCCATTTAGTAACAGCGATAAATGGGTGCAGTTTAGTAATTGGAAGGAAAGGGGCCTAGTTTGCCTCCATGACCTCTTTTCAGGCAATATACTAAAATCAAGGACCCAACTCTTGACACAACTTGGTGATATAAAAGCTCAATGGCTGCAACTACACCAATTTTACTCATTTACCACAGTTAAGAGAAGAGACTGGTAAGTCTCTAACACCAATGCAAAATATAATATTATTGGGTAATGAAGAGCATAAGGGCCTGAATGCTAAGATCTACTCAGTCTTAATTAACACTCTATGTGGTAATATAAGTGGGTTCAAAGAAGTCTGGGAGATAGACTTTGGACTTCCTATCAGAGTTGAAGACTGGAAAAGATTTCAGAACAGGAACACTTTTAAATCAATCTCAAGTTTGGTAAGAGAGCACTGCCTGGAAGTGGCACACCACCAGTATTATACCCCATTGAAATTGAATCATAGAAACATAAAATTGGACCCAAATTGTTGTAGAGGCTGTAAAGAAATTGGTACATATTTATATTCCTGGTGGCATTGTCCTAGGATATACACTTTCTGGGTCAAGGTGTTCAAAAAAAAAATTATAAATATAACATCACAAAGTATGGTTATAAGTCCACCACTGGGATTAATGAATTTATTCTTAGATTCCAATGCACTACTATACCATAAAGAGCTAATTACTTTTTTGTGTTTAGCAGCTAGACAAATAATCAGTCCCTCAATGTTGGAAGACAGCTGCAGAAATTTCAATGAATGTTTGGGAATCTAGGGTATGGAAATTTGTTTCGATGGAAAAACTCACTGCCCACTCACAACGGAGGTACCAGAATTCCACTATAGACTCGTTCTATAAATCCTGGCTTCCTTTTATTCAGTATTGTAATAATCATGCTGATTCTCTTAGCAACTCCCCCAGCCACTCAGGCTGATTTATGGAAAGAGGTGTTATGTTAACTAGTAATGGTAAAGGTAAAGGTTCCCCTTGACAATTTGTCTAGTCGTGGTCAACTCTAGGGGGCGGTGCTCATCCCCGTTTCCAAGCCATAGAACCAGCGTTTGTCCGAAGACAATCTTCCGTGGTCACATGGCCAGTGCGACTTAGACACGGAACGCTGTTACCTTCCCACCGAGGTGGTCCCTATTTATCTACTTGCATTTGCATGCTTTCGAACCGCTAGGTTGGCGGGAGCTGGGACAAGCGACGGGCGCTCACTCCGTTGCGTGGATTCGATCTTACAGCTGCAGATCTATAGATCTTACAGCACAGAGGCTTCTGCAGTTTAACCCGCAGCGCCACCACGTCCCGTAATAGCATTTGATATATTTACTATGTGGGGGTTTGATGGTTTATAACTATCTTATGGTTTTATATATTGTATCTTATTAAATTTTATTATTAAGAAAAAAAGAGCTTTCTTTCACTCTTTGGGTGTGAAATCATCCAGAAATTTTTTAATCCAACAGCACCACAGGAGCTGCTGTCAGCTGCCAATCAGAATGTCTGGAGGGAGTGGGAATTTTGAATGTGTAAAACAGCCTGGATTTGTTGGAATCCATTTATAATTGCTCTTTCTTTGTTTTATTTGTTTTTGGGAGATGTGTGTGTGTGTGTGTATGTTTTGTTATTTTGTTCTCTCTATGTGTGGTGCTTTCTTCATTTGATTGCTTTGTAAAAAGTTGTTATTTGATTAATTTACTGTGTATTTATTCTGCTATAGGTGTATGGATTATTTGGGGACTGGTTTGTTTGCTTTTACAGGGGGATATATGGCCCAGAGGATGGATTTTGTGACTGTGCCAATGTATTGTGTGGGTGCCTGCTTAAGTGTCATTCTTATTTTTCTTTCTCATGTTCTGTTGCCTGCTTTTGGAGTAGATGTACTCTCTGTTGCCTCGCCCCTTTCTTTTTTGGAGTAATTGTAAGGGTTCATTATTATTACAAGAAAATGTGAATGAGGAAGCATGAAATGAAATGATTTGAAAGAGATGGTACCTTATGTTTAAAGCAAAATGACCAGGGCACAAAAAACACACACAAAAAAGAAAGTGATGGTACCTTTGAAAGAACCCAAAAGAAACAGGTGGCTCATGGCACCCATGATGACAGCAACATTGGGTTAACCACATGCCATACTCAGCCAAGGAAAGTACAGGATTGTCATTTCTGAAGCCAAGGGCATATGCACACACACAATAGGCTGGCGATTCACAAAGATGAAAGCATACCACCTAAAGCTTTTAATTTTTAAGACTACAGCTTTACATTTCAGAAGTGGTACCTTCAGAATATGGTTCATGAATTTACAAATTCTGAAACATATTATAAAAATTCTTTTCTCTCTATGAGAAGAACATTTTACATGATTCTCTGTTCAACTTACAGATAACTAGTTATTTGCTACTAGTTACTTTAAAAGTCTTTGTAAAACATTCTGTCCACAACATGTGATAATGCAAAGATTGCACAGCTATTGTCATTCTGACTCAATATGCTCTCATTGTAACTGTTTCAGATACAAAAATAGGTCATTACCTATACAGATTGTCAAGTTGTATTTTGTAATGGAGATATGGCTACTTAATGGCTAAGGTAAATTCTTCCACAGAGGTTTTTCAGATGAAGAAATATAGGCAGCCAAGTAAACTGCAGTGTGATGAAAAGGTGTGTAATGTGGTGGAGTGGGGGAGCAAATACAACACACTCAGTCACAGTGCAATGTTATGCTCAGCTCAAAACATGACCAGAAGAAATTCTAAAGGCCCTGAGAAAAATGGAATACTCTTTCATTGGAAAATGAAACTTTTGGGAAATTGGAAGACAAATTAAGCTACAGCACTAGTTTCACCTTTTTCCTGGAGCTGGCCAAAGGGCTGAAAGTGAAGGAGCTTTATTATAAACATGTGCAGCAGAAAGAAAATCTATCCTCAACAACCCCTCAAAAGTGTACCATTTGGAAGGCCTGGAAAAGATGCTGAACCTTTAAGAGGACTTTTTTCTGAGAAATACTCAGAGCTTTTTCTTCTTTTTGCTCCCCTGGATATAGAAGGTCATTTCATAGAATTATTCTCAGCTTTTCTCCATCACATTTTAATGGTAGCACTAACATCGCAATGCCCTATAATGACACTAGGTAGTGGGCAGTGCAGTGGAAATAAAATGGCGGTCAGACTGCCAACACAGTTGCTCCTGTTATTTGCCGCCTGCAGCGGCAACACAAAGAACCCAACGTTGTTTGGAGAAAAAGAGTAATACTCTCCTACAACTACTGCCAATGGTGAGTCCCACCTCTGAGAAACTATTGGAGAATTTCTCCTTTCTCTGACGAAATGTGGTAAAATGATCCTCCTAATTTCACCGATGATAAACAAGGTGGAGGATTTTGAGATACTGTGTTTTTTTCACAGTTATACTTGAGACAGATATACCCAAGCTTCTATTAATATGCATGTCTTTGTCCCAAGCAGGGTAATGAAAATGGGGAGCAGTGCATTTGCTATGAAAACAACATAGGCAGGAGGCATCAACTGACTTCCCCTAAGGAACAGAAAATGGCCTCAATTCACGAAATACCAGTTTCACCAGTTGCACTAGTTGACAGAGAGCAAAACAATCTGTCAACATCACTGACTGCAAAACACATTAACTACAGGACTCCAGCGAATAGGTACCGTATTTTTCTGTGTATGAAATGACACTTTTTCCTAAAATAGAGGAAAAATTGAGGGTCATTTTATACACGGAAGGAGGCGGAGGTGGAGGCAAAGGAGCAGCCGCACTCAGCCACCTCTCGTGGCTGCCCATTGACTGCTGCCGCTGCCACCGGATTGCCTCCTCCAGCGCCATTCGCGAGCTTCCTTCAGGCAGGGAACAAGGCAGCGACGTGACCTGGAGGTGAGCCCTGGCAGTCGCTCTGGTGGAGGCGATCGGGCGGCGGAGGCAGCAGCAGCAGGAGGCAGAGGCGGAGGAGCAGCCGCACTGCACCGCCCCTCGCAGCTGCCCATTGACTGTTCCTCTGCCTCCAGCAAGGGTCAAAATTATGGGGTCATCTTATACATTGGGGGGTCATATACATGGAAAAATATGGTATTTGTGAATACATAGAGGCTTAGACTCATGAGGAGAAGGGCACCTCCTTTGGGCTGAAGAACACTTCTTCTGGATCTGACTTAATGGACATATATTTGGCCGTTTTGCCGTTTTGTGATCCTAAGACAAAAATACAGATATATACTAAGTAGGATGCATGTTATCTCCCTGTTCTGTAAAATGTAAGCATGTGAATGGCATAAGTTAATGCTTCATGCAGCAGTGCTTGCATTTGTAATAATATCCCTGGCACTCCTGGATAATCTTCATGTGAACTGATGCTAAGGTAAAATACGTTCAGCACTCCCCCCCTCCCTTCTTCTTGGAATGCTTCAATTCAAAAGAGGCTGGCTGACTTTCACGTTAGGAGAAACAAGCCACAAGAGTGAAACAGGAGAAACAGATAAGCCCTTTCTTGAGCAAGTTGTGCTAAACCTTAAGATGATTTTTTTTAAAAAAAAAAAACACACTAATGTAGTTACTAATGCTTCAGTAACCATATTAGCACTGACTGCAAAACACTCCACCCTGGGGCCCTGAAGCACCAAAAACATTCCGCCCTGGCCCTGAAGAAGAACCAAAAAGACCAAAGCCAGTCAGGGATTGTGAGAGCTCTCAAGCAGGAGAATCTGGGCCTGAAGCAAGAGTGTGAGTGGATGCAGAAGGAGTTAACTTCAGCCATCAGGAAGATCAGCCAGATGAATTCTTTTGAGTATGACCTGGAGACCATCAATTTGGAAAAGGAAGGCCTAAGGCAAAAGCAGGTCAAATTGGATGATGGGAGATGTTTCACTCGAGCTCCAGCATGATGCTTAGTCTGCCGCCACAGTATCCTCATGATCTCCAGCAGCAAGGCTGTGCCGGGGTCTCGTAGGAGCAGTACCAGCACCTCTGGCACCAGTTCCTGCAGGCTGAAAGGAGGTGTCAGCGCCTGCAGGAAGAGCTTGAGAGTCGGCCTCTGGAAACAAACATGCCCCAGGCCTTGTTTCCAGAGCAGCGATCATTGCATACAGATATGTACAGGGGGAGCAGTCACCACTGACACCCATTGTGGCTGCTAACACACCTTACTCCTTACTCACACAAACTGGCATAAACTGAGAAACGCAATGGTCCAATGCTTTGTTTATTTCTTTGTTCGATTAATTTTTTAAAAAAATCCTTCCATTGTGTCACTAATGTTTATATTTCTGCAACACAGAATGTATATTCATATGTATATGAATATTTATGATGTGCTAGCTAAGAGCAGAATGTGATATTTGCATAGAATGTGTTTAACCAATCAGATTGTTTCTATGGGCAGACAGGCTGCTATAAAAGGCAGTGCCAGCCAGGAGTCTGTTCGGACAGGGCTAAACGATGTAGACGAGAGTAAGGAAGGGGACCCATACGATATGTAGACTGATGCTGATAGGACTAACAGGGTCTATTATGATAAGTACCTCAGACACTCAGATGAAAATATAATATGTAATAGGGCTAAATAAGTATTACGAATACAACAAGACCAGTGAATGTCTGTCATACCAATCATACCAAATAAGTAAGCACTGTACTTATGTAATATAGTTGATACATATATGTTTTTGGATCAGTAAAAGTTATTTATTATTTATCAACCAAATCACTAGTGTTTATTTGAATTACTGTTGCTGGCACAAAGACACACAATACGGGAGAACAACATTTTACTCTATACTAATTTAAATAGTGGCTTTTTTAATCTAAACTGAAATATGCTAATTCTGCTACTTTATAGGTTACGATTATTATAACCTGTACCCAACAACTACTTCCCTCAGCAGCAGCTCCCATCAAGACGTACCTATCCAACATAAAACTGGAGTCGACAAAGGGGAGAGGAGACAGAATACAAGGGCAAGTGAGACATGGTTTCAGTTGCTGACTGACAACACTGCCATCCCTTAACATGGTTTTATTTAGTTATTACAACCATCTCTCTGTAAATGACACTTAGGATTATTTAAGATTATGTTGTAATCCTTTTAATCCGCAGTGCTTTAAATTTCAGGCTCAACACCAAAGAGCAAACTAGCACTTAGCAGGAATGTTTAAAGCATGTGATTTGAACATAAATCTTCTTTTATTCACTACTCTTCAGATGAAGACCTAGCGTAACGTGTCAGTTTGCTAGGGAGACAAAAATGATATCTGGCTGCAAATGGCTCCATGAGTTCACGGGGCCCTGTGAAGCTGCTTCAAACCCACTCCGTGCTTTCAAGTTTTCTTTTGTTAAGAAAAGAGCCATTCACAAAAGGTTGCAAACACTTTGAGTTGTGGCTGAGGGCCACAACAACAGGATGTGCTAAAATGGCACAGAAACAGTCTGTGATCCTGCAAACAGGTACATGGACTTACACCCCGTTTTCTTCTGCTGCTGGGAAACATCTGTGTTAATGCATTCATTACTCTCTTCAGCCTGAATATCCTCTGGGGATGTGTGTATCATAGCTACTGTAACATACATGCCTAAACACTCACTCTCTAACTTTCTGATCTAGGGACAATATTACTGCCGCTTTATGCTATGCAGAATGAAAGCAATTTCTCCTTCTCCTTCTCACTGAGGAGCCATTGTCAACAGGAGGGGTATATGTTCCCTGGGGGCCCTGGCCACAAACTGGAAACAATTCTTCACACACCACCTTATAAGATTCATTATGCAACTTATACAATCCTGATTCAGCCTATATTTCTTTCATATTATGTTTATAGCTGTTCTTGAGGACTTTTACACTGCTGTAGAGACAGCTTAATAAATGTGACCTACATTGCCAGCCTCAGCAGTTGCACAATATTTTCTTTTCATAGAAATTTCAACATCTGTCTCAAAACTAGGCATGTAGCTGAAATTGCTTCCTCTTCTAGTTTTCTTTGTGAGTAGGGATACCAATCTACACCTAGACTATGGGACTGCATCACTGTCCCTGGGGATAATCACAGATAGTTGTAATTTCTTAACTAATACCTACAGCTAAAAATGACCCAATTATGATGGAAGTGTACATGAACTCATATCAGGGGATGGATTTGAGCTACAATTTAGAAAAGTACTCCTTGCCTTCCTCATGATCCCACTTTAAATTTTCTCTCAGGTCTACTCTGTTTTAATCCTAAAAAGAAGTCAAGCATCTTCCTAAATCAACCTGGTAAATATAGTATTACTCCTTTCATCCTCTGTGACATATTTCTGGAGCTCAGTTTCACAAAACAAAATAACCATGTTTGATCCATTTTACCCTGTAGTCTGGCAGGACCCATCAACAATTTCAGTCCTAATTAAAATAAACAAAACTATTCCTACCAGCAGTTGGCAGCAAACAGCCATCGTTAAAAAAAAAAAAGATTATATCCCAGAAGTTAAATTGCTCTAGGGCACTGACAGCACTGAAATGGCTAGTAATGACACAAAAATGTACACCTCCTATAGACACTGTTTGTGTGACAATGGTATTTTCTCCACATTTTGACTCAGAATAATTTTGTTTTCAGGATAAGAGGGGAGGAGGTGACTGTGGGCTGCTTCTCTGCTATAAATTCCCCAGGGCTCCCACAAATGTTAGTGTGAGGCCTATGAGATGGCATTTTGTAAAGTTGACCCTATCCTGAGATCTGTCTTGTCCACTGCTATGCAGTCTTATACAGGAGTAAGTCCCGTTACACTTCGTTGGACTTACTTCTTTATTGTTGGGATGCAAGGTTGCAGTCCATACCACCATTACGGAACACCCTACCTGGGCAATGATCAACCTGTTTAGTATCAGTCCATCAGCAACTTTGTTAAACTATTTACATTAACTAAAATCAGTAAAAATGTATAGCTTTTTGAATTGCCTCTAAGAGGTGCAGATTTGTGGCTTTTTCTTCCTTCAACATCCCTATAGCTCCTTTCCTCTGGAATGAACCTGTCATTAAACTCCTAAGAAATAATAAAAATAAACAGGCAAATTCCACCCAGCTAGGAGTACAGCTTATGTAAGCAGCGTGTGAAAGCTTTCTTTACAGAAGTTCATGAGGTCAAGGATTCTAGTCTTAAACCCAAAACAAATTACCTACAAATTTTTGAAAACAAATTGAAGGTGGCACATTAATCAGCAAATCAACAGGTTCTCAAGTGTTTTTAGTAGATTCAATCATCAAGACACTTTGGCCCAGAATTTATTAAAAAAAAAAAGTAGGAAAGAGTGAATAAAATGTTATGTTTTCCAATTGCTTTAACAAAGAAAGCACAAACATTGCCTTGGTGCATTCTGCAATTATTAAATAGTTATGCACGGAAAGAAATACTGGTTTGTTTAGTTGCTGCTTTTTTTAATGATGTAATAACCAAAGAATAATGGAAGTACAATAAATCATCTCCTACCTGGAAGACATTCTTTTTGCTTGACTTTTCTTTAGCCCATTCAAGGTGAGCTCCACGCAAGTCCACCCATTCGGGTTTATATCCCGCTTTCTGTAAAAGAAAAAGAAAAAAATATATTAACTGAATGGATCAAAATAGGGATACTATTTTATCATATAAAATTAGGGTTGGATGATTTTAGCTGGCACAACTGCTGTAACCTGCATGACCAAAATCAAATTTTAATGTACTAAATCACATTTTTTAACAAATATAAATAGAAATATCTCCATGCCTGACTGGTGGGCTACTAAGGAATGAGTGATAGCATTTTAGAATTTAAGTAATCTACGCAGAGTTCTTCTTAAATATTTGATGAGGGCCTGTAGGGATCCCATATATTTTCTCGCCTATTTGTTTATTTATTCAGATTTTATATCGGTAGTTATGTATTTGAAAAGCAACAATGTCCAGCATTAAAACTTGGGAGATTAATTATTGTGGCCATTAGGTAAGTCCAGGATAAGTTCTTTCCCTCATTTTCATTGGACCACTCATTTCCCCGACAAAAGGGGACAATCTTTTGACAGTTTTCAGAAATGCTATGTGGTATGGGCTTATAAAGATAAGTCAACAGTAGGGTTTTTTAAAAAAATAAATTCTGTCTGCTTTCTTACTTGCACTTTTTAAAAAAAGAAAAAAACACCTTCCACTGTTGCTAAGACAAGTACCAAAGGAATTTACACAAAGAACCTCAACTATGCAAATATTTTCTGAAAAGAAAGTGCTCTTACTATACATTGTAACTGATCATATTAACTCCTTTCCCATTATCACTTATGGTCCCCTTAAACAGGAGTAGGCAAATATGGCACTCTAGATATTATTGGACCTCATGTCCCATCAGTCTAAACTAGCCTAGTCAACAGTGAAGGATTATGTGAGCAAAGATCTGGAAGAGTACAGGTGCCCACCCATGCCCATGATTGTCAATGTACGTGCCTCCTGAACTATTCACCTCTTTAACACTTTGAAAAAGCTAGCACTCCTGTGCTTCTCCCAGCAATCCTGTACATTAGAATGAGGGAATATAACAGCACTCCCAATGTTATTGGACTTCAGTTGTAGGCAGCATACTCTATAACCAAGGATGATGGGAGTTGCAGTTTGACAATGTCTAGAAGGCCATGCATTCCTCATCTTTCCTCAATACTGCTCCTTTCTTTCCCTGACCATCCAGGTGGACAAATTGAGGAGCCTCATCCAGCAAAACATCATATGCCATGTAAATAAGCATGATATTTATGAACTGTACCAAGGGCACCTGGTTAATTAGTTGGTTCATCTTCCAGATCTGGAGGCTCTTCTGTACTCCACATCCACTACTAAGGCAAAAGTCACCACTGAAATATTTTGAGACATCATTTGCCCTTTCTCTTCTTCATCAAGCCTATCCTAATCCCTCACACATCCTGCAGTAGAGAGAGGTTAAACTAACTCTCCAACAAAGTCATGTCTTTGCCCCATGTTCTTCAGTCAAGCCAATTATGTTATGTCAAAGCTACTAGAAGAAGCTGTGCTTGTAAACTGCAACAAGTGCCTGTTACAATGGAATATTGCTTTCACGAATATGGATTTAGGATACATTTTCACTTAGCAAATTAGTTTGCAGAAGGCTAATAACCTGAGGTAGCTATCCTCTTCTGAATAAATTCCGGGGGGGGGGGGGGAGAGAAAAATGCATAGTTGACTAGCATTTCATGTCAAAATGAAGATTTGTTTAAAAATATATTTTCCTTGAAGACCACTGATGACAACTTCGTCTAAGCCATATACAGTCATAAAGTATTTTATATCACAATAAGGTCAATTTATGGTAAAACGACAGAATACAGTTGAATAGCATCTAAAATTCAATGCAGTTTTGCTGTGTTTCAGGAGCATGAACAGCCACATAGTGTTAACCATTTTAGTTCACCCATCAAGACCTACTGAAACTTCACTAACGGCAAATGAGGCCACGGTACTGCTGGTCCCATGGGATATGAAATCTATAGCCCTGTATTCTGGCCAGTTATAAGGTCAATGCTATTATGCCAACAACGTTCTGCATTGCCAGACATAACATGCTAATTGTGCACAGCCTTTCCAGATCCTAAAATGATGCATGAAGACTCATGACTGATACACCCCTATAATCATGCTGCACATCTCATTTGATAGTGATACATCTCATTTGTATTGGGAGCTTAATTAGCAGACAACCTGAAAAGACAAATTCCCTCATTCCCACCAACTTCTGTCTCTTATAACATCAATGAAGCTGAATCAGTGCAAGCCACAATACCACCATATGCATTTACAGGATCTGCCACAACATTCTTTCTCCAGACCACCTCACTCACTCTTGAAATGAATACTATAGAGCAAGTGTTAAAGCAAATGCTATCTTTGTGTAGATTCACACAGAAGCACATGTTCACATAGGTTAATGTCTTTTATATCCACAGATCTATGGGGACTTTGAGGCAATGTCTCACTTCCATTCCAGACTCCCCGGATTGTTACATAGGTTGCATGAGCACATTAAGAAACCTCTTGCCCATAGATGACCTTTGTCTTTCTCATCCTATAGTGGCCTCTAGTCTAAATAATATGGGGATAATCCTTGGAAGCAGACGTGTTTGGGTTGTTAGGAATACCTTCCCCATACTACACAATGCCAATATCCATCTCTAAGTGGCAATTCAATAGAATTCTGTTCTGGTTTATTCAGTGTTGAAGTATGTTTAAAAAATTCAAAGGAGGAGAAAAGGTTAACAAAATTATTGTAGGGTGTTAACTTCATACGTATATTAGTTACTAGATGTCTGAGGTGTACATGCGGGTGACCTGTCTTCCACTGTATGATAACCTTTCCAGCCATCTGCAGGCTCCCTTGTCTCCCCATGTTTCAAATAAAGCTCATGAGATAGCATTGCCATGGGGTGTTTTCAGATTCAGAAGTATTGGCAGTCAGAAAGACTGGAGAGTGATTAATGTATAATACAAACACACACAGAGAGAGAGAATATGCTCAATCATGTTACAGCAATAAGGAAAGCTCAAACACACCACCAAAAAAGTAAGAAAATCAAAAGTGCCCTGAGAGTAGGGAGGAAGAGAGTAGTTTTCTTTTGTAAGGAAACAAAACCATAAATTCAGCAAGTTTAGCAGTAATAATAGCAATTCAAATAAGCAGAAGCTTCTAATTGTTTAGACTCCCCTTCGTCTTGCTCCTGCCCCCCCCCCATGTTTTGCCCAGCTCTTCCTTGTCTCAAGGCAAATCATGACTTCAACCCTCAGCTAAGTTCCCAGAAGCCTGTGTGAAATAAAATGCAACTTAATGGCCAGAATCTTTCTGGTGTTTATGTAAGCTATGCCTAAGTTGCTGCAGCTAATTGTAACCACTTGATGAGGTGCCAAGATGTGTACTGAGAGCATGCCTGATAGCATGCATCACTGCACAACTGAGAAGTATCTAGCTGTGGAAAGTTACACAGACTTCATGTAAAAACCTATGGGATCCTGGCCAATGTTTTTGGAAGTCCAATTGAATCAGAGACTCATAGGGCTAAAGTAGGTCATGCAAGATGATCCACACTATCAGGGCTTGGAAAAGTTTCCTTTTTGAACTACACCTACCACAGGCACTGTCTTCATTTTTCACATGCACAGCTTGTAGGCAGCTCTGCCAATAGATTTCAGCTCTATGTAAAACAGAAAGAACCAGTACAGTGGTGCCTCGACTTATGAACTTAATTGGTTCCGGAACTCTGGTCGTAACTCGAAATGGTCGTAAGTTCCATAGGAAGGAATGCATTGAAATGCAATTAATCTGTTCCGGCCGAAGAAAAAAAATCACCAAAAAAAAAAAAAACACACACACACACACACACAAAACAAAACACTGCAACACCCATCGGAAACGCGATTAATCTGTTCCGGCCAAAGGGGGGGGGGGGAGAAAAGCAAACAAATCGTGCAAGACCCTTCGGAAATGCAAAAAAAGCAAAGCAGAAAGCAAACAAACCGTGCACGACCCATCGGAAATGCAAAAAAAGCAAAGCAGAAAGCAAACAAACCGTGCAAGACCCATCGGAAATGCAAAAAAAGCAAAGCAGAAAGCAAACAAACCCGCAAGACCCATCGGATATGGGGGAAAAAAAACCCAAAAAGCAAACAAACCCCGCAAGACCCATCGGAACTGGGAAAAGAAAAAAACAAAAACAAAACAAACCCCCCAACACCCATTGAAAATGGGGGGGAAAACCCTCAAAAGCAAGGAAACCCCCCAAGACCCATCGGAAATGGGGGGGGGGGAAACCAAAAAGCAAACAAACCCCCCAAGACCCATCACAGCATAGAAACATAATCCCACCACCCAGCCCAAAACCACGCTGCAAAACCCACCCAGAACAGTTTTTAAAAAGCAGAAAGCAGCACCTTACCTTACCAGGCAGTCCGAAGCCTCCTCCGATCGCACTCACTCTAACTGTTGGGGCGAAAGAGCTACAAAGAAGCAGCCTCTTCGCCTAACAAAAGTTAGCAATTTGAATTCCCCGCCTTTTTCCCCTGCCGTTTTCTGTTCGTAACTGGAAGCTCCGGCCGCAAGTCGAAGCAAAATTTTGCGGCCGGATTTGGTCGTAACTCGAAATGGTCATATGTCGGGACGTTCATAAGTCGAGGCACCACTTTATAGTGCTTTATTTTTGTTTTGCTTTCACCTATAATTTTTGCACAGACTAACACAGCTAGCTCTTCTACAACAGAAAGAATCAGGTTTCCCCTGAATTCCGAAACTGAACCACAAATTCAGATCAGTTGATTCTTTAATCCACATATTTATGTTGAACTGTGGATAGCTTGACTCATTAACTAATCATATATAAAGGCTCCTTTCTCAGAAAAACAATTGGTAAAACCCGTGACTCCATGTTTTGCCTTACATCTCCATTTTTGCTAGGGCTACAGACTTACTCTTTATAAAAAGAAAAGAAAAGAACATTTGGAATCTAAGCCATCTGATGAGCTAAATGGGCACCTGTTGGCATGGTTAAAATCTGAATGAAACATGGCAAGATCATAATACATCAATACTAGTATTCACATCATTTAAAAAATTACAGTTGGAAATAAAAGAAAACAAAACTAGATCAGGTACTTGGAGGCAATGCCGATTTATAAATAAACTTACTCTTACACTTATTTTGCTTTATTATATTTCTATATGTTAAAATATTAGTTGGAATGTACCCTGTTTCCCCGAAAATAAGACCTAACCTGAAAATAAGCCCTAGTATGATTTTTCAGGATGCTCGTAATATAAGCCCTATCCCAAAAATAAGCCCCAGTTAAGTGAAACCCCGCCCTCCACCATTGTGCAGCAACCAGAAGAAGATGACATGACTGTATTTGAATAAATGTTGATTGTTGTACATGAAAAAAAATAAAACATCCCCTGAAAATAAGCCCTAATGCATTTTTTGGAGCAAAAATTAATATAAGACCCTGTTTTATTTTGGGGGAAACACGGTACTTCATTTCTAATATACATTTGCTGGAATGGATATATTTGAGTATTTTAGTTTCATATTTTGCATCCTTAAAAAAAATGATCTCTTTATACTCAGTCCTTAATCAAGAATTACTGAATTAACGTGTTTGTGGTTTTATAGTATATCCATCTTTTTGGTAAATCACATCGTTTTCTGGCTAAAATAAGATTGCTACATTATTAAATTCATACTACAATGAATGAACATTGACTTTATTACATTACTGAATTAATGGTTGAATTCTTCCATTCTCCAAAGTAAACAATACTTGAAAGTAAAATCAGTAAACAAATAATTTTTAATGAAATCACATGTGTACATTTACTTGCTTTTCTTCTATCAAGAATTATAGCAGGGTGAATGGTTTCTTGAAAACACCACATTAGTTGCATCAGGAACAAATCAGTTTGCCTCCATAGAGTTCCTTTGTTAAAGAACTTTTTTTTTACTGATTGTTAGGCTTGTAGGGGTAAAAGTTCTGCCTTTTCCATTATTAGCAAGTATACTTTGGCAGTGGGAGAACTCAGCCATTAACAAAACAATGTAATGAGCCCAATGTTTTGTAACAAAGACTAGTTCCTACATAGCAGAGTTTTCTAGTCTGATGTATAATAACAAACAAAAGTATTCTCGCACCTTTGAGACAAACAGATTTATTTTAGTAATATCTTTTGTAGATTACAATCCATTTGTGACTAAGAAAGTGGATTATAATCCATGAAAGCTGTCAGTGAAATAAATCTGTTCATTTTAAAGGTGTGAGAATACTTTCTTTTTCTTTTTCCCCTTTTGTTTTTGTTACAGAAACAGATTAACAGAGCTATCTTTTTAAAAATGTTGAATACAAAAGCTGAAATCCTGTTGGTTAGTGAAGTAATTTGGACTAGAGTAGGCTCATTTGAATCAATGAAACATATGAAGAACTTGACACACAAAACTCCCCACTGATTCAGTGGAGCTACTCTACTGCAACTTGGTATGCTAAGCAATACGCTTCAGTCAATGTATGTTTGCTTTTATTCATTTTAAGAAGTGAGAGGGGAGCCATGTGCATATCCAAGTACTGTTCTGTATTTGCCTGTGCCTTCTCAATTTTCTGTTTCAACTTCAGCTCTGGGGCTAAAGAAGAAGCCATGCAGTCAAAATTCCATGATAGACCGAGGCTAAACCGTAACAGGTTCTTATTGGAAGGAGAAGTTCCCATTGTCACTCTTCACGAAAGAAAGAAAGAAAGAAAGAAAGATTGAAGACAACATCAAGAGTTATCTTCATTTTCACTTTCATTTCATTAAAGTGAGATGAAGTTCAAATAAATCTGGTAATAAGAGCAGAAACAGCATGCAGATAAGAGTTAAAGGAGTGCATTGTGAACCATGAAAGTGAATGACATTACAGTAATGGACAGCAGGCTTTAGATTATCCGTTGGGCAACAGGATTATGTGCTGTGTCATTCCAGTTACAGGTAGGTTTAGAAGGAGGAGGAGGAGGAGGAGCAATATAGTTTGCTGTGTAAATTG
This sequence comes from Intellagama lesueurii, assembly GCA_037013535.1. NCBI lineage: Eukaryota > Metazoa > Chordata > Lepidosauria > Squamata > Agamidae > Intellagama > Intellagama lesueurii. The sequence goes on along the minus strand of JBAJHW010000001.1, from coordinate 135,744,678 downwards.
ATTTGACCGACTGGATGGGGTAAGATAGAAGTCAATTTCAAATTTCTTCTTTACTTCCTCATGTGTTAACCTCCTCTCAGTATCTCTACCTGCCCCACTAAAAAATAGGTTATCTCTTGCCCTTGCCCTTTTTAAACAAGAAAAAGGAAACTGGGATGAGAAGAACTTCCATTGTCTTTTTTACCGCTGGAAGCTGAATGGGGGACATGAGTTCTGAAGGAATTATTGCAGGAAATGAAGTAAAACATGTAATCAGCTTCAGACTTGCTAGACTGTAGCTTATAAGGGAAGTGTGTGTGCGTGCATGTGTTTAAAATGGGGAAACAGGTGGGAAAGATAAGGTCACAATTACCACTCCCAGCTGGATATAATTCAGGAATAACAGTTTGATGGAGAGCACAAGGGCACATGGACACTGCACAGCACTTGTCCCTCCAACCCCTAAACCAGGCTTAACCATCCATCAAAAGGATTCCAACCCAAACATGACAAAAACAAATCGAACATAACATTACAGAATTCAAGAGGGAGGGAAGGGTAGACTGAAGTACTGGCAGCCTGACTAGGTTTTCTTTAAATATATCAATTTAAATGAAACAAACAAACAAAAAACAAACAAAACAAAATACCTCCAGTTTAGGAATGTGGAATATTGTGCTTCCATATCCATGATTCAAAATATGAAGAAATGGCCCAGTATTGCTGCACATGCCCACAAGGATGCAGGCAAGGTTGCCAGCAAGGATGCCAAACATTACATAGTAAAGGGCAGCCTAGATTTTGACCACACCCATGTCAGCAGTCAAAAGGAGATATCCTCTTGTGCTCACTACCATTCATGAAGAGACACTAAGCAAGGAAAAATCCAAGAACCTGGCTCCTTTTTTCTGTCAGCTATCTACTTCTCACCCAAACACAAAGCAACTGTCCCCCAAATTTGGCACAGAGCAAGAGCAGACTGCTACAAGTGCACCAAATTTTGTGCTGATCTGAAGCTCAGTTTAAAAGTTACAATTTTTTTTTTGGTTTGGGCTGCCCCCATTTTTCAAATTGCCTGGGAGGTTGCCCTCTTGCCTCAGGTGCTAGCCAGACTGCTCCCTTGCTGACTTTGGACCCAAAGCACTAGGTAAAATGTGGGACTGCCAGAGAAAACTAGGCTCTGTACTTTCAGAAAAAGACCTGCAGGAGACTCAGGGTTGTGGGGAGAATCACCATCTGGACCATTAGACTTTCTCCTTAACTCTGTGGGAGTCATAGACTACTACGTGCTGGAAGGAAAAGGAAAGGCATTCTACTTGTGTTCAAAGATACCATTACTGTGCTCTTGCTGACTAGAAAATATGTTTCTTAGCTAAACTCTGGTTCAGTTTTTGGACCTTGGAGGTTAAACTTCTGATTTACTTCCAGTTACTGCCTATTTTATTAATATTATTTCTTTAAAGCATCCAGTTTTATTCAGTTATCCAGTTATTACATAGATAATACCTGAACGGTACGTAAACAAATGTTAACAAGTCTGTGAGCATTAGATTCCAAAACATTTCCCATGAATACTTACTGTATTAATGTCCTCGTGTTGAATTAAAACAATATGCCATCTTATCACTGCATCATATCAACCTATCACATTACCAATAAGAAAAACATGACATCTTGTTGTTGCTGTTGTTATTGTTCCTCCCTGAAGAACCATTAAAGGAGAGGGGCAAGGGGCCCTGCAGCTAGCATGACCAATGCCACAAACTAATAACAAAGAAGAAACGAAGTGCGTGTGGCAAGGGGGAGCTCCATATCACCTACCATATCTGAATTTATTTATTGTTTCTGACTCCTGTCATATAGTGCACCTTTTTGGTCACCCATCAAACCGATGCAGTTTGGCAGGTTTGATCAAGCCTTGGGATGCCATCACAATAGGGCTCTGTCAAACCTGTCCCTGTTCAGTCTCTAGTGTCAGGAATTTATAGATTTGTGTTTTGCAGAGTCCAGGGATGTAGAGGCTCAGTATCTGCAGTAACTAGTACTGAAGGGAAACATGCCATGATTATTTGTAGAACATATCTGTCACATCTGTGAAGTCGACAGTCGGTGGCCTCTCCTTGAGGCACAATTAAAAAGAGAGAGAAAGAGAAAGAGAGAGAAGTAGGGTGAATTCTGCTTTGAGGTGCATTAACTATATTAGATAGCATCATAAGGAACATTCAGGATTTGTGAGGCAGATACAGAAGATGTCACATTTAGAGGAAGATAAAAATCACTTTGTTAACTTACAGTGGTCTGCTCTTTGGTAAGACCCTATATTAAGGTGCCATTTATAACTACTTTATTATTATTTATTATATGCAAGCCACTTTATAGCAAGCTGAACAGCAACTTAAATTCATGTATTAAAGATGCACACACAGGGTTTAATGCAATTTACATCTTATAATATCGTTTGTAACAGATTCTCATCGCATCATCTGTTAAGCACTTATTACTAATGCATTTTATAACATACTTTATAATACATTATTTGAGGAACTAGTTGCATTTAGAGATCATTTCATAAATAAGAATAAAGCATTTATAACTGGCACCTTAATTTAAAGTATTACCTCTACATTACTGAAGAGCCACTCACCATCCGTCTCACTTTGCAGTTATTCTCAAAAAGCACCTCTTAATAAAAGATATGCTGAGTTCTATTCGCCTCCCCCCTAACATCTGATTAAAAGTTTGAGTCATTTTCTTGCATCTGCTCTCAGACAACTAAGGCTTAGCAGCTCTATACTTTCCTTCTTTTCTCTTTTCTTTTCTTTTTCTATTGGTTTTGGTTTCTTTTTTTCCCCTGATGATGCCAAACTTTTTAGTCAATAACATTTCTAAAAAGATGAGATGAGAAAGAAAACTGCTTACCAGATTGGCAACAGCTGGCTGTTTTGGTTCTTTGTAAAATTCTATTTTCTGACCAGTGAGAACAAGCCAGGAAGAAGTCCAGTTTTTCCTTGGAAGAAATAACAACATACGGACAAATTGATCAGTTAAATAGACACCAATTTATTTTTTCTGAAGGGAGGGGGCTCAATAATCTTTGATAGGCCAGCATTCCAAACTATGTATGCATCGTATATGTCAAGTACTGGTAAGTTTCCGTATCATTTCAGAGAGCAGACAAGTGTGCAAGGACCGAAGCATGTCAAAAGAACATACAAAGGAACATTTTTTTTATAAAAGTTGGATAGTGAAAGGGTCTACTGGTGTGCTAACTAGTTGTTGAGGTTTGCTAACATCCATCTACCAGGGAAACATCTTCACCACAATACATGGTCTGTTTTTAAAAACTGGACAATATCAGATAATGCAGTTACTGAATTCTTAATGTCCAAAATAGATAGACAGCTGATCTTTTCTAACTTTTACCATACAGACAGAATTTATGGTATGGCGAAAAGGAACAGGAAGATTTCTCCCTTGCATCTCCCCACCCACTCTGCCACTTTCATAATGTTAGAAGTCAAGATGAGGCTGAATGGTGGTAGAATCAGGCCAAATAAAGGAAGTACTTTTTCATACAGGATAAAGTTAAATGGCCAATTGTCTGCAATATGTGCTGATGGCCACCATGTTGGATAGCTTTCAAAGGGCAAATTGGAAATTTATGGAATATAAGACTTGCAATGGTTACTAATTAGGTTGACTATATATTACTTCAAATTCAGCTCCTGTGGACTCTGAGCTGGTACTGCCCTCATGCCTTACCTTACTCTGTGCACAAGTAACTGGCCTAGAAGGGTTTTGGTTCTTTCTTTGGTCTTAATTGCAAATGTACAATTTAGTCTAAGGAGTTTTGTAGCCCATATTTAGTATCCAAAGAGCTAGATTTCTTATCAATTGCGTTCACAGTTTTGGTTCAAATTTTTGATTACAATGCTAATATTGTATAGGACAGTCTTTTAAAATTACAATACATAGAATGGGTAGAAGGAAAGAAGGAAGAATAATAGGGAGGAAATCAAAGGGACAGGGGAAATAAGCTATCAGAAAAGCTGTAGAAACTATATCCATGGGATTACTTCATGCATTATATACTGTATATAGACAATACAATTAAAATATCAACCATATGAATAGAACAGACAACAAAGGACCCCCACGAAGCATATAGATTAGCCCTGGATAAAACAAAGGAATGGTCTCCCACAGAATAGTGTCCTTGTACCTTTACTTTTTAACATTTACAGAAATGGTTGACCAACATTCGCATACTCCAGGAGTTTCATCAATTTTGGGGGCCCTGAAGCTTGAACTGTTATGGGTGTCCCTTTGCAACCAGCAATGAGGCCTGAGTAACCACTGTTATCTCCTTCAACAGGGTTCTTCCATGAAATAATAATAATTGAATCACATATCTAATTAATACAATTAAAAAAAAACCTTTCTCATACAGTAGACACCAAATAAGCAATGTGGGTGAAAGTTGCTTCTGGGGCCCCTCCAGGATTAGGGGCCCTGAAGCTTAAGCTTCATTAGTTTCATAGTAGATCCATGTGAGTTTCATATGCCAATGATCTTGCCTGGACAGTCCTGGGGAATACATTTGAAGCCATTGCACGCCAGCTAACCTCTTCATTGGAAGATCTTTCCTTATATTAGAAAAACAACCGACTAAAACCAAACCCTTTAAAAACACAGGTCTGTGCCTTCCACTTAAAGAAGGAGAGAAGGAGAGAGAAAGTCTGAGTTAGCCAGGAAGGCAAGATTTTGGAACACTGCCCTACCCCAAAGTATTTGGGTATCATTCTGGATTGAACTCTGAACTACCAAAAAAACCCCCAAAAAAACCACATTGTTTAAATGCCAAACAAAAACATGCCACCACAAATGACATACTTAGGAAACTGGCTTACAAACAGGAAGAACAACAGCTTTGTCCCTGTGCTACTTCACAGGAGAATATGCTAGTGTTGTATGGTATAAACCAGCACATGCCAAACAAATGTATGTAACTCTTAATGAATCATGCAAAATTATTACTGGCTGCCTGAAATCTATTCCCATTGAAAAAGTCAATTATTTGCTGGCATTGCCCCTCCAGAAGTACATCGAGAGGTGCTAGCAAATAATGAACGAAATAAAGTAATACAGCACCAAAAACATCCATTTCATGGACACCAACCTCTAGATGATGGCTAAAATCAAGGAAAAGTTTTCTGATAATCTCTCAAGCTCTAAATATTAAACCAGAAGAGGCTAGGCTAAACCTATGGAGAGCAAAAGCAACACCCAAATGGATGGACGCTGAAGAGTGTCTCCCTCCAGGCCAAGACCCTAGCTGGACCATCAGATTTAAAACTCCTACTACTATGCTTTTTCTCCCAAAAAAAATTGTAAAAAGTTGTTTTACATAACTGCATAAATTATAACAAACTTTACAACAAATTTCTAAACTGAAAGCAATGAACATCTATAGCTTTCTTACTATGGCCATAGTATTTGCATTCTAGCAAATGGACACCTGATGGCAGCACACCATTAAGATCAATGTGGCTTGTGTTGCTATACATCCTTAAAGAAGCAAGTACTTGAAGTTTGAGAGGGGAGTTTCATATTTATAAGGTTTCCTCCATTGTCTCCATGTTTAACCACATGAGAAAGAAATGAGAGTTCAAGTATTTCAATCCTGCACTGGGCATGAACAGCTGCTATCCAGATCTTTCATTTCTGGTCTCAATATGTGAATGTGTGGTTTTAAAGCATGAAAAAGAATGCTCAAAATATCATCAGATTCAGGTAACCTTTTGTAGATCACGTCTCACTTTTTCAACAAATATTAACATTTTCAGGGGGACTGAACTGATTCAAATGTTTGCCTTCTCCCTCTGCCGTCTCAACCTGTTTTACAAGACTATGGCAAGAAAAAGTGTATGTGCCCCTATCCTGAGGTTACATCAAAGAAAGGATGGAACTACAAACAGAACAAACAAATGAGTAAATAATGGCCTCTGATGCCGACAAGCATTTGATATGTTAGGAAAATACCAGAATCCTTCACGAATGGAAAATCTGTATTAGTACAATACAGTATTAGGGCACAATTCTAAAACAATCCAGATCTGTATAAGGACTCATTAATGCATAATTCAGTGTTGGCGCAGAATTCCTGCAGTAGCAAATGATTCCGCTTTCTCCTTCGGGGTTGACTCTCTGACTGTCAACCATCTCTCCATGTGGACTGGTGCTTCAGAGCAGGAGTGGGCCACTTTAGCACACTGGCCAATTTTGCCCCTCTGGACCTGCCATGAGCTGCAACTCCCACACTGCCTGTATTACCAAATCTTGGCAGCATGCTGCAAAAGTCATTGAACAAAGCAGAAAACACTGGTTTTAATTTCTTTCAGTAATTTACTACTAGATTTCAGCAGTGATGATTTCAGATGATTGAGGGCTACAGAAAGGGACATGAGGGTCCATGGGCAATGTTTTGCTCACCCCTGCTTCAGAGAAATGGCTACTTAAAAAACCCCAAAAAACTCCAGGTGAAAACTGAGGTGTTTTCACTTGAGACTGTTCTAAATGTCACAGTAACTATAAGGAAAAACAGCTATGTGAATACAGATGCAGAATCAGAGAGCTTAAATTGCCTCTGAAATCTGCTAATCCAGCTCCTGAATCCCCTGATGTATTTTCTACACTCAAAAACCGCTAATTACAGATGACATTTCCAGCTCCAGTTTGAAAACCAATGATTTCCCTTCCTCTCAAATTAGGATCTGGGCAGGATGATCCATATGTTTGCCACTGCAAGTTTGAAGTCCTCTGCCTGAGGCTGAAAGTAGAAGTGGCACAGGAACTAACTACATCTTGCAAATACAGCACCTATTAAGGAACTTAGGAAAATACAGCATGAGGCTCAAATCTCCAAAATGTTCCCCACTTCATTATATTATAGGACTATAGTCTAAAGCAGCCCCTCCCAAGCTGAAACCCTCTAGCTGTTTTGGGCTACAACATCCATTAGTTGTCCCAAATCAGTGTAATCCCCCAGGATACATGGGTGAGGGCTTGTGGGAAAGATAGTCCGAGATATATTGAAAGTACCAAGTTTTGGAAGGCAACTTTAATCATACATCATGGCCTCTGGCATACAAAAGCCTAGCCAGGTCCCTCTGCAAATAAAATATAAATATTAAGGTTTGTGTTTTATGCAGAATTGGGTACACTTGTTTTTACTGACACTTAAGGAACTTAAAAAAACAAACAAACCAAAAATCCTGAAAATGCCTGTGAATGTTTTTCTTTTACCATATTTTTAGCATAATAAAATTGTGTTTTTCTGAAAACAGGCATTGTGCAATGAGTTTGGCTGCTGCTTAGTGAAAAAGAAATATTGCCCTTTTGCAGATTTTCAAAACAGAAGGAGGAATCATGGACTCTCTGTATATATAATAACAATTTAGGTCCCATGTTACATTAAACTACTCCACATATCAAGTTTTACAGCTACTCCATGAACACATCAATGACTTAAGCATTCTTTCTTCTATAAGATTTCATTATTGCTTCATACCTTAGCTTCTTGCCTCCATCTGCTATTTTTGCTTTTAGAAGGTACCCTTCTTTAATCACCTGGAAGACAGTAGAACCAGATGCATAATTTTTATTTCTACTTCCACATTTTCCAAAATTAGCATACTGCTAAATAAATCATCCTCATTCAACATATAATTTTAATATAGGTTCAAAAATACAGTTGAGTTGGTTTAATCAGGTGTGACAAGGAATCTGACACAGAATCTTTAAAAAAAGTAAAAATAAAAAGGAAGGCACATGATGGTGTATTGCACATTCTGAAGCATTGTGAGAAACTGTGCATGGTGTTGGTTTAGTTCTTATTAGAGGTGTGGCAGTGTGGATAAGTTGGCTGAGAGAGGTCACCAACTCTTCTGAGGACTCTCCTCAAGCCTGCAGCCAGGCTTGGACATTCAGTGGCTTTCAAAGTTCAAACAACGTAAGAAGCGACTTTAGGTGACACCAGTTTCCATCTAGCAAGCAAGCCCAGATAATTTCCTAGCATGGATCTCAGAGGGTAGGTTAATTTTTTTCCCTTTGCAATGCTCAATTTTTCTTAAATGTGATCTCCTCTGGACATTGATTTCTTCTTAGAGAAAAGCTAGGAGACAGTAGCTTTTTAATTCTCTGTTTCTGCAGAGCAGTTTGAGTGCAATCACACATTCAAGTGTGGCTTCATCCAGAATTTTCTAGGCCTAGACAATCAAAGATACCTGGATACCCACCCAAAGGGAGCATCATGGCGCCTGCCTTTCTACCCAGTTCGCCAGAGCAGAAAGAGCAGGGAAAGGAGAACTCATTAGAGGTATCTGGAGCAGTAAAGGAGCAGGTGTTGTATGGATGAGCACATGAAGAACCACAGTTAAAGGTAAGTTACTTGTTGATTTCTTGTGTGGCAGTGTTTATTTGTTTGTTTGGGAAGATCAGAATAAAGACCACAAAAATTCATTCATGTAATTCATGTAGAAGGAGCAACCACAAAGACAGCCATTATGAAAATTTGCAGTCCAAGATCACAAGCAGTTCACCAAGACATTTCACAACAGTGGAGGGGCTCAGATAAGAGACAAAAGTTAAACTGCACTGTGAAAAAGCAGGAATAGCCACCAGAAACGACATAAGCAAGGAAAATGATAGTCTGCCTGTCTTTAGCAAAACCAGAATGTCATTCTGTAGGATGTCAAGCCGAAAGAACCAAGATCACTTAGCTTATTAGGAAGCCCATGTGTATGGTCTAAATTCCACTTTGGACCTCCTTCACTTTAGCAGGATCAGAACAGGGCCGGATCCATGCTATTAGTGATTGGCAACATTAGAACATTTGAAAAGTGGAGAAGAAAACAACATATAATTATAAAATGCATACAGACATGCATCCATCAAAAGGTACAAAAAAGCATGCAAACATATATTTTAATAATAATAATAGTGTGCCACCAAGTCGATTCCAACTTTTGGTGACACTATGCAGGGTTTCCTAGGTGGTGAAGACACAGAAGTGATTTACCATTCCCTTCTTCTGGGGTTGCTCTAGGACTGTGCAGCTTGCCCAAGGCCGCACAAGCTGGCTCTTCAACCAGGACACATAGTGGGAATCAAACTCCCAACTTCTGGTTCCACAGCCAGATACCTAAACCACTGAGCTATCCAGACAGCTATTTGAAAAATATGTGCACAATTTTGTTTTAAAAAATATGCATACAAAAATGTGTATGTTTGGAAAAATATGGACAAAAATGCATTTAATTTTCACTCACATAAAAAATGGGGTTGGAATGAATTTGGTGATGGAAAAGAAGATTCAGCTGGACAGCTTCACCTATTCCTACATCTAGTAGATTTCATTGTCCATTTCCAAATCGTATCATTGCCCTTGCTCACAAAGCCTGAGGAAGCCCCAGAGAAGCCATGCAGCAGGCAAGGCAGAGAGAGAAGAAAAGAGAAGAGAAATGAAAGGTCTAGTTCTTCCCTTTTTCCTGAGGGAGAATCAAATGAGAAAGTTCTGTCCAATTCTATTTAATTCTGGTGAATTTTTCATGCTTTTAGTTTCAGGGAGGTCTGGATGATGGACCAATTCAGGTCTGGGATCAGTGGTGGGTGATATGTGTCCATTGTCATGCATCTGAGACTTACAGACCAAGGCTGGCGTGGCCACCATGAGCCTACCAGTATTGTATTGGCCTTCCCTTGATACAATATTACTATGATTCTGTGTAATAGAAGTATGGGTGGGAAGATATAAAACCTTTTCTGTGTCCAGCAAGCTGTAAAAGCATCTAGAGAGTTCTTTCATAACCTGCCTATATAAAATACTTTTTACACTGACTGTTGACTCAAGTTGTGAACAAATCCTGTGGATGACCCCAGCAAATGCAAATGCTGGTGCACATATTGGGGAATAACTCCCCTTTGTGATTTCAGGGTCTTCTGTCTCCTGAGAAAGTCAGCCTCTTGATTTTCTTCCCCCATGACATGAATTGATACTGGTAGATGTGCTCCTGTAGATACCATTCCTGCAATTGAAGCAATAGGTACAGAAGGGACATCACATGTGCTCTTCCCTGCTTGTTTATGTATCACATCGTGGCCATGTTGTCTGTAACCACTTGTACTACTTTGCCCCTGATTAATTTTTTGAATGCCAGAAAGTTTTAATCACTGCTAGCACTGCTAGCATCTCCAGCAGGTTTATATGCAGCTGTTTTTCACTCTCGGACAATTGTGCATGAGTTTGCCGACCTGGGCAATGCAGTCCCCAACACTGGCATCTGTTGTAATTCAGATGTGGGGTTGGAGTTGTTGGGAAGGTCTTCTGAGAGACAGATTGGAAATGTCCATCCACCACAGGATCTGTTTTGCCAGTTCCTCAGTGCCGACCAGTCTCTTTTTGCTGCTTTCCATCATGATATTGAAAGATGCCAGGTACCCAGCTTGAAGGGATCACATTTTCAAGTGGGCATCCGGAACCATTTATGTCATTAGTGCCACGAAACCGAACTGTTTTTGAGCCATGTGTGCAGTAACAGACATGTTCAGTTTGAATTTCCTTGTCAACTCCAGGAGTTGTCTATCCTGTCTTGAGGTAGGTAAGCGCTTGCTTTCCTGCAATTCAGTACAGCTCCTATGTCTTTTATGTTTTGAACTGGTCTCAAATGTGACTTTTCTAAGTTGACATGGAGGCTGAAATCTGACAAGAAGTGTAGAGTGAAAACTACAACTTTTTCTGCCTTGACCTTCAAGTCTGCAGCAATCAACCAGTTGTCTATGTATAGAATTCCAATTATGCCCTGTATCCTGAGGTATGCAGCAACTAAGTAAGCATCCTTGAAGCTATCACAGTAAACCAGTCTCCTTTTTTTGAAAAGTGGCAAGATTATCTCTAAAGTTACCATCCTAAATTTCTTGGTGTTTATGTATGCGTTCACATCCCTCAAGTTTAGAATGAACCCTCAGGCCCCCATCGTTTGGAGGAACAGTAAAGTAACTGGAGTGGAAGCCATCATCCTGGGACTCAAGAGGGACCCTCTGTAAGGCATCTTTCTGGAGAAGCGCGGCTATCTCCTTTTGTACAACTTGAGATGGTGTTGTAATTCTAAAGTAGCCTGTCAGAGAGAGAGAGAGATGTGAACTCTATGTTTGACTATGGTTAAGACCCAGTAGTAATTGGTGACAGTGTGCCAGATGTTGATGTACGGCACTAGTAAGGTGATGTTGTCATGATGGAGAGTTGAAGGGTTGTCGATCTTGGATTATGGGAAGTCATATACAGTCTTATACAGATTGTCCATTATGTCATCTGTCTTATCAGTAAAGAGACCCTCACTGTGTGTTCTTGAGTCCTCTGAGACACCCACTGACAGCCAAGCATAATGACTGCATGCCAGTCATGTTCTTTGCAGCACATTCAGGGGCATGATGGGTGGCTTGCATTTCCAGTTGCCAGGGCCAGGGCCTCCTGTTGGAAAGCTAAGGTCAATATTTTCTTTTGGATCTTGTCTGGGATGCCTCAACGATAATAGACTTGGGCTGAGAATTTTTAACGAGGAAAGTGGCTTCCTTGTCATCAATCTTGTAGAAGTTCTCTGCTTGCCTTGATGTTGGGGGCGAAGTAGATGGCTTCTGCCATGATTCCTTTACCAGATCCAGAAAGAAGGGAAGAATCCTAGTATGGACAGGAGTAGCAGCATTATTGTTGATGCAGTCATAGACTGGATTTGACTGTGGTGAGGGTAGTAGCTGGATCTTGAGTTGTAGCGATTTAGCCATATGGAGGACTGGATCAGGATAGGACCTGAAGTCTTCAGAGGGGACGGAGGGTTAGTATCCCCTTGTTCTGACTTAGGGGTTGTTACGAGGATGGAGGGTGAGTCATCAGAGAGTTCTCTGTCAGAAGGTTCAGAATCATTGAAGCTGTTGCTAACGGTGTATTTTTGTGCAGGTGAGTGACATTTGGACCAGGATGAAGATGGTATGGCAAGGCATATCTACAGATTTCTTTTTTGAAGTTGAATGTTTGGTTTTGCAATGTTGCTGGGTCAATTTTGAGAGCACAATGCTGATGATTGACACTCATTGACTTAGATGATCTCAGTAAGGTTGCAGAGTTTTTGTTTGATACCAATGATCAGTTCTGAGCTCTTCGATTTTGGGAGTGCTTAGATGGCTGGGGAGCAGATGCAATTTCTCCCCATGCTTTGTCTGTGACTAGTTGCGAGGTCAGGGACCTCAGTACTGAAGAAGAGGCTGCAATTGTGTGTTGGTAAGCTATTGAAAGTAATGGCATTGAAACTGATGGGATTGCACATTTAGTTTTTATTGGTTGTATAGTCTGGTGGGTGGACATGCAGCACTGTTTGGAAATTGACACTGGGGATCTGGAAATTGACTGGGATGGGGAGTGGTCAGTGTGATTTCAAGAGGTGATTTCAAAGCCAAGCATAAGCAGTCCACTTGGTGTCTCTTCTGCAGAGGTGATTCCAACACCAAGTAGCATGGTGCGATGTCGTAAGTTTGGGGGACTTTGAAGCTGGGCATTATATTGCTGTTCATCTGTTAAAATGTTTTCATTACAGTCCTTCCAAGAGAATTCAGATTATCCTTTCAGTCCTTCCACAAATGGATGACATGAGGTTACCGAACATGAAATGCCCTTACAGCACTTGCTATCTTTTCTGCCTCAATAAATATCCATCATTTACTTGTTTGTTTGTTTTTTTAGTGTTGCCCTTCCTATACCTTTCCAGCTGAGGAAAGGTTGAGGGAGGAGTAGAAAAAAAGATCTCAGATGGCAAAAGATGCAAGGGCTATATTTAGATTCTAAATTTTAGGATACTTATGCAAATCTTCAGATTTCATACATGGAATGGCATCTATATGGCAATGCAGTGTGGTACTTCAGCATGTAGGAATATCCCTACAATTAGAGTAAGACAGATTCCTCAAACAGTAATTTTGGGATATGATAAAATAGCAGAAAACTTTAGTTATTTAATTTGTTATTGTTGCATTTTCACCTTGAAAGATGGGAATAAGTGAATGTGGAATTTTCTGCCTCAGGTAGCAAAATAGCTGGGTTGACTTTGAGAACTATGCACTTTGGTGGTAAAGGGTAAAATCAGCTGCTCGTCCTCAGGTAGCAAAAAAGTTTGGACAATTGATTGAATAACTCTGCCCTAGCTGGGGTTACCAGTTGGATTTAGGTCCTGCTCTGCCTGTGTGTATGTTTGTATTTTAATGTTTGAATGTTTCATTTTTGTGTTTTAAACATCTTGTGTTTTAAAATCATTTTATACAGCTCTGTAATCTACGTTGAGATTCTGGGATAAGGGATATATGTCATAAAATAAATAAAATAAATATGTTTCATATAATGGGGAGGGGCAGAAAAGTGAAGTGAGTATGAAAAGCTATTTCTAGTTTTACTAGGACACTGTTGACCTGAGAACCAGGTCTAAATCCAAAAAGAGTCAAATATATTCACAGGTCATTAGATGCATATTTCTTGTGGAAGTTCTGTATATATATATGGAACTCTATTTTTAAGAAGGGCTTCCTTGCCCAGTTCATACTTGTGCAAGGATACGGTAGCCATTTACTCATGATATGGCTTTATGAACTAAGCTGGTGAAACCTTCATGGAAGAACTACTTAGAAGTGGAGAATAATGTAGTAACTCTCAGCATGGTCACCCCTGAAATCAGGCAATATTCTTATGCAGAGGATTTACTCTCAGCACTCCAAAGGAGCTGTCATTGGAATATTATGGATGTGGACCATGGAAAAACTCCTATGCCACTGTGGTAACATCTGCCTTTAATTATGTTGCAGACATAGGGAATGACTATAGACCCACAAAAGGATGCACCTTAAGAAAGGTCTCCTTTTCTTGAACTGAATGGAGAAAGCCACTTATACCTTCATCTTCATCTTGTTAATTGTCATTTGCAGGAACAGAACATCTGAAGAAATTAACAAATACAACTAAAAAACTAAATAAATCCCAATACACATAACTGGCCCATGAAAAAACTGCCCAGAAGTGAGTTTATCTCTAAGTTTATAAGGAAAAGAAGAAAACATATGGAATATCTTTTATTCCATATATTAATCCACTATTAAGCCATATATTAAGCACGATTAAGCAAGGCAATTCTAGAATTAACAAACCTTGCCAATTGCCGCTAGCTGAGTTTGGACTTCCTGTAAAGCCTTCTGGCCAAAAGGACAGAACAAGTCATATCTCAGGTAGGTGTTCACAACAACAAAACAGGGAAATGGAAATTATAATTCATTTTTATGTATGCAGGTGATTATTGTTGTTGTTGTTTAGTCGTTAAGTCGTGTCCGACTCTTCGTGACCTCATGGACCAGAGCACGCCAGGCCCTCCTGTCTTCCACTGCCTCCCGGAGTTTGGACAAATTCATGTTGGTAGCTTCGATGACACTGTCCAACCATCTCGTCCTCTGTCATCCCCTTCTCCTCTTGCCTTCACATTTTCCCAACATCAGGGTCTTTTCCAAGGAGTCTTCTCTTCTCATGAGATGGCCAAAGTATTGGAGCCTCAGCTTCAGGATCTGTCCTTCCAGTGAGCACTCAGGGTTGATTTCCTTCAGAACAGATAGGTTTGTTCTCTTTGCAGTCCAGGGGACTCTCAAGAGTCTCCTCCAGCACCACAATTCAAAAGCATCAATTCTTCGGCGGTCAGCCTTCTTTATGGTCCAGCTCTCACTTCCATACATCACTACTGGAAAAACCATAGCTTTGACTATGCGGACCTTTGTCGGCAAGGTGATGTCTCTGCTTTTTAAGATGTTGTCTAGGCTTATCATTGCTTTCCTCCCAAGAAGCAGGCATCTTTTAATTTCGTGGCTGCTGTCACCATCTGCAGTGATCATGGAGCCCAGGAAAGTAAAATCTGTCACTACCTCCATATCTTCCCCTTCTATTTGCCAGGAGGTGATGGGACCAGTGGCCATGATCTTAGTTTGGCTAAGCACCACATGGCTGCTGCCTCTCAAAATGGCTGCCTCCTCTCCAAAATGGCTGCCGCCTCTCTGCTGGTTGCCGACTCTCAGCTGTTCGGCGCTCTGCTCACACAGAGTCCAGCTGTTCCGGGGCTACCAAGGGACTGTGAGGAGCAGGGCTGGGCCTACTGTACCTGGTAAGTGACTTTTTTCTGACTTTTTTTTGGTTTCTGACTTTTTTTCCCCATAGGAACGCATTAATTAAATTTCAATGCATTCCTATGGGAAACCGCTTTTCGCAAGACGAAAATTTCGCAAGATGGCACTACTCGCGGAACGAATTACTTTCGTCTTGCGAGGCACCACTGTATAAGTTAAATAAGCAGGGAGACAATATACAGCTTTGTCGTACTCCTTTCCCAATTTTGAACCAATCTGTTGCTCCATATCCAGTTCTAACTGTTGCTTCCTGTCCCACATATAGATTTCTCAGGAGATAGATAAGGTGATCAGGCACTCCCATTTCTTTAAGAACTTGCCATAGTTTGCTGTGGTCCACACAGTCAAAGGCTTTTGCGTAGTCAATGAAGCAGATGTTTTTCTGGAACTCTCTGGCTTTCTCCATAATCCAGCAAATGTTAGCAATTTGGTCTCTAGTTCCTCTGCCCCTTCGAAATCCAGCTTGTACTTCTGGGAGTTCTCTGTCCACATACTGCTGAAGCCCACCTTGTAGGATTTTGAGCATAACCTTGCTAGCGTGTGAAATGAGTGCAATTGTACAGTAGTTGGAGCATTCTTTGGCACTGCCCTTCTTTGGGATTGGGATGTAGACTGATCTTTTCCAATTCTCTGGCCACTGCTGAGTTTTCCAAACTTGCTGACATATTGAGTGTAGCACCTTAACAGCGTCATCTTTTAAGATTTTAAATATTTCAACTGGAATACCATCACCTCCACTGGCCTTGTTGTTAGCCATGCTTTCTACGGTCCACTTGACTTCGCTCTCCAGGATGTCTGGCTCAAGGTCAGCAACCACACTTTCTGGGTTGTCCGGGACATCCACATCTTTCTGGTATAATTCCTCTGTGTATTCTTGCCACCTCTTCTTGATGTCTTCTGCTTCTCTTAGGCCCCTACCATTTTTGTCCTTTATCATGTCCATCTTTGCACAAAATGTTCCTTTAACATCTCCAATTTTCTTAAACAGATCTCTGGTTTTCCCCTTTCTATTCTTTTCCTCTATTTCTTTGCACTGTTCATTTAAGAAGGCCCTCTTGTCTCTCCTTGCTATTCTTTGGAAGTCCGCATGCAATTTTCTGTAGCTTTCCCTATCTCCCTTGCATTTGGTTTCCCTTCTCTTGTCTGCTATTTGTAAGGCCTCGTTGGACAGCCACTTTGCTTTTTTGCATTTCCTTTTCTTTGGGATGGTTTTTGTTGCTGCCTCCTGTACAATGTTACGAGCCTCCATTCATAGTTCTTCAGGCACTCTGTCCACCAAATCTAGTTCCTTAAATCTGTTCTTCTCTTCCACTGTGTATTCATAAGGGATTTGGTTTAGATTATACCTGACTAGCCCAGTGGTTTTTCCTACTTTCTTCAGTTTAAGCTTGAGTTTTGCTATAAGAAGCTGATGATCAGAGCCACAATCAGCTCCAGGTCTTGTTTTTGCTGACTGTATCGAGCTTCTCCATCTTTGGCTGCAGAGACCAGAATCAATCTGATTTCGGTATTGCCCATCTGGTGATGTCCATGTGTAGAGTCGCCTCTTGTGTTGTTGGAAAAGAGTGTTTGTGATGACCAGCTTGTTCTCTTGACAAAACTCTATTAGCCTTTGCCCTGCTTCGTTTTGAACTCCAAGGCCAAACTTACCTGTTGTTCCTTTTATCTCTTGACTCCCTACTTTAGCATTCCAATCCCCTATAATGAGAAGAACATCTTTCTTTGGTGTCAGTTCTAGAAGGTGTTGTAAGTCTTCATAGAATTGGTCAATTTCAGCCTCTTCAGCATCAGTGGTTGGTGATGTATACTGACATTTTATTTTAAAAAATTCCTTGCTAACTGGCAAAGAACATGAGAAAGTGCTATAGAGTTTATAAAGAGTGACTGTGAGAATACTCTGCATATAAGAAACAGCCTTCATGATTTATGTGACAGTCCTGCCTTGTTCTATAGGTCATAGGGTTGACATGTTTCAGACCTTGGCCCTGAAATTCATGTTTTGGGATCTATTCTTTGGCTGTCAGGTTTGGGAACTGAAATCCCAGGGAACAGGATGCTGCCAACTTGGTGATCCTAGATTCAGGGAGTTTATTCTCATGTTTTCAGGACACGCTGTTTAGATATGGCCAGAAGTACCCCTGACTTTTTCATTATCTTGCAGATGTGCTGCTGTTACTGGAATTCATTCATTGGCTTTAAATGCATCATTGAATCTTTACATCCACTTTGCACTAGCTGCTGATAGCCAGCCCTGTGACATCACAAAGGCCCACCTCCATCACATCTCAGTGATAGGTTTCTGGCTTTGGCCCTTACATCTCAGAGAACAAAATCTATTTTCCTGACAACCCTAATATGTAACCATTCTTCTAACAAATTATTTTTCTTCTTCTACAGAATCAAGGATTTGGTAACTGCAACTTATAGTTTTGGCACTGTTGCCCATGTAAATTATGGGATCCACATAAGAAATGCAAAACTTAGGGTTCCATGCTGGAAAAACAATACTGAGTGCAACAGCATGCTTAAATTGTTATGGCTAAATAACCATACTAATTCACAGACACTAGGTTGCAACAAACATATAATCTATAGAATTTTGGTTCCGATGCTCATAGCCACAGTGGACCATAGTTTTACCTGCACGGCCTCTGTAAAGCAAATCAATACAATCAGCCATCCTTCCTCTCAAAACCCTTAATCTCATTTTCATCATTTATAAAAGTCTATATTCCCTATTAAGCTTAAACTTCCAAAATTTTGCCAGCTCACATCTCAAATAGGAACTCTCAAATAGTTCCTTGTAAATGTAAAGAATCATTACTCAAGTGGCAAACACAAAAAAGAGCCAATTTATTCCATTATTCTCAACCATTTGTTCTCTTCATTGAATAGCAAATACTTAAAAAAACAACTTCACACCTAGTATTTTATCTAATTGAATTGAATTTGCTAAATACATATACTCATTTTGGGAAAGCTATGTCATCCCATAAATATCTACAAGTACAGCTGAAATGTCAGCTTTAATTCTCATGACTTAATGGGTAACTGAAATTTAATATCATTCGCTACAATGCCTTGTAGCTTCCAAAAATTACTATTTTCACTGTTTAACCAACCTTCCTCTGAATCTTTAGCTCTCTTTACCTTATTAATATATTGAGGCATCTGCAGCCATAAGTACTTATCCTTCAAAAAAAAATACATGCATTACATTTTGATTAATGAAATCTAAAGAACTACATCAATAAATCATAAATTCTGTAATACAATTGCTTACCGTTTGCTCCAGTGGGCTAATGAACTCAGGAAGTGTTAAATTATGTTGGGAATGATTCCTTCTATGACAGGATATCTGAAAAATATATCCATTTGCAAGTCAGAATTGGCTCACATCAAGTCAAACAATGTTGTACATGGAAGGATGCACTGAAAATAGCTTGAGAGAATATACACAGTTTTCACTGCACAAACTGATGAATGTCTGTACACTAATAAAATTGATAGGGATTAATGATAATTAATATATAGACAGAGCATTAGAGGGTTCAGAGTTCTTCCCAGACAGTAGCTCATTGATACTTTTAACAATCCTGTAAGCTAGGTCACTACAATTCTCAGAAGGACATGCTTCTCTGGGCTCAATTCATAATTATGCTTGGCTAATAGATCCACCGCTCCCAATCCTGAGAAATAACTGGGTTATTTCTATATCTAACAATGTGGTCTTTGGGGATCTGCTGTTATCCAAGTAACACAGAAAGCATTGTGGGGCCTGAATCCTCATTCCAGCTCTGGGATTATTGGCAGTGAACAATTTGGCAAAAGACACATTGCGACAAGGGAATTATGAATAGTGGTGTCACTAATTTATTTTAGTAAAAAGCAATATCTGTGGTCTCCAGTGTTTTTCTGTTATATCCATACTAGAGATGGGATATTCGTATTCATCTCCCAGGGGAGATGAATATGAATATTGCTACCACAGGTGGCCCGGCCAGTTGGACTCTTCCCCCCTAGAACCGGGCCGTCCACTTACGCTTGTGGTGTGATGCATGCAGCCCTTCGGCGTTCATGCCACCAATAGTGGAAGTAGCCCAGCGGGGGCTTCCCCACCTCCCGCCACTGCCGACCACTCAGCAGCCGAGTGGGGAGACTCATCATCCCACCTCCTCACCAGATTGGTCAGAAGCACAGGGAGGCAAGGAAGCCCCGGCCAGGCTACTTCTGCGACTGGTGTGGTGCAAACCTCGAGGAGTTTGTGGATGGCCTGGTTCTGGGGGAGGGTCTAATCGGCCCAGCCACCTGTGGTGGTGATATTCATATTTGTCTCCCCGGGAGATGAATACAAATATCCCATCTCTAGTCCACACCCTTTCCCCCATGTACATGTCACCTACTAGTCCCCAGTCAACTCAGTGATGCAGTAGAGTGGGAGCCATTCTGTTAGCCTCTCTTTTCCCCCCCATGAAAACTACAGCTATGATGGTCTGATCATCTGAAACATCCATAAAGCAAAATACTTTCCTTGTTCATTGTTTTTATTCATCATTGTTTGTAGCAGACTTCAGTTGTCTGTCACCTCACAGGGCTGCAAAATTGTATGCCAAGTAGGGCCTTGCACTGGCTTTGGTTGAATCCTGAATTACTAACCACAGTGATTCATACTGATTTGTACATGGTCTGGACTAAAGAGGAATAGCTGGATTAGATTCTGAGACTAAGGAAAAGGCACAAATTGAATCAGATGGGCTCAAATCTCTTCACCCTACCAAGTTTATTTGTTTGTTTCTTAAGCAAACTTTAACAGTGCCTCATAAACATCTCCCTAAAATTAGATTCCTGAAATATGTGTTGTTTACTCCCCCCCTCTTCAGTATCTCCAAATTTCCTATGCATCAGTACAAAAACAGAACACAGCTGTTTTCCAATGCAAGTTAATGGGAGGCTGAGGAGGCTTAGAATTCAGTTTTGATCCAGGATACAAATCAAATTGGATCAGGCACAGATCACTTGCCTGGAATGTATCAGGATCTATTCCAAAGCTCCAAATTTATCTCTAAACCAAAATAGGAGCCCTGATATCAGGCACAGAAGGCATTTCAGCTTTTGCTTCCTCATAGTAGCATGCTTGTTAAGCTTGGGTGGTTGTTTCTATATATTTTATAATAATAATGAGAAAAGAAGAACAGAGACAATACAGACTGTACTAGAACAGTACTATTAAAGGAAACCATTAATTATATTCGTATTTGTTAGTGAGAATAAAAGGAAGTTATGGTATGAATCTGCAGTGTAGGTATGCCCTCAGTATTGAATGCTATTGACTCCAATCACCTGACAAATCTCCTCAAGGAAGAAGTCAACACAAGTGGTGACCTGGCATTAGCACTCACTCATTTTATGAAAGCAGGAAGCAGTGATCTCATTGGAGGAGGAAGACTTGCTCTATGGAGATTTAGATCTGATAGATAATTATTATACACATTTATATAAGGCATCAGTCAACAGTGAAGATACAATCCCAGGATCAGTTGCCACCCCTCTCAGTATCCTAGACTTAACACAGTTAGGTAAAGGTTCCCTTTGACAATTTGTCCAGTCGTGTTCGACTCTAGGGGGCGGTGCTCATCCCCGTTTCCAAGCCGTAGAGCCAGCGTTTGTCCTCAGACAGTTTCCGTGGCCAGCGCGATTAGACACAGAACGCCATTACCTTCCCACTGTGGTAGTACCTATTTATCTACTCGCATTTTACATGCTTTCGAACTGCTAGGTTGGCAGAAGCTGGGACAAGCGACGGGAGCTCACTCTGTCACGTGGATTCGAACTGCTGATCTTTCGACCTTGCAGCCCAGAGGCTTTGCAGTTTAACCCGCAGCACCACCACATCCCATAACACAGTTAGGATGGTGCTATATGATGTTTATGAAGGAACTGGGGATGATTAGGAGAGCAAATCTGGTGTAGTGGACTAGAACTCAGGACACCTAGGTTCAAATCTCTACTTGGCCAGAGAAACTCATTAAGGGGCAGCAATGGTAAATTACTCTTTGAACATGTTATATACCCAGAAACTCTATTAAAGTCATTATAAGTTAGAAGCAACCTGGCAATTCGTAAGAAAAAGGGAGAGCTGCAAAAATTACATATCTGAAGTGGTAAGCTCTTCAACCTTAAGCCTTCAGACTCCAAATACTGTTTTTAATGTATTTTGGTCTCAGGGCTGCTACGCACATTCATAGCCAGAACTCTTCATTCATTGCTCATTGCCATCCCACTAGCTATGTCCTCTGTAGAGGTAGTGCAATGGTGAGTGACAACAAGGCTGCAGCCCACTGAAGTCCTTTATATTTATATTGACTCATTTGCAATTTTAAAAGACCACTCCAAATTCTAGACCAGTGGTTCTCAGCCTTGGGTAACCCAGCTGTTCTTGGACTACAGTTCCCAGAAGCCTTCACCACCAGCTATGCTGGCTGGAGTTTCTGGGAGTTGCAGTCCAAGAACACCTGTGTTACCCAAGGTTGGAGACACATAGATCTTTTGTAAGGATAGTGTGGAAACATGTCCTTAATTATTTAAAGACATACTATGCTTTAAAAACACCAGTGTCAAAACCCTAGTGGTATTTAAAATAGTTCTCTACAGAGCTCCATCTTATTTTCCATTGAAGTCAGTTAATGTCATGAGTCAGTCTGTGGTCTCACACCTTCCTTTTCATGTGATGAAAATAATTTCTTAAACCTGTCCGTAGCAGAAGTGTAGCTGCTAAAACTTGGAAACTAAGGGGAGTGTCATTAAAAGAGCCAGGGACAGTCAGCTGTTGGGTTATTTTCTTCTGTATTATTACACCGGTATCCTATCTTTTTTCCGTAGTGGGGCTCAAAGTATTTTACATAGGTTTCCCAGTGTCCCAGTTGGGGACTGACCTCTCAAGTGGAGACACTAATATAAATGACTATATTTTTAGTAGCTTTTCCTGGAGCTTTATTTTTTGAAAAAGAACATAATTTGCAAGTAGGACTGAAACATATAAGGAATTTCTTATCTTAATCTCAGAAAGAAATAATCAGTAAATTTTGACTGATTTTTAACTACACTCTCTGCCTTTTTCCCTGTTAAAGCGCAGTTAACAAGACACCATAATACATCCTGTTTATATGTAAATGTCGGACTCTACAAAATGTTCATAATTAATCCAGAGGGCCTCCCTCAAAATATACTTTAAAATATTACGATCCCATATTTTATGGCACAGATTGCTTTCATGTTTATTTGTAAGCACTAACATTTTAAGCCCTGCAACCCACATCTTAGAAAGCGCTCTACTCTTCCAGTGACAGCTAATGAGCTTAATGAATTACCCATTCTAAATTTAATACCGTTTCACAGAGAAAACAGAGAAAAGGAGTCTCTGTGATTCAAAAGTTTCACTGACCTATTTATGAGGAATATCACTTAACAATTTCATTAGAAATGAGTAACAGCTGGTGACATGGCTGTGTCCTAAAGTGTTTTTCTCTCTTAATATTCTGCATCTTAAGCAATCGAGCCTTCATAAGAAATACTTTCGTTAGCGGCAGTCCCTCCTTTGGGGAGAAAAAAAATGTCAGACCACATTTTCTGTATTTTGCAATCTTGTTTTCAGGAGTGTCATGCTCCTGTTTTATTAGCATGTAGGGTAAACAAGAATGATTTGCTGATGCTGTTGAGAGAACTTCTAAGGTTTTAGACTTTTCGTTTAGATTTTGGATAAAACTTTAATATTAATGCACACCGAAACATCTGCATATATTCAAAATAAATTACTTCCATTTATCTTTCTTTCCCCCATATCTTTTAATGTTCTACAGATCTGGCACTCATATTCATTCTACAACATCCATATCTAAACTGTGCACATCTACAACATTTATATTATCAAGTAAAGATTAATATTCTTAATTACATTTTTATATATAGGACAGCAAAATGTTGCTAGATATTATTTTATCTGCAGAATTAAAGCAGATGACTTCCTATCATTCTTTTGGGTAGATCAGCAGTACTCTACCAACAATTCAAAGAGAATAAATAGGAAGAGATAATGTCAAAGCGAAGCAACTTAATGCCGCCAGTTCTAAGCATAGCCAAGTTGGTGTTCTTCTAAGTCAACACAAAGAGGAATGTGTTCTGTCTGAGGAAAGTGACAAAACTTAGTGGGGGTTAAATGCATACAACCTTAGCTTGGTCATATCCATAGGAGGGACAGACTCTAGACTTTGGGTGAAACACATTTTGTCCACTATGTGAAACATTAAGACATTCTGAGGGAGGAAATCTGAGTGACATATGTTCCTCCTTATGTGAGCAATCATAAATTAGAAGCAAATGAGAAAATGAAAAGATATTTTCATTCCCACTTCAGATTCTGAGGCTTGCTTCTATAAAAATAAGAATTACCAAGAGTTATTTTGGAACAGCCAAAAGCTTTCAATGGGATTCACTTTATACCACCAAACACCACATTCTATGTTCCAAGGTAGCTGTGTAGTACATACATGCATCTGTTTTAAACTAACCTTTTAGGGCAGAAGTGAGAATTATCTTCTCATATGCTACAAAAACCAACATTTAACAGTCATAATATAAAAGGTTAGTAGATAGCCCCAAGGGAAATCATGGAGGTTTCCCTCAAAGAATGAACACAAAATTGTACACAAACAGTGAAGGGGAAACAGGCCATGTTTACATCTGTCTATCATCTATGCCAATGAAATAAGCAAAATGTGTGCCCATCACAACTAGGGTATGTAGAGGCATTGCTACATGGCTACAAAGAGTATTATTGAAGGTATAGTACCTTCAAGAGTATCGTTCAAGGTATAGTAATCTCCATAGATTTAAAATCTCATCTGAAAAGCTGTTGTTCCAACATGTGAGTGCTGTACCAGTGGAATGGCATGAAAAGATGGCTTTATACCCCTCTTTACAGCAGCAGCATTACTATAAGCAAAAACATTAGCTAATGGCTAATGCAATTGTCCTGAAACTAGTGTCACTCAAATGTAATAGACTACAAAACTTATGAATGTCTTGTCTAATAGTCAGGGATGATTGGGATTGCAGTTCAATACCTTTAGAGGGCACCAGATTGAGAAAGGTTGAGCTATTTCATGCACAAGCCACATTTTGAAAGGTTACATTTTGGACTACAACTGGCTAGGGGATTCTGGGGGCTGCAGAATCAAAAAAGTAACTTTTCTAAGCTGTCATCTTTACAGAATTTCTCTCACTTTCCACCACATATCCCAACGAATATAATTTCCACTATATTCCCTCTCCCCCCCCCCCCCCAAGTATTAAGAAAAGCATAGAGAAACTTTCCGAAGATTCCTTTTTAGGAAAGTTAGCTTATCAGCAGTTTTCTGATTTCAAGAACATTCTTCAGTCAGCAGCAATGTCACCTGGAGCATTAAAAAGTCCACTCACTAAGTGCTTGTGAGTCTGTGGGCAAATCTGGTTTCATTAAGTTCAACCTCAGCAATTTTTTCCTCTTCCCTCCCTGTTAGCTAAAGGGTATCTCAATACTGCTAGAGCTCTTCATGCATCCAGGAGTGAAGTCATTGGCAGTTTCTGTAGAGGCAAGAGCCTCTGAAAGAAAGAAAGAAAGAAAGAAAGAAAGAAAGAAAGAAAGAAAGAAAGAAAGAAAGAAAGAAAGAAAGAAAGAAAGAAAGAAAGCCTATTATAATCCAGAGTTGACAATATAACTTTACGCTGAACAGGTTTTTGTGAAAAATAAAAGAAAATAAACTCATGTCAGTTAAGCACATGACACAGAACACAAATATGAGAAATCTCCACATTCCAAGGTGAAGCTTGCAGTGGACACAGGTTTTCGTAACACAAAAAATCCCGGCTTTTTCTGAAAATTGGTGATACTGCTGTAGAAGACCCAGAATCTCTTGAATTACATCACCAATGGGAAGCTGTTTCAGTCCAAGCAAACACTAATAGTTTTAGCCATATGTTGCTTAACAAAGAAGCTTCACCCCACTCTTACTTTCTGAGTCCTCCATCACACTCCGCTGTTAGAATCTGTACACAAATGTCAGATGTGAAGATAGATCTGTGTTACATTTTCCCTCCTTACTTCTCCTTTTAAGTACAACTGCCCTCTGTACACAGTTCAGTTCCCTAGTGTGTGTAAGAATAATGATAATGGCTTTACTTGCCTTGACCCTTGGTTCAATTATAAATCAAATCTTATAGACCTTTTAACAGAGTAAGGGAGTCCTTCTTCATGCTCCTGCCTGTGTAGGTACATTTTCAGATATCAAGATCATTTATTATAATGGGAGGCACTCAGTACATTCAGTGCTAAATCTGAAAATGAGTATAAAGTAGAATCAAGAGCTTTTGTTGAACAGGCATTTCTCCTGGTGCTTATTCGGAGACAGCCTTATGCAACAAGCATTGTATGTGACTAGTAACATGGGGCTGAGAATCTTGCATTACAGCCTGGCTTACTGTACACAGGTATAAGTTCATAACTGTATCTTCTAGCACCTTTCTTCATACCATTACTTTTTTGGGTAATACACATCAAATTCCTGTGGATCTCTACCCACAACCATGTATACCTATGTCCTTGTCACGTATCAGCAAAATCCAGTGTCGAACTACAAGCCAGAAACTAAATACCTAGATTTTTTTTTCTTTACTTTTAAGAATATAGTATACTCCTCTGGGTGTTTGCAAGACAGAAGAGCTGGTCTTGATATGTGTCATGTAACTCTCACTTATTATATCTCAGCTGCTGTTGAGTTTTACCCATAAGGTGGGAGAATACATTTCTTTAATGATACTGTTCAGATTGTGGCATAAGATAGAACCATCAACTTATAGGACCAAGAGATACAGAACACAGTGAATGAACTGGGAACATGTGGTGATATAGTACTGCTGAAGCTAATTAGGAATGGACTTCAGGTCCTACACCCTGCATGAGAAACTCCTAGAAGCTCCATGCACACTGATCTGATATTCACTAAAGGAAAAGGAACATACATACCATAAATAAAGCCTCTATATTAGTTTATTAAATTCACTTCTACAAAATGCAAGTGATAGCAAATAGCTTAAAAAGCTTTCCAAAAAGGATTATACCAATTAATGGAGCATGAGTCTATCAGTCATTATTAACAATGGTTATGTGGAAGTTTTATGATGACCAGTTCTGAAGTTCACTGAAAGTTGGTGAGTGGGCAGGGAAAAGTGGGGTTATTGCTTCATTATCTTCCATGTGGGTTTCTTGTAGGTGTCTGGTTGGTCACATTCACAAGCAAGATGCTGAACTACCCTATTTGCCGGCGTATAAGACTACTTTTTTACCCTGAAATACATGCCTCAAAGTGGGGGGGGGGTCGTCTTGTACACCGGGTGCACTTCAGTTGGAATAGACATACCGGTAGCTTCCACCTTTTTCCCCTGAATTTCCAGTGCAGAGAAAGCCTCAGCAAGCCTCCTAATAGCCCGCCCATCAGCTGATCGTCGGGAGAGGGGAGAGGGGAGAGGGGAGGGGGGAGGAGTGGAGGAGAAGACAAAATGGCCGCAGCCACATGGCTGCCTGGAGGCTTTTCAGCCATTTCGTCCTCTTTTTTAATGTTCGTAGGTCGAAGCACCATTTCCCATAGGAATGAATTGAAAACCAATTAATCCGTTCAGGCCGAAGAAACGGAAGGCACTTAAAACTTCCAACAACACACAGTAAACTCAGCTCCCTTGCTGAGGCATTAAGGGAAAAAAAGCCACCAACAAAACAGCACAGAAACATATCCGCCCCAGCCAAAACCCACCCAGAAGTTTTTTAAAAGGAGAAAACAGCAGCTTACCTCCTTGCAGACACACACACACAGGCTCACTCGGAAAGCCGGAGCTCTCTCAACTGGGACACACCCTATACAGTAATGGCCGACAGACCTAAAGCACCAAGAAGCAGCCTCGGCGCCACCTATAGTTAGAAAGTTGAATTGCTCGTCTTATACCACGAGTATATAACAAACTCTATATTTTGAGTGGAAATGTTGGGGGGTCATCTTATACGCCCAGTCGTCTTATACGCCGGCAAATACGGTAAATGAATCTTTGTTGTAATCAATCAAAGATTGTCTTAGATTAACTGTCTTGGGTCCTTTTTAAGGAAAAGGGTGGGGTAAAAACATTTTAAATTAAATAAATAAATTAGATTATTATTAGATTGTTTCTGACCTTTAGATGACCAAAATGATACTGAACTGCTATAGTCATAGTGGCTTAGCTGTATTAATTCCAATTATTAAATAATTCCAAAGATCAGGTGTGTGTGTGTGTGTGTGTGTGTGTGTTCGTGTTCAATTCCACTCCTCCAGTGAGTTTCCATGGCTAACTGGGTACGTATCCAAATCCTGTTCACCAGAGTCTTTGTCTGTCATTCTATCCACCACACCACACTGGGAATCCAATTATGATTCATACACTAGCAAAATAAGATTAAGCCAAAATGTGAAACATTGACTCAACCTTTATCCAATTTTATTTTCACTGTATTCATCAAACAAAACTCCCAAAACCTCCATCTGATACCTATTAGTAACAGAAAGGAAAACATCAGATTAGCTCAAAGATGTCATTAAATTTGACAACATGACTCTGTTGTTTGCACAAAAATGGACAGTACAATAAGACGTGTGTGATAGAATCAACCTACTGTCACAAGGACATAAACAAGCAGAAGAAGAAACACTGTGAAAGCTTCCTTCTAATGGTACAGTCAATGGAGCACTGAATATAGCTGATATTAAAGCTGAGCTGTATTTAGGAAGAATTACCAGGTACTACTTGAGTCTCTTAATTAGGATTCACACGCTCAAATAACAATCATTTTTTATTTACTAGATGTCATGTATTTTAAAAATAAAATCATACTTCTGAGAGAGTAATATATTAATATGTCCTCATAATTAGTTTCATCACTATCAAATGGCTGGTACTCATCATTGTCAAAACTTAATGCAGCACCCAGACTGCTGACTGGGGCCAGTTATAGGGAGCATATAATGCCCTTGTTACAATAACTGCATTGGGTACCAGTCCGTTTCTGAGCCCATTTCAAGGTGCTGGTCATTGCCTATAAAGCCCTATACAACTTGAGTTTAGGCTACCTGAAGGACTGTATCTCCCCATATGAGTCTTCTCAGTGCTTAAGATAATCAGAGGAGGCCCTCTTCTTGGTCCCATTGCCAGCACAGGCACGGCTGCTGGGGACACGAGAGAAGGCCTACTCTGTGGCAGCTCCCAGAAAGCTGGCAGGGGAAAAAACCCAATTCGTTTGAAATATGGTGCTGGAGGAGAAACTCTTGACTGCCAGAAAGGCGAGCAAGGGATCCTAGAGCAAATCAACCCTGAACTATCTCTGCAGGCAAAAATGATGAAACGGAGGCTGTCCTATTTTGGGTACATCACAAGAAGGCAAGATTCTCTGAAAAAAGACAATAATGCTGGGAAAAGTTGAAGGCAGCAGGAAAAGAGGACGACCAAATACAAGATAGATTGATTTGCTAAAGGAACCACAGGCTTCAGTTTGCAAGAGCTGAGCAGGACTGTTGACAACACGACATACAATCATAGAATAGTGAAGTTGGAAGGGGCCTATAAGGCCATTTCCCTGCTCAGCGCAGGAATACAAATAAAGGATATCTACCAGGTGGTTGTCTAAGTTTCTCTTGAATGCCTCCAGTGTTAGAGCACTCAGCACCTCTCAAGGTTCCTCTGTCTTACTGCTCTAACAGTTAGGATGTTTTTCCTGATATTTAATCAAAATCTGGCTTCCTATAACTTGAGCCCATTGTTGCATGTCCTGCACTCTGGGATGATCGAGAACAGATCTTGCCCTCCTCTGTATGACAGCCTTTCAAGAATTTGAAAAATGTTATCATATCACCCCTTTTGTCTTCTTTTCTCAAGGCTAAACAGTCCCAATTATTTCAGTCTTTCCTCATAGGGCTTGGTTTCCAGCCCCCTGATCATCCTTGCTGCCCTCCTCTGAACTTGTTCCAATTTGTCAGCATCTTCTTTGAAGTGTGGTGTCCAGAACTGGACACAATACTCAAGGCGAGGCCTAACTAGTGCTGAATAGAGGGGAACTAGCACCTCGCGGGATTTGGAAATTATACTTCTAATGCAGCCTAAAATAGCATTTGCCTTTTTTGTAGCCACATCACACTGTTGGCTCATACGTATTCAGCTTGTGATCTACAACAATTCCAAGATCCTTCTCGCTTATACTATTGCTGAGCCAGGTATCCTCCATCTCATAACTGTGCATTTTGTTTCTTTTTCCGAATGCACTACTTTGCACTTATCCCTGTTAAATTTCATTCTGTTGTTTTCAGTCCAGTGCTCCAGCCTATCAATATCATTTTGAATTTTGTTTCTCTCTTCCAGTGTATTAGCTATTCCACCCAATTTTGTGTCATCCACAAATCTGACAAGCATTCCCTGCACTCCCTCATCCAAGTCATTAATAAAAATGTTGAAGAGCACTGGACACAGTACTGAGCCTTGGGGTACCCCACTTGTTACCTCCTCCCAGTTGTAGAAGGAGCCATTAATCATCACCCTCTGAGTATTATTCTGTAGCCAACTGTGTATCCACCTGACACTTGATCTATCCAGCCCACATCTAGTTAGCTTGCCAATCAGGATCTCATGGGGCACTTTGTCAAAAGCTTTGCTGAAGTCAAGATATACGATGTCTACAGCATTCCCTCTATCAGGGAGGTGACCTGATCAAAAAATGAGATCAAATTAGTTTGGCAGGATTTGTTCTTGCCAAATCCGTGTTGGCTTCTAGTTATAACTGCATTGTTTTCTAGGTGCTTGCACAATGACAGCTTTACGAACTGTTCCAGAATTTTCTCTGGGATTGATGTCAGGCTGACTGGCCTGTAGTTCCCAGGTTCCTCTTTTTTGCCCTTTTTGAAGATAGGGACATTAGCCCTCCACCATGTGGGAGAACTCTCATTCATAGGGTTGCCATATGTCGGCAGAATTTTCCACATCATATTTCTGTATCACTTTCTTCATAACATCATAAGTTCAGCTTAAAGCATCTGTAGCAGTCATAATGTGGAGACCAGAACTCTGATATTCAGTTTGGCATATATTAATTCAACAGTCCTTGATATAGGACTTTTAGTTTCTCAGGCATTGAATCTTAGCTTCATTCTGTGATCGATGCTCTAAATTGCTTTTGTTGTTTAGTCGTTAAGTCGTGTCCGACTCTTCGTGACCCCATGGACCAGAGCACGCCAGGCCCTCCTGTCTTCCACTGCCTCCATTTATTTACTGAATTAAGAACACTAGGTACAGTACAAGCAAGGTGCATTCTTCTTATATAACTAATCACACATTAATATCTTGTTGTTTGCATGTACCTAACTTTGGTTTGGGGCATAAATCATCTGTACAGAATGGTAAGTACGTATGTCTTCTCCACTTGTGTATGACAGTGCATTTAAAATTATACTGACAGGAAAATAACAACATGCATTTCAATCAGAAATGTATGTCAGGACTGCTATAATGTTGTCAATGCTGAAAGTTTTCTCCTGTTCTGGGAGCTGAAGAGTTAATAAGGATGCTGCAGACTGCCAGTTAATATCTACACAGAGCTGCACTTGTGTGAGTGGTATTTTTAATACTCCTTGCTCTATATTTATTTCCCTCTAGCGGATGCTTCATTAGTGCCTCTTTTTATCTTGCTTGCCTAATTCATTCTCCCAGATTTAAACAAGCCAAAAGCTCACCTTATGCTACTGCAGAAGCAATTTTTATTTTTTGAAGGTTAATCCAACTCAGCAGGATTTAGGGATGGCACTTTTCCTTGGTCGTAGGCATGTTGGCTCAGGCCAGACAGCTGTTTGGACACTCTCCATTGGGAATCTTGCCCTCAACACCCACAGTTGATGCACATACATGGTCTACTGGCTGCCTACTTCCATGCCCATCTGTTCAGATGGCATGCTGCCCACTCACAAGTTCGCTGGAACCTTGCCCTTAGTGTGTAGGTGCCAGGCAATGATGGGTTTAGATGGGCAGCCTGCAAAATATTGTAAGTGATCACTTTTTTGTCCTGCAGGAAGTCCTTCCTCTATGCTAACACTGCATGCTACTTTGCTATTAATCAAACCGGCATGCTCTTAGCATGCCAAACCCCCAAAAGTGATTTATTATTTAAGATATTTATATTTTAACTTATTTTGGTAGAAGTAACAAACAGCTTTTAAAAAAATAAACATTACACCCAGTGCAATGGTAGAGCTGAAAGGCAAATACCTCATGAACACAAAGATGACAGCCTGAAACTAAGGTGATGGCAGAGTTGTGGGAAGAAGCTAAAACTGCTAGCATGGAAATCAAACTATAATTTAAATTATCATCTTGCATGTACAGCTGCAGCTAGCATCTATACAGCACAAAAATACTCATAAGTCAAAGTTATAGCATCAGTAAACAAAGTGATTAGCAGAAGAGGTTTATTTGCAGAACACACATTTTCAATTAAATCGCCAGCCAAGTATTGATATGTATCGATAAATTAAAAGAAACAAAATAAAGTCCCTTGTCTAAATAGACTTGAGTAAATAATTAAATTTGGTTATGGTATTTTTACAGCAGAAAAAGAAGAGGGTTTCCCCCTCCCCCAACTTTAAACTGAAGAGAGACTCCTGATAGTGAAGGTCATGATGGGATTCAGACCCAGCATGCAACACAAGATTCATTTCAGAAAGGGGTTTTGAAGTGAGGGCATGCTTTCATTTTATTACTGCTGAGAGCTAAGTTTTCCTTTTTGATTTATATATTTTTATTATAATTTTCAGGACTAAAAGTTTCTTAAAGTACTCCAGAGGACAACATAACAGACAAAGTAAAAGTATATGACAACAACAACAAAAAACCCGAACCCCAACCTGGAGCACAGATGTTCTCTTATTTCCTTGCATGACATAGAAAAGCAAATTATCTCCAATAAATTTGGAAAGCCAGAACATACTGGAAAATACAGAAGGTAGATAATCATTTCAGTTCAGATGTAATGACAGAAGACCAAATTAGATGAGACACTAGCTTTGCAGTTATAAGGTATTAACATATTTTGCCTATACAGATCTACCATATTTACACAACTTTACTTACTAATCGAGCTGGTATTATCTCCTAATGGCCAATAACTAAAGAAAAGTAAGCTAATTTGCAGCTTGCAGAGCTGAGATACTTCATGCTATGATAAACGTGTTGATTTGATTTGTTAAGAGAACTCTGCTTCTAGCAATGGGCTCACTGTTATGTCTGGTTTGACCCATAATCTTAGTATCCTGAAGTTACTACTGAGATAGCTTGTTTGAAAACCATCATCAGTGACAATATCAAATTCATTTTATTATTTTTATGCATATAATTTTTTTTGCATATTTTATTATTTTTCATGCTTTTTTTTTTTTTTTTTGCATGCTCACTATCCAGTCCATGGGATCTTTCTACCTGTTCCCCCCCAAGATTAACCTTGGACACAGGTACTAAAAAATGTGAATGTTTATGAGGTGGATCCATTGATACAAGTGAAGAGTAATCACTGTTCAGCTAAGGCCGTGGTCACCCCAGTGAAATGGCCCCCTGTGGTTACACAACTTATAATCGCATTCCTGTCGCGCTTTGAGGTTGTGTGGCATTTATTCCAAACTGTGCATCCCAATATGTTTTTGGGTTACTAAGTCATTTCCTTCCAATTCAATAAGTGCCTAGAACTTCTTGTTAAGTCTGTTTGATAGAAGTTAACCAACACATTGACACAAACACCACAGACCTTTTTTAAAAAAATAAAGCGTTTAAAAATGACATGCATGGTGACAGTAGTTAAAAAAAGTTGCAATATAATCATTCACACATAGCAAAACACCTTTTTTTAAAAAAAGATCCACAACAAAAAAAGCAGAATCCTGTGGCCAAATGAGAAATCATCTTCAGTTAACACACTTGCCGGGTAAACAATTTGCTAATGGCTGTGTGTCATGTGACTGAAAACTGAAATGGAAAAATCAAAGGGAGAGAACTGGAAAACATTCGTTGGTGTGACCACTCCCTAATTCTTATATATATCAGCAACAGACTGTACTACTAAAAACACTAATGAGGACCCAAGTGTGTTGGAAAGGATACCAACAATATCAGAAAATAGGAACAAAGAAAGATTTTGGGTGTGTCTCCAACAGGGTTTTCACGGGGGTGTCACTGAAGGCACTACCAGCAACGCAGAGCTTGCAATTAATAGACATGCTGTAAAGGCCTGATTGGCTGAGATTCCCCAAGCAATTCCCACCCAAAGCTCTCTCCTCCCCCCTGCAGAAAGCAAGCCAAACTAATAGTAGGAGCCTCTTAGGGTTCTCACTCAGGTAGTGCCTGCAAGCAGGCCTGGACATGCCTTTTATAGGCATGTTGTAAAGGCCTGATTGGCTGAGATTCCTCAAGCTCTTCCCACCCAAAGCTCCCTCCTTCATCTTTGGCAGAAAGCAAACCAAACAGATAGTAGAAGCCACTCAGGCAATATATCTGGTTATAAATATGTGGAAATAAGGCATATGGAAAAAAGGCATTTATCACAACTCCAGATTGCTTTTTAGGTACCAAACACCAGAAAATAAGAATCATATCGCTTCGTTTCTGGATGCTGACAACAACCATTCACATGAATTCCTCCATAGACTTTAATTGGTTTGGCTGGTATGAGCACTTAAAGTACTTTGCTGTTTGTGTCCTTAACATGCTTAGAGTAATGCATTTTATTTTATATATTTGTACTTTTAAAAACTTTGATATTTCCCCCATGCTTTTTAAGTAAGGATAAAGATTACTGAAAGTTATAATGCTTTTTTTTAAAGAACTTTAATATTTTAGGAGATGTATTCTCTGATTTTTGAAAATGTGTCTTAGATTATAAACTGTTGCATTTTTAGAAAGTAACTTAAAACATTGTTTTTGCTATTTTATTGTACTTTTTCTCCTGTATTCCGTAATGAATTCTAACTTAATTTTTTGTCTACAACTCCTGTATCTTATAACTCCTGTATCCTTTACAATTTGCGAGAAAGGATTTTTAAAGTATTTGTGTTTACAGCTTTCCTCATTCAATTCAATTCAATTTATTGTCATTGAACGTATATGCATCGTATACACATACAAAGAAATTCACAAAGAACACTCAGAGACCAGACCAAACACACACACACACCCTCATAACAAACCCTAAATCCCAGAACCCCCACCTAAAGCTCATAGTATCCACACAACATACAACACAACAGACCAAGTAATAGTAATACAGTCCAGCAACTCACTGCTGGTAATTCTTAAGTTCCTTGTTAAGTGCAATTATAGCTCTAGCATAAAAACTGTTCAAAAAACATGTCGTCCGAGTTTTAATTGCTCTATATCTTCTGACCTTTGTTCTCCCTGACTGCATGGTCTGAGGGGGCGGAGTTTTGGCTTTAAATGTGGGCTGGCAGAAGCTCTAAGCCCTTTTCCTGAAGAGGAAGCTGAGGCAGGAGGTGAGCTGTGTTTGGGAGTACATTTTATTTGGTGAGGTATTTTCTTCTAGGCTGACCTTTGGTCTCCCTGACCGCATGGTCTGAGGGGGCAGGGTTTTGGCTTTAAATGTGGGCTAGCAGAAGAAATTCTCTGATTCTCTCTTTGACTCTAATCTGGTAAATAGGAAAGCGAAATAGCATTGCATACACCTGGGGGCCAGGAACGTTTTAGGAGTAGGATCAGGAAGTCCTCCCTTTTTTAATTCACTGACCAATCAGTCGAGATGGAGAGTGCAGGATCTGTTGCACTTGTAACACCTGTGGCATGTTTGTTTTCTTGTCAATGAGGTGCCTGGGTAGAAATGCTCTAAGTGTTAGTTGGTGGTCCTCTTGGAAGACAAGGTCCGGCAGCTGGAGGCCTGTGTTCTAATCTCCGCACTCTTAGGGAGAAGGCCGGGACAGCGAACCAACTTTAGCAGAAATAAAAGCGGCCTTGAATTCCCTCGCCTCCGGCAAGGCACCTGGGAAGGATAACATCCCTGCTGAAGAGCTGTAAAGAGATCCTCACCACCGAGCTGTATGAAATCTTTTGTCTTTGCTGGAGGGAAGGTGGAGTACCACAGGACATGAAGGATGCAAACATCGTCACATTGTATAAGAACAAAGGAGACAGGGGCAACTGCAATAACTACCATGGCATCTCTCTTCTCAGCGTTGTAGGGAAGCTGCTTGCCCGTGTTGTGCTGAAGAGACTCCAGGTGCTTGCAGACAGAGTCTATCCAGAATCAAAGTGTGGATTTTGAGCTAATAGATCCACCACTGACATGGTATTCTCCCTCAGACAGTTGCAGGAGAAACGTAGGGAACAACGACAGCCACTCTTTGTGGCCTTCATAGATCTCGCAAAGGCCTTTGATTTGGTTAGCAGGGACGGCCTTTTTAAAATACTTCCCAAGATTGGATGTCCACCTCGACTCCTTAACATCATCAGGTCCTTTCATGAGGAAATGAAGGGCACTGTAGTTTTTAGTGGCTCAACATCAGATCCCTTTGACATCCAAAGCGGAGTGAAACAGGGCTGTGTCCTCACGCCGACCCTGTTTGGGATCTTTTTTGCTGTCATGCTGAAGCACGCCTTTGGAACTGCAACAGAAGGTGTCTATCTCCAGACTAGATCAGATGGAAAGCTCTTTAATCTGTCTAGATTGAGAGCGAAGACCAAAGTCCAGGTGAAATGCATGCGGGACCTCCTCTTTGCCGATGATGCAGCTGTTGTTGCCCACTCTGCTGAAGACCTCCAACAACTCATGAATCGCTTTAGCAAGGCCTGCCAAGACTTTCGATTAACAATCAGCCTGAAGAAAACACAAGTCATGGGCCAGGGCATGGACTCACCTCCCTCTATTACCATCTCCACACAAGAATTGGAGGTTGTTCATGACTTTGTGTACCTTGGCTCAACGATCTCTGACACTCTCTCCCTAGATGTCGAGCTGGATAAACGCATTGGCAAAGCAGCTACCACGTTCTCTAGACTCACAAAGAGAGTATGGCTTAATAAGAAGCTGACGGCATATACCAAGATCCAGGTCTATAGAGCCTGTGTCCTGAGCACACTCCTGTACTGCAGTGAGTCCTGGACCCTTTGTGCATGGCAGGAGAGGAAGCTGAACACGTTCCATATGCATTGTCTCTGACGCATTTTTGGTATCACCTGGCAGGACAAAGTTCCAAATAGAGTAGTCCTAGAACGAGCTGGAATTTTTAGCATGTATACATTACTGAAACAGCGACGTCTACGTTGGCTTGGGCATGTTGTGAGAATGGCTGATGGTCGGATTCCAAAAGATCTCCTGTATGGAGAATTAGTGCAGGGAAAGCGCCCCAGAGGGAGACCACAGCTGTGATACAAGGATATCTGCAAGTGGGATCTGAAAGCCTTAGGAATGGACCTCAACAGATGGGAAACCTTGACATCTGAGCATTCAGCCTGGAGGCAGGTGGTGCATGAAGAGATACTTTTCCAGCAGGCAGAGGCAAAGAGGCAGTCCCGAAACCAGCCAAATCAGGGAGCTGGACAGGGGACAGATTGTATTTGTCTTCAGTGTGGAAGGGATTGTCACTCTCGAATTGGCCTTCTCAGCCACACTATACACTGTTCCAAGACCTCCATTCAGAGCACGTTACCATAGTCTCTTGAGACTGAAGGATGCCTAATCTTCTGTATATTTGTGTTTACAGCTTTCCTCATAGCTATAAGATTGTTCTCAATATAATTTGACTTGTTACTTTCTGAAGTATTTTGTGGTTATGGAACATAGAAGCAATATAGATAAAGCCTGTAGAAATAGACAAGCTGATGTTGCCTGAAATTACTGCAACAATGAAAAGACTTATACTTTGATATTGAGATGAATGTTGATATGATTATTAATGGTTGTTTGGCTTCATTCTGGAATTAACCCTTAACTGGGATAATTGTCAGCTGTAAAGTACACAGGCTTCTGATTTTTCCCTAGAGATCTATTACATTTTGTAGAACTCTGGGGGTGGGGGTGGGCTTCAGGTCTTGACTAATCTGACACAATGAGCTGACAGCAGCTCAGCAGCAAGCAAGAGTCAATTGCTGTTACACAGCACAGACACTGACAGTGGCATGCCACAAGTTAAATGATATCATCAAGCAATCAGAGTTCTCTGGTTGGCGAGTCTTTCCTCTTGGTCCTGCCACCTTCACAGATGTATTTGGTGAGGATGGAAGCAAAGGTCTGTTTCCTGGCTGCTTCCATTCTCAAAAGGTGCCCTCCCCGAATTTGGCCCTTTCTCACTGCTTTTCCTTGAGATGCCAACTAAAAGCCTTTCCTTTTAGGCAATCTTTTAACAACTAAACACAATTCAACTTTACACAATTTTACTGCTGTACATTATTTTGCATCTCACATGAGTCTGTTTTGCTGAGTGTTTTAAAATTGAGGGTTAGGGTAGGGTTAAAATTTATTATTACCCATTTTAAAATACTATTATATGTTATTTTTAATGTTATAATTTATTGGCTAATCCTGTTGCATAACTTTATGGCCGGAAGAAGAACTTGTGGGGGGGGGGGGGAAGACTTTAAGAGTAAAAAAACTGGCACTGGATTGCTGCCACCAGATCGGGCAGTAATTGGGCAGATTTTTATTTTTACTATTCAGGATCCCCTCCCCACCCTTCCTGAGGCTCCCAAAGGCTTCTGCAGGGCAAAAGAGAACTCTAGGGAGCCTTGGAACGTGAAAGGGAAGTATAGGAAACTTTCCACCAGTTTAAATTAAAAGTCTCTGGTGCTTGATATGGGTTATGCCAGTGTAAATTTCTGCCAATAGGATTTTGCCCATAGTGCTTTTAATTGTACATGTTTTTAACTATTTGTAAGCAACCTTTAGCTGGCTGTATAGCTCAAAGGGTTAGGCATCTGGCTGCAGAGCCAAGGGTTGGGAGTTCAGTTCCCTAATGTGCCTCCCAGAAGAGCCAACCTGTGTGGCCTTGGGCAAGTTGCACAGTCCCAGGGCATCCTTAGAATGAAAAAAACACTTCTGAGTAATTTCTACCTAGAAATCTCTGAAAAGGATAGCTATCAGTCAGAACTGACTTCACAGCACATCATCATCATCATCAAGCCACCCTTGGTCCCTATTCAAGGAAAAAGGGAGCACAGAGAAGAAATAAAATAAAATCTCCCAAGCCCCATGATTCAGTAAATCCTATGAGCCATCACATTTATTTCCACAGGAAGCTTTCCCCTTATCAGCCATCTCAACCAGTGGTATACCTACCACTAGTGGGTCAACAAAATAGTAAAAGCGGAATGCAGGGTTTTATTAAAAATGATTACGAATTCATTTTTTCTCAGTCCCCTTGTCCTTTTGCAAGTGTGACATGTCCCCACTAGTTACCCATCTGTGAACATTTGGAATACTAACAGTAACTGTGGACTCTTGGTGTTTCTCCATTCCTCTAGCCCAGCAACTTACCACAAATGATAAACAAATTAACAAAATATCTGTAAATAAGTAAATGCTCTTCTTGGAAAGAATGAATTTTTTGTTTCAAACGTAGTCAGACTCATTGTCTTTGATAGAGTGATTGGTGAGATGTTCATTGTCTTTGATAGAGTGATTGGTGAGATGTAAGACCTTAAATGCTGAGAACTGCTGGACTAAAAAATTGCCGCATGAATCTTACCAAATAAGAAACCTTGCAACCTGACATTTAAAGTGAATGGCTAATAACTTGTCAATTTACTCATCAATAGCTGTTCTAGTCTGCCATTGCAAGTTATTCCTCTGCTTTTATGCATGAAGACTGCAAAGGGGACCTCAGGGGTATTCTGGGATATAGGTGCATCCTGGGAACAATCTCAAGAGGAAGGCATGCTGCCCTCTCCCCCAAAAATCCATAGATTCTATGTAATAAAGAGAAAATAAGAATACTAAGAAACTTAATGGTAACATTACCTCATATTTTAAAACCAAATCAAATAAAACCCATCATACATGTGATTCTGATTATGGTATACACTTCAGATGTCACGAGGCAGGTAAGCATTATTATTCATACCAAGTGACTATAACAATGAGACACATAATATAATTGTGATTTTAGAAGAGGTACTGTGTTAGTCTGTGCTAGCGTATCAGGCCGAAAACAAAAGCAATATAAACAAATAAAGAAGACAAAAACATTGTGGCACCTGAAAGACTAACTGCTATATTTTAATGTGAGCTTCCGTGAACAAGTTCATTTCCGCTTGTCCACGAAAGCTCACATTAAAATATAGTGGTCTTTCAGGTGCCACAATGTTTTTGTTTTCTTTATTTTTTTATTTTTCTTTTGCTTTGGCCTGATATAATAAGTACACAGATTAATGGACGAATATATCCATTTATATGATGAATATGTTCCAATTAAATCTGGTCATAAAACAGCACGTTAACTTCACTTTTAAAGCCAAGCCTGTCTTCCAGTAGTCCAGATGAGTTCTGTGGTTTTTATTTTTGTGAGTCAATATCCTCTAAATTTTAGGTTACAAGGATACAATGTGACTGGAAATGCACCAAAGGCACTTGCCCTTTGGCCTTCTGCCTCATGATGTGACTGAGCATCCATATACCTCAGAACCATCCACCCTGTCGAGAGTTATTCACTTATATATCAGAGTGTACCTCCTCTTCACTCCTCAAACATGCAACCCAGATGAGCAGCAAGATGTTTCAGCTGCCATGTCATTTCAGTTTTTACACATCTTCTCCTTTCTGTGTGCTCTACATCTCAGCTGATGCCTTCTCTCCCCCACTCTACTGCCATGGGCTACAAGGCCAGGACAAAGCTGAGTCTCAGGGTCACCGAGAACAAGGCAAAGGAAATCAAACTACACACACACACACATACACAAAGACACCAAATCAATGATCACATAAGCACTGCTATGAAACTTCATATTTGAAAGAGTTTACAGTGGTTCCCCAGATTAGCAGGAATTAGAAGAGGCTAGATAAAATACTATTGTTAACACTGTAGGTGTGATACAGCAGGTAAAGCAGCTAAAACTTTGAAAGGAGGCCCAAATATCTCTTTAAGGAAATCTGTTAAAGTCTGAAGCAGTTCACCTATAAAGGCATCAAAAACATTGGGATAAGACTTACTGTACATCAGCAAGTGGAACGTGTGCATGTGTGCACAGACATGCAGCAAATTATTGTAACTCTATTTATTGATTAAAATGTGTTAAGGTGAAGGCATGCCAGAAAGCAGGGAAGCCATGTAAAATGTTGTCGCTTTTGCATTATTTTTTTTTACTCCTCAATGAAATTGAAATTCTCATAGCCTGTGAATGCAATATCTCTTAACAGAATCTTTCCCCAAAATATTTTGCCCCCATGGTGGATGCTGTGTGTTCCTGTGTTGTGCCAATGATATACACCAGAAGTAACTTCAGTTAATTCTCACCAGAAGGGAACTTTGACTGGTGCAGCTTTTCAAATACATATATAGGATAGAAAAGCTGCATTTAGTAGAATGCTCCCTTCTTTTACAAAACTGAAGGATTCGGAAGTCCCTTTCTTGCTTCTCTTTACCCTGATCACCAGTCATTGAGCTTCAATTGTTGCTTAGAAGCACTCTTACATGCACCGCCACAGAAATGTTGCAGTTTTGTCTTGGTGCAACGGCAGCTGAGGGTAAGGTAATATGTATTCTACCATTGCCCTCGGATCTTTGCAAAACATCATTACACCATAGAACTAGTCAGGAAGCTTATTGCTTTCTGAAATCTCACCAGGGGCACAGAATCCATGTGAGTTGACTCATTATCTGTAAATGTGAAGGTGACACATATAAGCCTGTCTACTTTGGGGCATTTCTTCAAACACTGTTCTATTTCTATGACATTACATGGTTTATCCAACCAGTTCATACTATTGAATATAAAACCGATAACCCTGCTTTTAGAAAATGTGGCCTCAAAGCATTTTTGCACATGACACTCAAAACAATTTTAAGCCTATCTTGAGTTGTTTGTGAGCATGTATGATGACTACTTACACAGGCAGATCAATTTTAATGCAGGGCTACATACCTCCTACACTGTAGGTTTCACATTCACACGGTCATGCCATAAAATATCCATGCAATCTAATCCTTTCCCCATTTATCCAAAAATCCTGTGGAAACCAACAAAGCTCACTCTCATATAAATATGGACTAATTACAACCAACGTTAAGTTTAAACTGATTCTCAGGGCCTGTCCAGATGGGTATATAGGTTGCTATCGGGATCACTTTTGGTGTGGTTTAGTTCAAATCAAATTATGGCGTCCACACATTTGGACTTTGCACACTTCATCCCACCCCATTTTAGAGCTGCCTTGCTCTTTTCTAGCATAGTGTTTTCGGGTTTTGGGATGTGATTTAGCATGCTCCTAATCATCCCATTATGTAGTCTGTGTGGATGGTTAGTTCACACCCAAATGGAACTGTGGGCGGTGTTATATGAGGTTACAGCCCTGTGATGTATTAGGTGGGTTGTGGGAAAGTCACCATGGCCTGCTGAATTATGGCTGAGGGAAAAAGCAGGGAAAGAGACTGTGTAAGCCCCCACCTGCAAAATTCATTGACAGGTGACAGCATCTCTCACACCCACACCCATTATTTTTGGCTTGGTGGGAGAGGAGATTGTGGAAAATAAATGAAATAAATAAAGCAACCACTGGTAAAGCCAGCTGAATTGGAGACTGGCTTTTCTCAAGCGTGCACACACACGTAGGAAAAAGGGGAGCTTACCTCCTTTCCATCTCTCCAACTTTCACCACAATGTTTCCCCTTTGAACTGCCACCACTGTCACCTCCTTACTCATGAGTAAACTGGGTAAATTTACTCATTAGTAAACCAGTAATCCAAAGACCTGTCTGGACCCTTCTCACAGAAGAATAAACATCTCCAGTGTGAACGGAAGGCTACCTCAACTGCGAGATAAGACAGATCGCACTGAAGATTAAAGCTTTTTAGGTGCAAATCAGACCACTCCAAACTCCCCCATCTGCACAGGCTCTCAGGCTTCAACCTTGAGAATAACCAGCTCTTTACCGAAGCAGAACTTCTAAATAGATTTTCAATATACATTTAGAAAACAATTCACGTCCTGTTCTGGGAGAACCTTTGTAAAATAGTTTTCTTCCATATTTGCTCTTTGTGTGACATATGAAGACATGGATATACACTTCACAATTAGAACTAGGTAAGTCAGGCTAGTTTTGTAATAATCAAAGGCATGGTGGGGACACCTTTCAAGGAAAATAAAAATTGTGCTGTGACGAAGACCAAGAAGACCTGTGGAACTCTTTGCCACAGAATGTGGTAATGGCATCTGGCCTAGATTCCTTTAAAAGGGGATTGGACAGATTCCTGGAGGAAAAGTCCATCACAGGTTACAAGCCATGATGGGGATGTACAATCTCCAGGCTTAGAAGGAAGGTACCTCCAAATCCCAGATGCAGGGGAGGGGTATCAGGAGACAGATATCTAGCTGTCTGATGAGCTCCCAGAGGCATCTGGTGGGGCCACAGTGAGATACAGGAAGCTGGACTAGATGGGCCCTTAGCCTGACCTAGCAGGGTTCTTCTTATGTTCTTATGTTCTTAAGTATTTGATTCCTATGTGAAATGTATCATATACTAAAATCAAGAGACATTGTCTTCCAATAGGAATTGTAACATTAAAGAATGGAAAGACATCTTCCCTAACACCCTTTCCGGGACGTTTCATACCAGATAAATGCAGGCTCCAGCAGACAGCCCTGTTTTCTCTGTGATGCATTCTGACTTTGTTTATTAAGTAATCATTTCTGGGTACAAGTGTCAACACAATTTGCTTTTTGAATAATGTGAAGCAGATAACCCCAATTAACAAGCAATTACGGTAATTTTCATACTAAATGCTCTCCTTAATTGTTTTCGAAACCTGAAACTAAAACTGTAATAAATAATGAATGGTGAGAATACATTGATTTAGGGGGGCTTTGTAGTGGCTTTTCCACAGGAACATACTCAAATGTGCAAAATAGTACGGCATCAGTTCCAACCCACTGAGGGTTCAATAGGGATTTGGATTTGATAAAGCACTAATCAAGGGGCACCACTTCACCTTTTTTCATAGTAATTCTTTATTACATCTATTTTAGAATATTCACTTTTTTTTAGCCAGTGCATGATTCCTGCCTGAATTTGTTTGACTTCCTGGATGTCCTGTTTCAGTAATTTGTTCCTATTACAGTGCAATCTTGTCCATGTCAATTCAGCAGTAAGTCTCATTGAATTTAATGTGGTTCCTCCCCAAAGGGTTGCCTTATCCTTTATTTCACCCACTGAAGGTCCAGTTTAGCTGTTCCAAATCTTGACGGGGTTCAAAATTGTTATTTGTGGTTGTTAAGACTTAAGACTAAGAAGCAGCATTTTAGATTTGATAAACAGACCTACAGAATTCCTAATCTTGGGTCCAAGGCACCTGAAAAGTGACTAAAGCCCCAATGGCACAACATAACTAGATTTCAATACATATCTTTAATATCTTCTACAGAATGGGATGACGGTCATTCATTTCAATAATAAAAGTTAAGTTCTCTGATTTGGAACCATTTTATCATGATGGCAAAACGTTTCTCCAATTCTCAGTACTGGGTGGCCATTATGAATATAGACATGACAGAAGCCACACCATTGACTACTCAACAAAAGATGACAAGTGCCTTGTGGGGGAGGTGTCAGTGCTTTTCTGATGCTTTTCTCTCTGTCTCTGGAAAACCGTATTGCTGGAGTTTTGGTGGAAGGAGGGAAAACATTCCTTCATTCCTTTTCAGGTGTAAGCCGAATAATCCTGCCTTGACTAGAAGAACACAAGCTAATAAATCCTGTTTTAAATTGGACTTTGATCCTCTTGGAGATGTTTTATTTAAAATATCTATTAGTGCTTGGCTTGTACTTCATGGCTATATATGATGTTGGAATGAAGAGCTATCAAAGGTGATTATCAACTCCTCCCCTCCTCTCCCCACACAGTCCCTGTTAACATTTTCTGACTATTAAGCTGCTCACTTTGTGGAGGCAATCATTAGTGCCTTTAATACGAAACAAAGCTCATGGATAAGAGGTTCTGGTTTAAGATCAATGAAAAAGATATCATTTCAGTTGCAGCTTTAATATCTTCAACAATAGAGAATTCAGTTTTATATATTAATGAGATCTAGAATTGACCAGGTATGAATCTTATCAAACATTCATATTCATTGCTATGGGATTTTCTCCATACAATTTTCTGACACATAAATTACATTTTTTGTTT
Organism: Intellagama lesueurii; assembly: GCA_037013535.1. Classification (NCBI taxonomy): domain Eukaryota; kingdom Metazoa; phylum Chordata; class Lepidosauria; order Squamata; family Agamidae; genus Intellagama; species Intellagama lesueurii. Next base: position 135,699,969 of record JBAJHW010000001.1, on the reverse strand, counting down.
AAATCCATTTGTACAACACCACACAAGGAATTACGGTGCCCAAACTGAAAATGCAGGCAACTCTTGAGCACTGCTAGATGCTAAATAAACATATAGGCTGCTCCCTACATATATGTTAATCACTAACTGGCTCCACTGTCCACGGGTAACTTGCAAGCATCAGCAGGCAATTTCAAGTAAAGAACAAAATCCATTACCATATAATCAGACCTCTATTCATGCAACAGAACTTCCCTGCTCTTCTATTTCTGCAGTCCGCCAGATCTTCCCTGGTTTGTTCTGAAAGCTTCCCCAGCCCTAACCAACATTGGAGGCATTGGACAGCTGTAGCAGAGAAGAAAAATGGCACCTCTTATTTTACTATATATTTTTTAATTAGGAAAGGGTTAAGACACATATTCCAAGGAATTGGCCCTAGGGACATTTTTACTACATTTTATTGGGTTGTCCACATACAAAATAGAAAATAAACTCTTCCCTAAGACCTCTCACCGCCCCACTAATAAAATGTTGTCTGTGGCTATCAAATGCCCACAGGGGCCAGTTTCTGAAGGAATGTTGTTTATGTGTGAGCAGCATTTATTGCCTGAAATCCAGTAGCAAGTCAAAATTAGAGCAGACCCAAATCAGATTTGGGGAATAGGCCCATTGAATCAATTGAACTTACGGAGGAGTTGACTCCATAAGCTCCATTGTTTCAATGGGCCAACTCTATTTGCAACTCAGTGTTGGATTTCAGCTATGATGCAATAGCCTGATACCCTTTCCACACTTTCAAAGCTGTTCCGTTATCAAAAGACAGATAAAGGTTTTTTCTACGCTGCTGGTTGATTTCCCCTGGTAGAATGCTAACACAATTATTGTGTAAAGGGGCCATAGCTCAGCGGTACACCATAAAAAGCTCCCAGTTTCAAACTTGGGCATCTCCAGATAGGGCTATGAAAGAACCATTTTTCAGTCCTTGGAGAGGTGCTTCTAGACACTGGCTGCAATTCTGGTTGTATAAGTTTCATGGCATAAGGCTGATCATGTCATCAGTCAAGGCATTTTTTTTCTCCAGAAATCAAACAGTTCCTCCCCTCATCTCCTAGACACCATGGATCCTGAATAATTCCTTTCATCAGTGGGAACCTGTGGGACTTGTGGACAAGAAAAGGAAGTCTTTGATAACTGAAGATCTGTGCTGCTGTGGTCATTTTTGGTAATAAAATACTTCCTCCTCCAATCCCACAGCGCCCATAGGTTCCTAACGATGAAGGGGGTTAATCAGGACCCATGGGGTAAGGGCATGGGTGGAGGAAATGTTTAATTTCTAAAAAATTTCCATGGCTGCTGACATCACCAACCTTACAGCCAGGAACTCACACAAACAAGACTTCAGCAAATATATGTACAGTAACACTGAGCTCGGTAGACCGATGATTTCATTCTGCATAAGGCTGTGTTATATTATTCTGCAATATGCAAGAACCTCTTCCCACAGCTGTCTAGTCTGATTTTCACCAAATGCTGCATTTATCATTGGTCCTGTACATTTATCATAAAGATTCCATCATTACAGCTACATGCAAAAGTCTCTCAATAATCTGCAGTTGATGCTTCAGTGATTATTACTAATACCAAAGGGGGAGGAGAGGGAAAAGAACCTAAAAGTTTTCCTGTTACTTTGGATTTTTGTCCAAGGTATATTTAAATATTCTAGTCCACATCATAGCAATGGACCAGGCAAAAATGCACCACATGCACTATGATAGGTACATATACACATGAAGGTACACTGGTTCAGTAGAAGGAGTAAAGTCCTTTAAATGAGGAAGACTTTGATACAGCTAGGAGACACTGGCCAAAATTCTGTTCCACAACTTGAGGTTGCACCCATAATAGTTGCACAACAGCTGAGGTAAAAATGCAATCCACTAATTACTTCCACCACAGCACTCCACAATTAGTTTTACGGGGGACGCACAACTGATTGCACAATTGCATGGTACAATCTCTTGTTGCTTAGTGTAACACCCAACACATTTATATGTGTGTAACTTTATGTTATGGTGGCATGAACAGGACACTAGCCACTGAAATATGCACATAAATGGATATTGTGTGTGTAGTTCTCAAACCTATCCACCAGTAAGCGGCTTCACACATACCCAGGCCTACTGATAATTTATGTGTAGGTAAGCTGGCTGCATAGCTCAGTGGTGTGGAACACCTGGGCAGGAGTTCAATTTGTCACTGTGCCTCCCAGGAGAAGAGTCAATCCGAGTGGCCTTGGGCGTGCTACATAGTGCCAGAGCATCCCCAGAAGAAGAGAATAATAAACTACTTCTGGGTATGCTATACCTAGAAAATGCTAGAAAGTGCCACCATAAGTCAGAATCAAGTTGACAGCATATGATCATCATTGTTACCGCCATCATTATAGCAGAGGAATGAGGTGCAGCCCCTCCTACTATTCCTTGTACGGCTCATCCAGAATATTGCCAATTTTATGAGTGAGATTATGCCTGTAGCCAGAATCCTCTGCTACATGAATGTTCAGTTGAATTGAAACCTGTGTCGAGATAACTGCTCTCTCTCCTTTTATGTAGACTCAGTGATCCATTATATTTCAATAAAACATGTTAACTGCTTAAGGCAGAAGGATCAAATCACTTCATTTGATTATGCTGTGTTTAATAAGGGTCAGTACTACAGCTATTGGTTAGCAATACTCTTAACAATGCCTGCTTTAATTTTGTTGCATATTGATAGATTCTGTAGTATTTATTCTTGGAACCCTAAGGAAGTGCACAGCTTTCTTACTTACACCTCTGTTGTCATCAGTTTCTTAATGATAGCCAAATAAATAAATAAAGGATTAAAAGAATCTGTTGGTATTTTGCGTGTGTTTTTTTTTTTTACTTCTGTCATGTTGCGTTGGGTCACTTTGTGCTACTTGATGTCATGTAATGCAACTCAATGTAAGGAGACACATGTCCCTTCTCATCGGGAGTTTAAAGAAACAGAGCTTTCTTTTCCCCTGTGGGGAACAAAGCGGTCAGGTGCCCAAAACTAGCTGTGGGAAATTTGATCAAATCTTCTCAGTTTCAGTACCTACATATTTCCAATCTAATAGCATTTCGAGCATGACATGTATATGGAAGGCAGTCGAGTGTCCCCAATTTTAATGAAAGAACCCAAATAAATTAATGTCACAGAAGAAATGTATAGCATTGTCATCATTCCTTTTGATGGATTTTTCATGACTACGTTTAACACTGCAGATAAAATTGATATTTAAATTGACTTTGCAATATTTTAAATTAAAAACACAACATTTAAGGAAAGCAATAGTAGAACTTTTATTGATCACATCTCTGTTTCACCGGTTTATGGGTTTGATGTAGTATTAGTCTCACAATAATAATAATGGTTACAATAACAGCTACTGTGTGTTAGGTTGACTTAAGCTGGGCTGTACTTTGAACCCAGATCTGTCTAAGTCCCACCCTTTATCCATTATACTAGCACTTTTAGACACAGTTTAAGAAAATACTGGCTGGAGGATTCTGGAACTCTTAGTCCAGACAAATAATATTTTTCAAGCTCTCCTTTTAGGACCACTATGATCTGGATATGCCACTTAAATTATGGATACCATAGGGTGTAAGGAAATTGTACAGTTTTACAACATGGCATGTAATATGACTGATATAGGGCTTGAATTTTTTTTCCAAGTGAGTACTACACAGTGAAAACCTAGGAATTTGTCTTTAGCATATTTCTTGTATGGATGGATATATTATGATGTGTTTTCTGACAGCATGTTTACAGTACAACTTTGAACGTTGTTGTGGGTTCTATAAAAAATTAGAAGGAATATTTGCCAGAGGAGAAGTCAATCACTAGTGAAGTTAATTCCACAATAAATGTTTTATTTTTTATATCTGGATTGCTTTTACAATAAATAGTGGGATGTAAATATATTTATAAGTACATGAATGTTACACCTTTTGAATAGTTTTCACTAGCAACAAACCTGATATGAGCACATAGAAAACTAGGGTTCACTGCTTCTGTTGCTAATCCCACTACTGCTGTTGCTGCCACTTCTTCCACTGTAATTGCTGCTAATTTAGGACACTCGTTAACCCCTGATGATGGTTTTCACTGGAGCTATGAGCTGCATGCATAAATTCCTCAGTGCTGCTGGCTTAATTATGCCACCCCATCTCTCATGTGTGTACTTCAGTGGTAGGCCAACAAAATTAATCTGACAGTGAAGAGGAGTTAACGGGTGCATAGCCTGGAGGAGCCCTGATCAGCACAATTGTTGAGCTGTTCCTCCTAGTCCTCAACAAAGAGAAGATGGCCTGCTCAGGAATAAGAGCCGGTGTAGCAGCCCAGGTCAGGATTCCTATTTGCATGTGCATGAGCTTCCTGGAACCACTAATTTAATTATGAGTTATGGTCCTGATGTACACACACTTTAGGGGCTAGGCCAGCATAATTAACCTGGCACTATCAAGGAGTTTGTACAGGGGGCTCAAGGCTCTTATTCACACCACTACCACCATCCAGTAGTGACATCAAGGTCAAGAAGAGCAGTTTCCTACTCTCCTCCCTGCCTCCAACCCCAAAACAAGCCTGGCAAAATACTAGGTTTGGCTATTATAGTTGTTACACTGATGATTTCTCTTCCCCTTTTGAAAAGCTAGTTGCAGGATTTGAGAGTATTTGCCCCTCTGTTTAGAGTTGCATTTGCAGGATGGGTCACAGATGTGTCAGATGGTTCTAAAAGATATGGATATTTCAAGTTGTAATTGTACTCTTTATTTAGGACAACGTCTGTGATGTACATACCTCTCCTTAAGAGGGCTCTCTTACATCTGTAGATGTACTTAATAAGAAATTATGAGATCGGAGTGAAAAAAATCAACTGGTTCAAAAGAAGGAAAGCTTAAAAAAACACACCACACAACCAGAACAATCCTGCTTATTTACTTGTACAGCGAGCATTGTATTTGCTGATAACAAACAACAAACATTCATCTAAAAAATTGTTTTCCTTGAGTTTTACTGTTCAGAGATGCTGCTGTTTGTTAGTTTTTAATACACTCTTTGGAAATTGATGTGTACTTTACCCAGTCTTTTAAAAGAACCAAGAGATTCAAAGGCAGGGTAAAATACTTTCATGATTCCCCAAAGTAAACTGAAAGGGCAATTAAACAGATGGTAGCAATAAACTCACTTCCAACGCATCAGGGAGTAGGGTCCCTTATTAAAAGCCTAGTGCAATGAAAATGGGAGCAATTCTCTAGAGGGAAATTTTCCTTCAGCCCACACCTTTGAACCTCAGGAATAGGTTCACTTTAGAGAACTGTGTATTTTCTGAAGGCAAGCATGGCAGATATCCACCTCCAGCTTGCTAACCTCCGGGACAACATGTATGTTTTAGAGCCTAAGAACTATAAATAGTCAGCAGCTACAGAACCATAACCCAAAAGCTGTTGCAACCAAGGCCTGAAAGTGTCAACATCATGGAGAGGGCACGTCCACTCTCATATTATCAACGACCCTCTTGCAAAGTCCAGGGGATGACTGTGGCCAATCATATTATTTGAGAAAAGTGGTTTTCTTGCCTGAGGTTCCCATGACCAAAGGTGACAACAACAGCAACACCAATGAAACAACCCATCAGAAATATTGGCTCCTAAAAGTGCTTCACTAAGGAGAGCAGCACCGAGACCAGGCTCTTTATGCTTCTGGTACTAAGGATGCTAAGATTCTATTTACTTTCAAGTTCTGAAACAGAAAGTTAAATATAATTATTTCTAGGCAACAGGCAATTTGAATGCTTCTCCAACAATCTGTGTTGGTATGTCCTTCCTAAAGGAGATAAAGATCATAAACAAGATTCAAATTTCAAAGCAGAATTTGCAGAATATAATACAAAATTTAGCAAGAGATATTTAGATAATTGAGTATTTCCTATAAAAGCCAATACCTATTAGTTTCTGTGATATTTATTCTCATGCATTTTGGCTTTGAATGATAAATAGCTCAGCTACATAATGAACTATAGAGTTCACATATGTAGCCTTCCACTGCTGCTACCACTTGCCATTTCATTTTCAAAAGAATTAGATTTTGCGTATCTTTCCCTAGCCCAACTGTTCATGGAGATCAAAGGTGTAGATGGTCAAGTTCTATTCAAATTATCTGGCAAAAATGTTCAAATTTTACTCAGGTTTCGGATCATTCTTTAGGTTTTATAGAGGACTTCACTGACATGGAAACAGGAAAGGTAACTGGCAGGATCAAGTACTTTTGTAGCAGGGGAAAAAAACAACTTGAATATCAGCTGTACCTGTAATCTCTAATGCTGTTCTGCCCCCTTGTGCTGCTGTAGTGAACTCAACTGAAAAGCAGCTTGGCTGTCATTGTACATGAAACCCACTCTCTCTCTCACACACACATATACACAAAGCCACTGTCACTTCTCACTGTTCTGGCAAGTTCAAGGTCAGTGCCTAGCTATTTTCAGCTCATCTCTTCTTGATCCATTCAGAGAGATGACAAGGTAACGTGATTCAGGGTCAGCTGTATTACAGGAACCGTTACATAAAGGGAGAAAGTAGAAATCAATCCTAGCTGACAGTGTCTTCAGGATAATCAGCGCTCACTCCATGCCGCTGTCAGCTTCCCTGCATCAAACACCATGTTACTTCTGTCAGATCTTTTTAACAGAACCATATTCTCACTTTTGGCAAAGTAAATAAATATTTCACTTGAGCTTGCCTTAAATTCATTGTTAAAGAACTTTACCACCTCTTGCAATCAATTCCCTGCTATATAGGTTATGAATACAGTGTCTCTTTATGTAAGTTATTTGCTATGGCTATTTAAGAGGCAATATTGGGGAACGGAATAATGCAATTTGGGGGGGGCTAGATGTCTTCTTTCCCTTTACAGTCCTCTTTCATCCTCTCCCTCTTTTCCTCCAAGTACATCTGTTTCCTACAATAATATTTGCCTAAATGATGCTCATCCTTGTGCTGATTCTATTAAAGCTTTGCTGTAATGTTTTAAGACACCTTTCTCAATTTGTTTGATTATGATCCCATCCAGTGAATCACTTCCTCCTGCAACTAGACATCTTTTTCTGTGCAGCATTATGAACATATCATTTCACACAAGAGGGGCTGTAGTTTAGTGGCGTTTCGGCGACAGCACATGGGATGTCAGTTTAGGGGGAAAGAGCTGCTCTTCCATCCCACCCACCTTGTGTTCCCCATGAAACTGCCAAAGCCGGCAGTACTTCTCGAAAGAGCAATTTACCATAATATTAGTTGTCAGTAAATTCAAAGACAGAACTCCTAAAGCTATAAAATGGATTAGAAGCTATTTAAAAAAAGAATTAACAAACTAGAGTAAGAGTATACTGTCAACAAACAAATGTTTCATCATAGCACTGTAATTTGGAATTTTAATTACCCCTCCGCTTCTGTAACAAAACAATGTCTGAACTGGCAGCCATTTGAATCTCTCACAGGTCATTGAGCATTCTAGTTAATTACTCTATGAATAGCCTGTTTTTCTCCCCTCTGGAAACACGTTTCTAATGGCAGTCAAGGTCTGACAAATGTGTCATCTACATAATTAGCTAGGAAGCAACACAAAACATTAAACATGCTTTGTGCCGACAACTATCAAAACATTTCATTTGTTGTCAATTATTCATTACTTTGTAGGTTCTGAAGGGGTTGTTATTATGGAAATAAGTCCAGATGCTAACAAGGTTAGAGCTTTTGATTCAAATTAGTAATCAGAGGACTAACTTTACCAAAAAAAAAAAAAAAAAAAAAAGGATCCCCTCATACATTTGTGGCAGCATTCAACCGATAGTGATTTATAAATGACTAAGTTCAGGTTTAAATTCATGGTGCCATACTGCACTCGTTAATTTACAGGGTTGCAAATTCCTTTGAAATGCAAGGATCTAAACAGAAGAAGCAAACTTTCAGAATCTTTGACAAGACTAATTTGTACACAGTAAACAGAATAAAAGGTTTGCACAGCATGTGATACCAGAATACTGGGGATTGATGAAAACCTAGACATTTTCAAAATCATGTTATGTATCTGTTGTGCAGAAGCAAAGAGAAGTAGTAAAAGTAGCTACAGTAGTAGGGGTGTCAATCTCAGTTTACAAAGTATTTTTCTTGGATTAGCAGGAAAGCCACACTGCTTCCTTCCTTCCCCAAGATATTTTAAGCAAATTGAATCTAGATTTTAAATGTTGTACCAAAGATTTATTTTCTAGCAAATTAGACCGAGAAAAGGTGCTTGGAGGGGAAGATATTTTGCATTGCTTCAGTTCAATTCTGCTTCAGGAACAGAAGGATATAATGCAAGGACAATTTATCAGAAACTTTAAAAATTGCAACACAATAAGTGATCACAATGCTTGATGTTTTTGTGTCAACAAAATATAACAAAGAAAGTACACTAACGAAAAGATGTTCAGGATAGCAATCCTAGTAGAAAGTCCCACTGGTGCAAGAGGAGTCCCACCCTCCCAGGTCAGTGTGCCTAGTCTTATCAGCATTAAGCATTTCTATAATTACTGAAATCAATAGACTGAGATATGCCTAATTCCACATAAATTTGGTTGTGTATCTGAGACAAAGATAGTTACTATTGGGAAAATATGAATAGAAGAATTGATGGACCAGAGAAACAGCAACAATGTGTGATGCTTTACCAGTCTTATCAAAAGGATCTGAATGTTCAGATTGCAGTGATTTCACCCTGAGACTAAATTTTTTCTCATTTAAACCTAACATTCAGAAGCCTCTCTTCACAGTGTGACTATGAAGTTACATACTCTCTCTTACCTTCTCTTATTTGGTTGTTTGACTTGGGAATACACATGCAGTAGAATGAGGGAGCAGCATGCTGAGGGGCTAGATCACACTCAGCCACTTCAGAGTGAAGGCAGGAGATGGCACATTTGAATGGTTTCCCTGTATTAATAATTTCTGCAAACAGAAAACCAGCAGAGCTGGCAAACAGACAAGATAGAACTTTCTCTATAATGTGCTTTCAATCTTCACTGTGCTTTTTGTTTTTGTTTTAAATTGGAGCATTCTTCAAAAGCGATACAGTATCTTCAGTTGCAGTCTGTAAATGTAACTATCCAGGCTTCCACCACAAAATACCGCTCATTCTGATTCACATGTATATTCAGTCTTAGCATTATCCTGCTAAGTGTCATGGAGAATTTGTCACCATAACATGTGGTGAAGTGGACGTCTGTATTTATTCCTCTTTATGTGTTCTTCTGGCTATAGGGAAGGCCACATATCCTTAATCAAGTCCCATACAGTTGGGTGAACATAAAATTACACCATCCCATTGATAAACCTGATTACATGATTCTATTCCATGGTATCAGTACTAGAAATACGCTTTGGGTTTGGATATTATTCAGAATCCAAAGTGAAGGGGGACTCTTTGTCCATTTCTGAATCTACTTAAAGTGAAGTGAGTAACCCTAAGGTGATGCTTGAATTGAATTGGGCTCTCCAAAACATTGGATATTGGTTCAGTACTTTGGTTACAAAAGCTGAAAAATTGCAAAAAAACACTTAGCACCAGTGGGCCTCACTTGGAAAATAAAAATAATACCTTAACAGAACCAGGAAGCCCAATCAAACAGATTGCCAGCTCCAACACCAATGAAACTCTTCTGGAAAAGCCCAATACTGGAGACTATGGCAGGCCAAAGCGAGGCTCAAAGCAACCACATAAGTCCTCTTGCCCTGTGACTGGTGGCCATTTTATGTCTTGGTAGGGCAAAGGAAGACAGTTTATCATTAGAGATTGCGATTTGCATTACTTTTGTCTTTAGCAGGGTGGATGTGCATTGGAGACTATTTTCTTCTTTTCTTTTAGACCGCTGAAGATCACATTTTTATAATCCTTTAGGATCCAATCCCCTGAGTGCCTGTGTGTGTGAATTTGCCATGGATGTCCTGAGTTTCTGATTTAGAATTTGAGTGCAGTAGGTCACATGAGCGTTAGGAATAGGATCTAAACTATTTCCCCCAGATTTTGGGCTTCTCTTTTTGTTTAATCCTGCTGCTGGCTTTTATTTTTGCATTACTTTGCTTTTTTCTTTTCTTTTCTTTTAATATGCCTGCCTGTGTTCCATATGGCAAATGTGACACACAAGTTCACAATTAGGTATTCTATTCAATGGAGCCATGAAACAACTAACATGGCTACTCCTCCTCCTTCCAACAAGGTTACTTCTTACTCAACATTTTTGTTGAGTAAATTTGAGTAAACTGCATGGTTTCCAGTGGGTTTAGGAGCAGGGGAAGGGGAGAGGAAGGGAACTCTTTTTTTCACTATTTGGACACACATACAAATATTTTAGAATATTCTGATACAAATTAAAAAGAATGGGCTACAAATTGGCTCTAAACAAATCAGTTGTATGACAAATTATTCAGACTGAACTCAAGCAGAGTTCACAAAGCCCAGTCAGTGCTACTCCTGCAACAAATGTGGCTGGGCCATTTAAAAAAGAAGTTGTCAGAAAGTGGATCAGAATATTCCAAGAGACCTCTGGATGACTTGCAGTAGATTAGCAAGACCCCCAATGCTCTGACACATCATGCACAGGAGGCTTATGGCAAAAGCAGGGGACACAGCAACCAGGTTTAGATCCTATTTCTTTAAAAAGAACTGCACATGATTTTGTGTCAATTACTCTGCTAACTTTATTTTATTATTCGTGCTGAAACCTCCCAACTCCTAGACATGACAAAGCACAGACACATACACACACAGAGAAGAACATATTTCTGTTCAAAGGTGTAATCTTCAAAGTATCATAATTTCATTTGGACTATTCTAAAATAAGCCATTCATGAAAGCAATATTATTATCTATGTTGGGTATGCTCCTAGTATTACCAGTCAAAAGATACTATTCTATCTTTTCCTTCTTCATGTTTTTTAAGGGTGTTGACACAGGAAAAAACTCATTTGAATGTATTCCATGATTTCAGCAGACAAAAAAGTTAGTACCGCTCACACTATGGAAGAAAGTACTCCTTCAAAGCCCTGCGAGGGTGTTTCCTTGTAATTCGTACCCAGAAAAAGGACAACTTTGATTGACCAATTCGTATCAGTACATTTAATATATTCATTTTCTACTGCATAAGAATAAAGTATGATTAATCTACTTTAGAAATGCAGTACTAGAATAAGATACATGGACAAGAATGGCCTGGTTTTATACCATATGCTATGTACGGTACCATTATCATAAGGGCAATTCATGCTTGCCAGTGGCCTCCACACAAATGCATCTGGAGCATACAAAGTTGGGAAAGCTGTTCTTTTGGATTACAGCTCTCAGCACCAATCACCCAGCATGGTCAGTGGCCAAGCTGCCAGGGGAATTTTAGGACATGAAGTCCAAATGCTCAGGTTTTCTGCACTGGACCTGCATACAGAAACAACAGCATGTGTGAACTGGCCCTCACATTGTCAGACGTTTATAGTAAAATGCTGGCCTTAATTTGTTTTATACAAGTGGGCAGAAACCGACCAAAACAAATCACATTCTTCCCATGAACTTAAGAAGCTTATTTGCCTGGACTACAACTCCTAGAATTGCTCTAGATGGCATGGTCACTCAGCTCTTCTCATCCCAATTTTAAAGCTGCGTGTACACTCACCTGGCAAACTGGTTTTCTGTAGCAACCTGCCACATAGTCTTAGACTCTCACTCTCTGTGTTTGTGATCAGATGTGAGTAAATCTATGGTAAAATACTTTTATATTCTAGCAGAATGTCCAGCATAACACTCATTCCAGCAAGTTATCACAGGACATATGGTAGTCTATATAGTAAGAAAGTCAATTTGTTTAGAGTAAGGATTGCTAGAGAAGAAACAGTTTTCAGTGAAAGTGAATTGAATCTCAGAAAGAGTGGGAGAGCGGAAGAGGCCAGAGCTGCTCTTGCCAGTTGGACTACTGAGGCACTTGTGAACTTGGTTTAGGTACAATTGTTATATGGTTGTGTTGGAGGGGTGAAGCTACATAGTGAATTCAGGAATTGCATACTACAATATTAATGTTTTATTTTAGGGTTTTGAAGATTCTCCTGTGTTATGGATAGGAAGGTATCTTGGATTTTTGCCTGACTTTGAAATCCAAGGGGCACTTGAATTCAAGCAACTTCTGTATTGATACAGTTGCTAAGGACCTGGGTCCACAAATTGTAGCATTTTGTTGTTGCTGTAATTGTTCATGTCATCTGTTATATGAATGCAAATAAGAAGAAACTCATTTTGAGAAACAGTGTTTGTAAGATTCATCAATAATACACAAATAGCCCCACAGAACTTAAAAGTGTGACACAAGTCTTGTTGTTGTCGTTTAGTCATTAAGTCGTGTCCGACTCTTCGTGACCCCATGGCCCAGAGCACGCCAGGCCCTCCTGTCTTCCACTGCCTCTTAGACTTTATCGTAAGTTTAAGACGCTAGTCTTAGACTTATGATAAAGCACCATTTATATTTTCCCTTTGACATGTAGGCCAGAATGTTTTATCTTGGATACTATCATTTTCTTTTATGACATATTATACAAAAAGTCACAATGGTGGTGCAATCAGTACACAGTGCTTGTCATGCATGCACTATGTTCATGACTTAGATCCAAAGTGGGGGAATCAGCTTTCATTTAAAGAGAGAAAGAGAGAGAGAGCAGAGAGAGCAAGAGAGACAATAAGGTGGAAACTGAGAGTGGATGGGGTGGCAGGTAGCATAACATACAGAAACTGACAGAATTTAAGTAATTTGAGGTAATCTGAAGTAGCATGTTTTTGTTAGGAAACTGAGTTTTAGGAGTATCTTGCTCATGAAATTGGTTTTTGTTTGTTTGTTTGTTTGTTTTTTGTCACTGTCCATATTTTTTTCCCAGGAAAGAACAAAATAAAAAGCAAAGCAGATAATTTGCTTTAAAAACCCTTCTACTAAATATGCTGTTTTAAAGTTCAGTTTGGATTTTATTTCCAAGGAGAAAATAATCCATTTCTACTAAAACTACCTGCAGCTATTGGGGGGCAGAATCATGGAAGTGGAAACATTATTTGAAAGGACTGCAGACTCATTTAATTAACACTAACCAGATCATATATTTACATGGAAATAAAAAAAAAATTGGAAGCCAATAATCCTGTAAGCCTTAAATGCAGTATAAAAACAAGAAATAAATGCAAAGTGTTACTGTTACACATGCCTTGCCTGATCAATGGTTTTCACATATTGATCTATAAATGGAGTTGACAGTCTGTTTGGCTGCACATTTTCCAAGCAGCTCTATTTTTGTACAAAACCAATATGGGCAATTACCTTTCTTTGAGATGCCAAGTCTTATCAATTCAATGTGATTTAATGTCATTTTAATTAAATATCAGGATCTACTTCAGGACAATCTCCACAAACAAAGCCTCAAACTTGACTATAAGCTTGAAGTGAAATAAGCCCAAACAACAACCTTGCCTCTCCTGACATGGCTCAAAATATTCCCCTCAACAGAGGAGCCCGCAACTTCAGCTATTTTACTTAGCTAGTCATAACTTTTGCAACTATCTGAGGTTTCAGGGATAGAAGAGGCAAGAAACAAAGGGAAATTGCCTCCTGTCTCTTTGATAGTGTATTAGAGAGATAAATAAGTCAATCAAGTCTGTTTCATCTCTGCACAAAGAACCCTAATCCATTAACATTTTGGTATGACTAAACAGACTCTAATTCTTAATCTATGCACCAACGAAAGAAGATGTTTCAGGCTTTGAATTTGCATCAAATGAGACAAAATGCACCTCTCTGAGGTTTAAGAGATGAAAATTGTGAATATTCATAGACATTGAGGGATCACATATTAACAGGAAACACAGGAAGAACTACGCTTAATAGTACCGACACCCAGCCTTAAGGTTTCTGCTACTGAGATGAGACATTAATATCATTTTAACTATCACAGATGAGGCTTAGCAGCATGGGCACTAGCATGGTAAACAAGGGAAGGCTACAGAAAGATGTAGCATCTACCTGCTCCAAGTTGCCAGGTGATAGTACAAGTTCAATACATGGCAAACATCAGATGTCTTTAGCAAACACTGTGTTACTTTCATCTTTCCTGTCACTGAAGAGACTGAAGCAGTTGACCTGCATTAGGAAAATTATACATGAACTCTATCCTTGTTTGCTTACTTGCTTGCTTGCTTGCTTGCTTGTTTATTTATTTATTTATTTATTTATTTATTTATTGTTGGCAACAGCTTTTAAAGGATTAGACAAATTCCTTGACACTTCACAAAGAACTGGCCCAGGATCAAAAGTTCAAGGCCAGTAGGGTGCCAAATATGAATATTAAAATTGGTGTCAACCAAATGAAAAATGTTTTGATTGCTTAATTTATTGATAGATAAAAGCGATACGGTTAATCAACTAAATCTGCATGATGTTTTCTATGAATGAGTCAAATGCTTTGAAAAAAAATAATTTGTATGTTTTGAGAAAGTATATAAACGGTACTCTCTCCCAATAGTCTCTTTTAAGATGGCACTTGTGGTTCATAAAGATATTCATATTTTTAAAAAAATCACATCTAGGGGGAAAAAACACAACCTGACAAATGATCACTTGTGAACACCTTATTGATCAAAATATTTTGAATTTATACAACCAATGACTTAACTGAGGATGGAAGACCCAGTGAGCACAGTGCTGAATTAAGGATTTGTGGGTTCTGATCAGAAGGCAATGTTGAGTTTAGTAGAGGTCTTTTTTTGTCTGACTGGAGAACTACATCAATGTTCTTGTTATAGATAATAAGGATGTGAAGAATTTTATGTATAAACAAATACTAGCTAAAATCCTGTTGCTTAGTGTAGTAAGTTGCACTAGAATGGGCTCACTGAATGAATGGAGTTTGGTGAGTCAACTCCTTTTTAAGTCCAACCGACGCAATGGGCTTACTCTAGTTGTGATTTACATTAGCATAGTAAGTCACAGTTAGAATAGGCCCATTTGAAGCAATAGAACTTATGGAAGACCTGACTCACCAAATTTCCACCAATTCAGTGGGCCTACTCTAGTCTAGTGCAACTTATTAAGCTAAGCAACAGGATTATAGCTACTGTTTCCTGAGGCAGACATTGCTCTTGCATGAACAGACAATGAGAAGTTAAAATAATTATGATAACTTTAACTAGAAACAAGTGTGCAGATGTACAGCACCTGAACTTTATAATGCTGATTAGGAATACCTCTTAAAGTTAGTAGAAATATAGTCACAAATAAATATAGCAGGAAGGGTGATGTATTTTACTATGGAACTGGCTATAGCAAATACATATTTCTTTTCCTCTATATGTGACTTTTGTTCTTACTCTTGATGCAACATTTTCGTATCTTGTCAGAGAGAGAAAAGAAATATGTACTGATAAAGTTTCATAAATGTGTGGAGCTTGCAAATAGAAGGAACATAATTAATTTCCCAAAATAGGGAGCAGAAAAATATTTCTTTTTTTAAAAAAAAATCTTTTCTATTGCTTTCATAAATTTCACTATGAATCATGCTCCTGGACTGTCGTATGTTGACATTTAAGCGACACCAACTTATGGGTAAATCTTTCCAATTCCGAATCCCCCTGGTTTCTCTGGATGTATTTTGAAATGTTTGGATTTTGCTTAAGACTTTGGTCTTTCCCATTTGCCTTTTACCAGTCATCTAACAAGCTTCCTCTGGTAAATATGCCAAAATACTATTCATTCTGTCAGTATCTAGTCAGAAAACTCTGCATTGAAAAAAAAAGGGAGATGAAAATACTAGAAAGAACTAGGAAATTAGGCACATGGCAAGCTTTCAATCTATTATATCAGAGCCAAGTCTGCATGGTGAAATGACATACCCTGCATCTCTATAATTAGCTGCTAAGAAAACACAACTTTTTCAGCTCCCTACAAAAGGACATAAATTGCAACTGCTATGCTTATGGAAAACCCAGCAGCAAATGTTTGTGCCTTGTGCAACTTTCTAGAATCCTTTTCTTTTTATCATCCTCACTTATTCTGCTCCCTCCTCCCCAACAAAACAGAAAGTTATGTAACAAGGTAATACCAACAATGAGAAACTGCATGATAAAATCCTGCCCAAAAGTGAAAAATGCTAATTTTGTCTCATTTACCAGCTGGATACAGAAATGCTCATTAGTTTTAAGAGGGTTAATCCTTTTAACTTTTGCATATTGATATGCCAATTATGCCTAATTGTACAAGAGGCATCAGTCAAGGTAATAGTGCATAAACACATGAAAGTTATTAAGTACATCCCAACATGTAATAAAGTAGGTGTTAATTGGTAGCTGAGTTCTGCAGGCTATTGAGGTGGATAATTCATTGAGAGATGGATCACTTGTAATTTCTCTACATAATTCCTTTTGCAGTCTCATGCTGTGATGTTTTCATGCTTGTCAAAAACAACTGCAGCCTAGTGCCTTTTGTTAAACACAGCCAATAAAATATGTTAGGCATCATTAAATATACTTAACTTTTAAACTTTTTCAAAGGTACAGTTCTTGCTGATAATACATTATACTATTTCCAAATGAATTACTGTAAACAACCCTTTTACTTCCCAGGCAAAGAACATCTCACTGATGAGGGGGGGCAGTATTTTATAGTATTGTGTGCAAATGTACCACAGGCAAGTAATCCTTTTCAATTGGAAAGTAAACATAAGGAAATGAATGTTTCACCAGTTATCAGGCTGATATCTGAGGAGAGTTTTTTCATACTCCCAAAAGTAATGCCAGATTCTCTGAACCAAACATTCACTTCAGACAAATGAGAGAAGAATAATTAAAATCACGTATTTGCTGAGCTATGCTGATGAAATGACTGTGGTTAATTTCACATTTGAACACCAGGGTAAAAATCACAGGGAGACATGACAGCAACGATACAACTCAAATGGGCACTGAGCTGACTCCATTGCTTATCTCTGTTAAAGTGATGACTATTTTCAAATTTCATCACATCAGTAGAGCAGACAAGAGATCACATGGCTCTGAAAAGATAAGCAGGAAGTATATGTGTTGTGGAAGGGGGGGACCCTCCTATAGTTTTGGGCATTTGACTTGTTTGCTTTGAGCTGAAAAACTGAGTTGGAGCCCAAAACAAGTGACTAACGCTGCATAAATAATTTTGCAACAGCATACAGTCTCAGCTGCAAGCTGAAGCCATTATGGAGGAAAATGAACCAAGGGAGGCTCATACCAATCAGTTGGTTTAATAGCACAGGATGAGTAAAGGAGAAGGGACATGACTGGCAACGAGGTTCACCTCTAAAATGTTAGTGTATAAATCTTTTCAGAATGGAAAAGAAAAATAAACAATTCTACTACCTATTCCGGTATAATTCTAGGCTGTTTAGGCACAGAAACAAGATTCTATGTCTGTAAAACACAGACTATTTAATTCTGGAGTAAGAGCTCAGCATTGCTTGTTGTCCGTCTGCACTGACACCACTTTATTCTGTAAGTCAAAGAGGCATGATGAAATCAGGCTCTTTTGGATGGTGGCTGCCAAAAGAGAAAGTCCTGATGGTTTCATGCAGGTAGACTAAGCCCACACTTTTTCGGTGGGGCATGAGCATGATTCCAAATGCTGTAAAATTGCATGGATGTGGCCATAAAAGATGATTGCAGATATGTGGACAGGTGAATGCTTATCATTTATATTCCCAACTGGCATTGTCTATCTTTCTCTCTTCTACCTTCCTCTTCTGGAAGCACAATTTTGTCTCTCAGTTGTGACTTTAGAAAGAAGCTGTGCTTGTTGTAGTGCACTGCTATATACCCATATTAGAGATGGGCACAGCCACCACTTTGGTGGTTTGTGTTGGTTCATTTAGTGGTCGAACAGATGTTCGGCACTTCCCAGCCCTGTGTCTTCCAGCAGGTTTACATATCAAAGGCGGGGCAATAAGATGGGGTGCTTTCTCAGAGTAGGTATGGACCAGTGGAGGCAGGGCTGGGAAGCATCTCTTCCCAGTCTGCCCATCTTTAATCCATATCAGTTCAGGATATTTATTTCCAGACTACTGAATTGTTCTTAACTTAAATAGTTTCCTACCCTTAGTGTGATGCACCATAGTCTTGTCTAAAATCAAGTGGTGTGTTGGGTTGTATTCTTACAAAGGCATAAATGTCCCTAAGAACCTCCTGAAGAACCTCCTGAAAGAGAATTTTCCTCAGACAAATGATTGTTCATAGGAGATTTCAGATGGTGTCTCTTTTGCCTGCACCACTAGGACAGTTCAGACAAAGTGGCTGGATGAGTATCCTTGGAAGAGGGCCCACAGAGCAGATCTGTCAGTTTCCTAAAATGGGATTACTTCTTTGGGGCCAACATAGATGACAGATGATTGTGAAAATGACAAAAACAATGGCTGTCATATCTTTGAGTCATCCCTTTAGGAAGAAGTAAAGGGAGGGCCAAACTATTTAAAGTTGGAAATTTGCCCTGGTAATTTTTGTTTTGCCCTTGTTTTAATTTGATATTTCTTTCTGATTCTAATGAACTGATGTTGAGTTGTGCCTTGGTGGATGGCATCAGAAACATTAGAAAGCTGTTTACAGTGGTACCTCGACTTACGAACGTCTCCACTTGCGAACATTTCGAGTTACGAACGGCTCCGTTCGCAAAAAGTTGCTTCGACTTGCGAACGGAGCCTCGACTTACGAACAAAAAAAAAAGGAAAAAAAACTTTCCTGCCCTTTTTTTTACCTAAGTTCATCTTAGGTCAAAAGAAGAAAAAAATAAAAAAAAATTCTCCCCCTAGTGGTAGAGTATGGATTAACCGGCTTTGCATTAGTTCCTATGGGAACTAATGCCTCTACCTACGAACAGCACCTCGACATACGAACGAAAAACAGCCTGAATGGATTAAATGGTTTTCAATGCATTCCTATGGGAAATCTTGCCTCGACTTACGAACTTTTCGACGTACGAACACCATTCCAATACGGATTAAGTTCGTAAGTCGAGGTACCACTGTATATCTGTGTTGTCATGATTGAAAATTGGGAGTTGAAAAATCAATTTTACTTTTCCCCACATCTGAATTTCTTAAACCTTAACTTCTTCCTCCCTGGAATGTGAAGCTACAAATTAGGATCAATACTTCAAAAAGAAAAAGAAACCAAATTCTCCTACATTTGCACCTGCCAAATTCAATTCAAAAGCTATTCTCATCATGAAGAAAGTAATGATGTACTTGTTTTCCATGTAGCTGTTAAAGATTAGGATGTTATCAGTAAAAAAAAAACCCTTAATATAGCATTAATGTGGTTGAAGACACAGGAATTAAAACTCAAAGTTATATGAGCTGAATACTCATAATCCTGGGCATGAATGTATGAATCCATTCGTTCTGGTTTTTCTCATATGCAATTCTTTTTATCCTCAAATTGTTTCTATCCCAAATATGAAGACTTTGTGCAAATTCCTTTAAGTGCATTTGATATAGGATGTATTTAGGCTTTAGTGGTAGTTTAGTTATTTGAAGCACCTTCTAAACTGTATGTAGGTTCTATAGTCTTTGAAGTCCACTGATCTGGATGGAGGGAACTCAAGGAGTTGACGATAGGAACAGAACTGCAAACTGTCAGTGGGTTAGCCAGTTATAAGTCTTTCCAGAGATAAAAGATTTGGCATCACTCAGACATGCCTGATTATATTCAGACCGCACTAGTGGGATAGATAGATAGATAGATAGATAGATAGATAGATAGATAGATAGATAGATAGATAGATAGATAGATAGATAGATAGATAGATAGATAGATAGATAGATAGATAGATAGAATTTTGTCACACTTTTGTAATAAAAAATAGAACTCAATTCAATAAACAATTTTCAGCTGTGGTAAAAACAATGGAAATCGCCAGAGAGGGGAGAACATCTTTACACTTCTAAAAGCAGTGACTACTTTCTACATTCTAACATTTTATGTGGAGGCTTGTCTTTGAGTATGATTATCCAGCTCCTAAGATTATACGTTATGCATACACTAAAACAATTATAGCAGGACTCCCTTATCCACGGGATCAGTATCCGCTGATTCACTTATCCACAGTCTGAAAATATTAAAAATATTAAAAGGAAAAAAAACAAAAAATATTTTGACATTCATTATCAGAGGGAGCCACTTGAGGGAGCCAGAGACCATGCTATGAATAATTGTTAGTGAAGAACACATGGTCTCCCATTCCCTCTAGTGGCCAGTTTTGGTAATGCATGTAATGCATTTGGTAATGTAATGGTAATGCAAAAAATTCTGGGTTTTTTTCCCTTTTACCATGCTATATATATAGTGTTCACTATTATCCATGGTTTTCAGTATCCATGGGGGAGGGTTGGAACCAATCCCCAGCAGATGTGAGAGTCCTACTGTATCTGTATATAATACAGCAAGCCTGTTTGGTTTTAGGCAAACTGCACAGCCCCAGGGCACTCCAGAATAAGGGAATGGCAAACTACTTCTAACTAGCAAATTCCGTAAAGGATCACTGTAAGTCAGAATTGACTTGACAGCACAGAATTATTATTAATTATTTTAGAAGCTTGACTGCTTCATTATCTTAAAAGCAAATCCAGCCTATCGTGCCCCAAAATATTTTTTAAATTGTGTTGACCAAGAATGTGCTAGTGAAGACTTCAACATGCACTAGAGACATATGAAGCTGTATCTAATATGGAGAAGTGTGACAGAACAGAGTGGCAGCACATCCTTTTTTGCAACTCCCAAATCTTCTGCCATTGCTGAATTTGATGGTGCAGCTACTGAAGTTAAAGACGCTCAGTTTTCTCTTAAAAGCAAGGTACAGAAGGAGTCCAAAAAAATGATTTCTCTTCTGGGGGACACCAGGAAGTATGGGTCTCTTTCAGAAAAAGATCTATACTACTTCACACACTTTGTTTAAAGGGGGAAGAGTCTCATACCAGTACAGTTGCTTTTTACACTTCCGCTGGTACAGGCAGAGGTATAGGTTTCCTGGTTGGAAGCAGGACTATCTTCCAGACCCCCCTCTGGAATTGGACATATCTGTCTTTGATGGTTTTTATAATGGATTAGGATATTCCTGCTAATAGCAATAAATCAAAATACAGTACCTTGGACCTTTTATGGTAACAGTGAAGAATCAGAAAGCGTCAAACAATGGACAGTGTTACCTGTTTGATCTGTACATAAGGGTTTACCAGGCTTATCTGGTTAGTCACTATACTGCATGAGGCCCTTCACAGATGAATTTAATTACATGCTGAAGCTCTCCATGACCAAGTAGGCATAGGATGATATTCTGGGATGCAAAGCATTATCCTACCACTTTTTCAGTTATGGATGGCTTCACAACAACCATTGAAAGTAACTTCCCAAGCTCTGAATCAGAAATAAGTCTAATTGAGTTCAATGTAGAAATATAGGTTCTTGTTGAACTTCTCCTCATGTGGTTCCTAAGGAAAATGTTTCTTTCTTGCAGAAATGTTATTCTTTTCATGAGCTGCTTTTGTACATTTAGTAAAATGTTCTGTGTTGGAAAATGCAACAGCTCTTGCCTTGTTGACTGGGTGAGCTAGATGGCACTGGATATAATTTATATAAACTGAGTCTTGGAGTTATTCTATAGAAAAAAATAGCTCCCAAGAGATTAGCCTATTGCTACTTTCAGTGATCAGGAATCTGTGAAAATTATGTATTCAAGTTACCAAAAAAATGGGAATAAAAAAATTTATTTTAGCTTCACATTTGAACCAAGATCTCCCAAGAGTGTTAATGATTACTTCCGCTGCAGTCCCATCAGATTGAAGAAACAACTCTGCAGCGGTGAGATTCTTTCACATCCTTAATTCAGTGTAAAATACACTTCAAATATAGAGTTACAGGCTTAGTGAAGAGTAGCTTGCAGTTACTTGGAGATAATATAGTAAATTTCAGAATATTTTGAGCATAGTAATAATGGGGGGGGGGGAAGAGAGAGAAAGAAAATCCATACACAACAGTACTTACAGGTTCAATGACTTTCAGATTCTCAGGCAGGATCATGGATTTGCTTTGGCTGTGTCTGTCATGGGGGCTGTTAACACTTCTGATCCTCATTTGAACAGCACCTGTGCTGTGATGGGACGGATGAAGCTTTTCAGCACTGGTATCAGACATTGCTAACTGCTGCATGATTGATATGTAAACCTGAAAAATAAAATATGTTTTGTGCTTCATCACTTGATACAAAAATATAATAGTTAATATACTGCCATGCTTTATTCTAGTTTAGGAAATAAGTAGAAATAAATGGAACAAGCTGAATATCTCTAAATATCAGTGTATCTTGTCACTAGAACCAATAAATGGGAGTGTTTTATTGCTCACTAGTTCATTAAAGCTGTCTTGAAAGAGTATAGTTTACATACAAGATTGTCCTTATCTCAGAAGCCATTCTTCTCTTATGTAATCTTTCAGTGACCTTTCTAGTATATGCAGCTGGCAGGTATTTTACAGCTTGCCTTTGGTCTTCCCATACATTTCAGAGAGATATCTCAAATTTGCTCATCATGTGCCTAAAAGTGAAGTGTTTGGTCTCCTCTGATTGTTCCAGAAGGATCTATGAAGAAAGGTATTCATAGATCCATGTCACATATTCAAATCTAACTGTACAATTCTTTATGTTTCTAGTAAAATATCACGTGTATATGTCGGAAACTGTAGAGGTCAGAAAATTTGGGGTCTGTCTCAGTTGGAGACATAGTACCAGCTTCGGTCACAAAAATCACTAGTAGAAATTTTATCATAGTTCGTAATTTCTGTGCTCAGAATATGAACCTTGACCAAACTCAATGCCTGACTTAAAAATGAGGTGAGCTCAGCCTTTTCTTAGATTCCTCCCTATAGTCATAACAAAAATGGAAATAAACTATCTAACTCCTTCCTTTTTCCCCTCTTCCCACTCCTCCTAAAATATTAATATAGCAAAATCCAGTTGTCAGGATGCATGAGAGATTATAGTTTTCCAATATATTTTTGGGGCAGTCCCATAGTTCTCAAGCAGGACATGAATTCTAAAGCCATTCCTGAGAGTGTGGCCTTGGCATGGATATTAAAGTCCCCCAGCACTAAAAGCCAAAGAGACTCCAGCATCGCCACCAAGACCAAACTCAGCAAATTCAGGAAGAGAAACTGTTGAGCAGCAGGGTGGATGGTATACCAAGAGAATTTCCATTCTGTCCAGGGCATACATTTTCAGGGGTATATAGTCACAACCAACAGACTCTAGGAAAGGGTATCCATTCCTTCTATCATGATAGTCACTGCAACTCCACCTCCTTGATTCCCAGGCCTTGCCTGCTGCTACAACAGAGAATCCTGGTGGGTAGACCTGAGAGAGACTATTAATTATTTTATTTACTTAAAGTATTTATATGCTGCCTTTCTCCTAAACTTTAGGAGATAAAGGAACTAGATTAACCCAGCAGCTTCATCCAGTTAGGTCTCTATAATAAAAGCCAAACCTGCATGCTCAGCCAAGATCAGGTCAGGTCTTCAGCATCTGCTGATTTTCCCTTCACTAACTTGGGGCCTGCTGTGAAGACTATCTGGTTCCAAAGTGTCTATCCCTATTTGAAATGCAGGATAGCTTGGGAGCAATCCAAAACCACCCGTATTCCTCTTTCCCATAGCACTGATGTTATTGTTCACTTCCATATCTTCCCCTGCCCAGTATAGTTTTAATAGCAACTGCTTGGCCCTCTTCATCTCCTTCCCTTTTCTGGTAACACTTCTGTCCACTGACAGACAACAACCTGAAGCTATAATAATTCTTACACAGAGATAAACCCAAAACAAACCATCCATAAACAGGGGCTAGATAAAATCACCCAAGCTGGGGTATTTGCAGGTACAGAGTCTTGTCAACCATTTTCATGTCCTAAAAGATATACCTTGTGTTACAAACTAATATCTGGAAAGTTAAAACCATCTTCTGATATTGGCAACAGCATTTACTTAAGTGAGAGGCGAGGTGAAGAGTTATTCCAAATAAACTTCTGAAATATTCTGTTGATCTTAAAATATACTTGAGGAATGAACAATGAAATATCATGAAGCACATATATTTATATTGATGGCCATATATTCATCTTAAGTGTATTCGGCTTACCCCAAATACTAACTTTAAGTAGTGCCCGCCTTTCTAAATCATTAGCGATCTCTCTAGTCAACATATTTAAATTCAGTTTAATTATTTGAGAGATATCTTTTGAGATCAAAATACCTAAATATATTAATACATTTAGACACCAACAAAAACCACTATTTACTATACAATGCAAATGTTTTATAATTACACACAGTCATTAGCTCAGTTTTTGACCAATTATTTGTGTATCCTGGGATTCTACCAAATTATTGATTATTTTTATTAATTCTGGTATAGATATTTCTGGTCTGCTAATAAATACCAATAAATTATCTGCATATAAAGCTAATTTAAATTCTGCTTGGTCATGAACAAAGCCACGGATCATCCTATTCTGTCTAAAGCACAGAATGGTTCCAAACATAAATCAAATAACAATGGAGACAAGGGACAGCCATGTCTTATACCTCTCCCTAAATGAAAGGTACAGAAAGGAGTCCATTAACCCCTACTTGTGATTTAGCACAGAGGTATAAAATTTTAATCCATTGTATACATTCTTCTGGAAATCCAATTTTTTCTAAAGTAGCAAACATAAATTGCCAATATATTTTATCAAATGCTTTTTCAGCATTCAAATAAGTGCAGCTGGATCCAATCTATTACTATTTAGGGCTACGAAATTAATTACCACTTGTAAATGGTTTGCCCCTGGTCTATAAAACCCACTTGATCTGGATTTACTATTTTTGATATCAAAGTCCAGACTTTGTTACCCAAAACTGCAGATAATGTTTTAGCATCTACATTGAGGAAATTGGTTTATAATTCACACAATTAATATGATCTTTACTAGATTTCAGTATAAGAGAAATATATGCATCGTACAGTGAAGTTGGCAAGACACCTGATTCAAAGGCCTTTTGATAGACATGAAAAAGCTTAGGAATCAGAAGATCCACATATGTCTTATATCATTCTATGGGGAAGCCGTATGGCCTCAATGTTTTTCAATCTTTCATTTCAATAATCCTTTTAATTTCTTCTATCTCTAATGGTCTTGAAAGGCTCTCCTTTTCATGGATATTTATCCGTCAAGAAATCAATTGCAAAAAGAAATATTCACATTTACACCTTATAGGGTCATTGTTTTTCTTGCATAATTTAGAGGGGTATTTTTGAAACTGCAAATTTATTTCTCTTGGAGTTGTAAATGAAGTATTTTGATCCTCTTTTATTAATGGAATATAATTCCAATTTTTTTGTTGTTGCTGTCAACATTTTACCTGCTTTCTCAGCACTTCCCAAAGTCTCCAGCATAAACGTCAGTGCAAATTCAGCTTTAGCAGAGTGTAAATTATTTAATTCAATTTTAGCTTGTAGTAACTTTTGATAAGGGATGTGGTGGCGCTGCGGGTTAAACCGCAGAAGCCTCTGTGCTGCAAGGTCGGAAGACCAGCAGTCGTAAGATCGAATCCACGCGATGGAGTGACCTCCCGTTACTTGTCCCAGCTCCTGCCAACCTAGCAGTTCAAATGCATGCAAATGCAAGTAGATAAATAGGTACCACCACGGTGGGAAGGTAACAGCGTTCCGTGTCTAGTTGCACTGGCCACGTAACCACGGAAACTGTCTACAGACAAATGCTGGCTCTACGGCTTGGAAACGGGGATGAGCACCGCCCCCTAGAGTCGGACACGACTGGACATTTGTCAAGGGGAACCTTTACCTTTACCTAACTTTTGATAAAGATCAGGAGAATGGGGTGTTGCAAATTTACTTGGAAGAGACTTCACTGTCTTTTTCAAATTTTCTTCCTGCTCAATTCTATTTTGCTTTTCATGTGAAGCATATTATAACATATTAAAGTAAAGGAGATGATACCAAACCATAGTCTAACAAAGAGCAGTTTTATTGCACCAATGAGAGCAATGTATGATCTTGTTCTGCAGGATGTAGTACATGCCAAACATGAATCAAGCTCAGATCAGACATATATCCTTTTAGTGCTGACCACACTAAGGACTGAGTTCTATGAGGAACTGTACTTCTATTTAGGACTGGATCAATAATTTCATTAAAATCTCCCTGAATGAAATATTAGAAGGGACTCCAAAATTGGGCCATAAATATTCAAAGTTGCTATTGTCATATTTTAAATTTTCACCAGAAGGCAAATAAATTGGCCCTCTGAATCAGCTAATACTCCAAGAAAGGCATTCTTATATATGAGGATAACTATGTGTTTAGAATTCTTAGGAGGACTAGTATTATATACTTTCCCTAACCAATCTTTATGCAGACTACCTTTATCGTCTTCCACAAGATATGTCTCTTGCAATAATGCCATATTTGCTTTAGTTTTTTAAAGCTTAGAAACAACTTTCTTTTCCCAGGGTCCCGTCATCGCTTAATATTCCATTAATAAAGTTTAATGCCAATGTGAATATAACATATTCATAGTAACACTATACCTTAGTATATTTTCCACCAGTAGTAGTAGCAGCAGTAGCAGTAGCAGTAGTAGTAGTAATAGCAGTAGCAGCAGCAGCAGCACCAGTAGTAGTAGTAGTAGTAGTAGTAGTAGTAATAAACAGTTAAAACAATGAAATACAAGATTTCTTTAAAAAACAGACTCATTCTGGATATACTACAAAAACATTTTCTTTTCAATATCAAAGGTCCTAATTTAATAGTAAATATTGGTAGCCAACAACTAGTTAGATCAGCAGATACCACAATTATTCTGCTCGTGCGTGTTTATTCGGTTCTTTAAATGCCATATCTAAGCTGGATACTGTAGCTGAGCTGGATAGCTCAGTAGCTTAGGTATCTGGCTGCCAGATGT